>JAMWET010005486.1:0-56745 GCA_024036415.1 Prochilodus magdalenae
TCGCGAGAGAGAGAGAGGAGGTGTGTCGGATTTACCCAGGAAAACAGACTTGAAAACCTGAGTATTAATAAACCTCAGGAACTCAGAGTTTCAGATTCCCAGTATTGTGGTTTACAGCCCTTCAAAACACGTATCAGCAACCAAAACGTCCTCATCACAAAACAACATCAGCACTGGTCTGCAGGCGGTCTGAGGATCTGCAAGGGTCTAGATTGAGGCTCCAGATCAGAGAGGGTTTTTTTTTTTTTTTGTTTTTTAAAACTGTATATAGTGGTATACGGTATATCCCCTCAGCTCAGGAGGTTCTGCGTCAGTGGGAGGGCTTGCTGGGTTCCGGAGAGCGGATGATAAATTCTAGATGGCTGGTTAGACCTGTGTGACTTCCTCACGCTCCAGGAAACCTACATATCTGGGACAAAGAAGGTGCTGCCAGTTTCCAAAGCTAAGCAAACAGGTGTTTCACCAAAATGTGGTGGGACTAAAAATGGGCGGGACTTATCTTGGGCTACCCATGTGCAAGCAGTACCCCCACCACTCACACGACTGACAGTAGCTTCAGTGCAGCTTTTAGAAAACTTCCTCTGCTCTGTTCTCTCTGAATTCAAATGAGGGGGAATGAGAACAATCAGCTGGAAGCTAGTTTAGTTAGCATTACGCGTGCTAGCTGGATTGTCCTGTTTGTGTTTCTGTCCGATACTGTCCGTCCGCCCGTTTATTTGTTGATCTGTCCACACTTTCCAGCGAGTCCCCTCTCACTTCCCTTGTGTGGCAGGCAGTGCCTTGTGTTGGTCCCCGTGTTTGGTGCTATCTTGTTTTTTGTTGATATCTAACGTTCTCCTGCTGAAGAGCAGGGCATGTTTTCTCCTCCCATCCTCTCGGTGAGGGCTGAAGGACAGTATCTGACACTACAAGTGACTCACTTTTGTCCTTTTCAGGGCGGGCATTGCTAGCTGGTTTAGCATGTCAACTTGGGTAATATATCCCTGTTAGTGTTGCCAACCAGTCCTGTAACCCATATGGAATCCCTCCTTTATTTGGCAATTAAATGTTGGCGTCCCCGTATAACCAATAATGGGACCGCGAACGTGTTCCGTCTATTCGAACGACCGTCACTCACAAACGTGACCCCCCGCCCCCCAGATCCACTTTATTCATTTTTCTGAAAGGTGGCAAACCTAATCCCTGTAGCATGCATCAAAATGGCTAATCTTCATATTACTGCTGCTTTTATTTAAAATTGTTTTAAAGACCAGAATCATTTTGATCGCAACCATCTTACCTATTTCTCCTTTCATGGACAGGGAAAACAACACACAGGCCGTACAGAATGTGGGGTCAGTCCAGAAACCAGGTTATTCTGGAGTATTCCTGGATATAAGTGGCTAAGATGGGTGCACAGTTTTACTGGGGCAGCAATCCACACTCTTGTTTCTTTCTTAGGAATACCAAGGACAGACGCTTGCTGATTTGTATGTTGAGTAGGATTAAAACGCAGGGACCAGCATCTCTGTCTGCGTTAGAGCTTCACATTCATACGTTTTATTTTCAGGAAACCCAGTTTAGATTGAGACACCCAGGAAGGTTTATTAAGGTGTTTTGGCATGCTGACTAAAAACTCCTTCCATCGGCCACGTACAGTTATGAATACACAGAGTAGATGAAAGGTCACAGCGTGGTGTCCACAGCAACCCAAGCTAACAGTAATACGACCTGTTAAACCTTATTAGTAATTTCCCTGAACTCAGCATTGTAAATTTAATATTAAAGCGGTGGAAACAGCCCCAAGACAACATACGCTTCACATGGCAGGTGTGCATTTCCTCCCGGTGTGCCTGGTTGGTGAGGTAAAGAGGGAAGTGGATGGTTTCAGAGGAGGGTTGGTGCTGCCATCAACTGTGGACTTGCCTAAGTTTCAATTTTTATTGCAGTATAGAAAATGGTCCCAGTAGAGAACAGTGTTCCGTCTTTAGTGTACAGCTACAGCATATGATTCATAAACCTGCTCGTACAGAGAGAAGCCCTCCTAGCTTCGGGAAAGAAAGCTCCCTGGCCAGTCTTCCGTATACAGTGTCTTGATCAGGGTTTTACAGAATGAAACTCATTTTTACCTGTTCAGGACGTTTTATAGATGGCTAACAGTGTTATTGTTATTACAGCTAGCATGTAATGTAGATGCTAGCTAATGACCCCTTATGAAACGATAATATATGGCAAATGTATTGGAAAATATAGTGGCAATATATTGAATAATATAATGTCATTATATGGGAAACAAGTCCATATATTTGCATATATTTATATATTGATAAATATATTACAATATATTGTTATAATACATAAGAATTGGCCGCTTTTTCATATATTGTATGTATGGTAGAATAATATATATTTCCTTATATATTGTAATATATTTCATTTTAATATGTAATAGGCATCATATGTATTTTCTCCATATGTGTTTGCATATTGATTATATATATATAGTTTTATATATGTGAGAATATTTTCATACATAAATGTGGCAATTATACAGTATGTATATATTCTCACATATTCAATATATTGCACTATATTTTCCAATACATTGCCATATATTATCGTTTCATAAGGGGAAAAGGAACTCTCTAGTGTTTAGTGTTTACGTACCCAGTCTAGTGTTCTAGATCTAGTACCAGTCTGGTGTACCTAGTTCTAGTGGGAGATCTAGTCTTTCATGCAGTGAACGTTGTTTAGGTAAATGTGCCAAGATTGGGTTTTAACCAATCCTCATCCCATCGATAGATGGAAGATCTTTCTCAAATGTTTCATTTGCCTTCACGTTCATTTCCTGTTTGTTTTCTGTGTATTGCACCGCATATCCTCATGCCTACACAGTCACAGAGACTCATCTGTGTTTTAGAGCTGGGAGAGGCTGAGATACATTAGGAAACAAATGTGCTACAAGTAATGAAACTCTAATTAAATCCCTGTCCCTGCAGGTATTAGGTGCTCCGAGCCTGCAGCTTCTCCCCACCTTAACGGAAAACACTGTTTGGCCCTGCCGTACAGGAAGAGAAAGAAGACCCTCCTCTTTCCTGTTCACAACACTGGAACGGAAGGATGGAGGAAGTGTCCGTCTGTGAAATGGGCTGGGGGCGTGGCATTTGTGAAGGAAAGATGGAGCACGTCTGAGTGCCGGTACCCTGCTACTGACAACTCGGAGACTCGGCCCTTGTGACCACCCAAGACCGTGCAGCAAAGCCGAGACCTGCTCTACTGATGTGAGTGCACAGTCTAAAGCATGTCAGGAAACCCCTAACAGCCCCGCTACACCTGAATAACCGGGTAACGTCCGACTACGTAATCAGTTAGATTAGAATTTATTTAATAAATAATCTGGAATCTAATCTGTACTAATCTGAACTAATCAGAGTTAACACACAAAATGTACTCAATCAAAAGAAAATAAGAAATTAGATGTATCTTACATGAATATCATGTTACGGTGAATTTGGGGTTTTAGAAATTCTTCCACCAGAAAAAGTAGTCCTGTCAGAGCCTGTTTACACCCTGCGGTATCATGAGCCTCATTCACAAAACCTATGTAGATAAACCTTAACCGGATTCCATTTACACTGTGCCCCTGTGTGAACAGTGGGGATTCGAGTTTATGCTGTGCATAAAACCCACATAAACACACGCGTCATTTCCATTTTACATATCCCCCATCACCCCATCACGATATGAGTCAACAAGAGCGATGTTTTATCACTGAGACAGTCCACTGTTGTGGGAAGTACAGGCAGACTCGACGCCACAGTGACTCACTATCTCCTCAGTTACAAGGTGGTATTACAAGAAACCAAGGGCTAGCTGGCTAGCATGCTAACCTCAGCAGATCTCTAAAGCATGATCCATAGACGTCTTTGATATACCATCAAAACCGCAGTGCCCGCTGTAGTGCCAGCTCTACCTGATAGGTTTCATTATGTAGAGGTAATTAAATGAAGGAGCCCATCACAACCTTATTAATTATCATGTTGCACTAAAACGTATACAGACCACCCCCCCCTACCCCCCCCAAAAAAAAACCCTTACAGATACGTAGGCTTGTTTTTGTGGTGTGAATATTTGCTTTGGCTTGTAGACAACAAACAGCAGTGGGTGTGTAGAGTAATGCAGAGTTCAGCTTCTGTCTGACCTGAAGTTTCATCTTCACAAAATCTAAATCCAGGATTAGGCACTCAGACTGTGACTAATCCAGGATTGGGCACTCAGACTGTGATTAATCCAGGATTGGGTACGCAGACTGTGACTAATCCAGGATTGGGTATGCAGACTGTAACTAATCCAGGATTGGGTATGCAGACTGTAACTAATCCAGGATTGGGTACGCAGACTGTGACTAATCCAGGATTCGGTACGCAGACTGTGACTAATCCAGGATTGGGTACGCAGACTGTGACTAATCCAGGGATTACTGCGATTTTGGTTAACACAGGATCAGACACTTAAAATATAATTAATGCAGGGTTAAATACTCATGCTGTGATTAATCCAGGGTTAGGTACTTGGGCTGTGAGTAATCCAGTGTTAGGTATTCAGACTGTGACTAATCCGGGGTTAGGTACTCAGGCTGTGCTTAATCCAGGGCTAGACACTCAGGCTGTGATTAATCCAGGGTTAGGTACTCAGGCTGTGATTAATCCAGGGTAAACACTTAAACTGTGATTAATTCAGGGATTACTGAGATTTTGGTTAATCCAGGATCAGACACTTAAAATGTAATTAATCCAAGGTTAGATACTCGAGCTTTGGTGACTCCAGGGTTAGGTACTCGTGCTGTGATTAAAACCAGGGTTAGGTACTCAGGGCTGTGATTAATCCAGGGTTAGGTACTTGGACTCTGATTAATCCAGGGTTAGGTACTCAGGGCTGTGATTAATCCAGGGTTGGGTACTCAGGCTGTGTTTAATCCAGAGTTAGGTACTCAGGGCTGTGATTAATCCAGGTTTAGACACTCAGGGCTGTGATTACTCCAGGTTTAGAAAATTAGGGCTGTGATTAATCCAGGATTAGGTACTTAGGGCTGTGATTAATCTAGGGTTAAGTACTCAGGGCTGTGATTAATCCAGGGTTAGGTACTCAGGCTGTGATTAATCCAGGGTTAGGTACTCAGGCTGTGATTAATCCAGGGTTAGGTACTCAGGCTGTGATTAATCCAGGGTTAGGTACTCAGGCTGTGATTAATCCAGGGTTAGGTACTCAGGCTGTGTTTAATCTAGGGTTAGGTACTCAGGGCTGTGATTAATCCAGGGTTAGGTACTCAGAACTGTGATTAATCCAGGTTTAGACACTCAGGGCTGTGATTACTCCAGGTTTAGACAGTTAGGGCTGTGATTAATCCAGGATTAGGTACTTAGGGCTGTGATTAATCTAGGGTTAAGTACTCAGGGCTGTGATTAATCCAGGGTTAGGTACTCAGGCTGTGTTTATTCCAGGGTTAGGTACTCAGGGCTGTGATTAATCCAGGGTTAGGTACTCAGGCTGTGTTTAATCCAGGGTTAGGTACTCAGGGCTGTGATTAATCCAGGGTTAGACACTCAGGGCTGTGATTAATCCAGGGTTAGGTACTCAGGGCTGTGATTAATCCAGGGTTAGGAACTCAGGGCTGTCATTAATCCAGGGTTAGACACTCAGGGCTGTGATTAATCCAGGGTTAGGTACTCAGGGCTGTGAATAATCCAGGGTTAGGTACTCAGGGCTGTGATTAATCCAGGGTTAGGTACTCAGGGCTGTGATTAATCCAGGGTTAGGAACTCAGGGCTGTCATTAATCCAGGGTTAGACACTCAGGGCTGTGATTAATGCAGGGTTAGACACTCAGGGCTGTGATTAATCCAGGGTTAGACACTCAGGGCTGTGATTAATCCAGGGTTAGGTACTCAGACTGTGCCTGTAATTTCTGTACTATGATGTACAGTGAAGTATTTATTATGGTGATTTACACTGTTTCATATACACTCATGTTTAAGGTGGTCAGGGTCCGTCTCTGACCAATGCGGAATATGGTTTGTGGAATCTGATCATGATCTGTTTGCCAGTAACTCAGTTTAATGAAATGAAGGGAACTTAGGTTTTCATTGAAGGCACGCACAAAATTATAGCAGACATTAAATGCCGTAAATGCCATCCACTACACATTTTATGTAACGATGACTGTTCCAGTTTGAGTCCTCACTGCTGACAGTTTTTCATTTTGAACAAAATCGTGAGATTAACATTTAAAGGCATGACTAGAAAGGTAGCAAATCTGCCAAATACTCTTCATACTGGGTTCATTTTAACTAGGCTTTATTAGAACCTTTACCCTTAGCCTGCATGATTATTCTACTTATCCGTTAAAGAATACATTTATTCAGCATTTTAAATTCTCCATTGATGCACAGTTGGCCACCATGTGACTGTGGTCGGGGTAAAAAAAAGCCCAGATGCAGTTTTACACGCCCATTTACACGGTATGACCTGGCCCTAGCTCTGCTCTGATGTTCTGGTTTACAGTGAGCCGCCATGACGACTCCGCAGTAGAGTAGGTTAAGGTTGTTCCTCGCTGTGAGACAATCTGCTGCACCTGTCGAAGCAGAGAGAGTCTCCCAGCATGGCTGCTGCTTACAGGTCGCTGTAGTGGACTCGCTCTACCGAGCTCCTGTGTAAATATAGGATTCGTATTCAAAGGAACAGTGTCCGAGGTTCATGGTACGCCGTCTCTGTCGACCGAACTCCCTCGTTCCACTCTGATGATGTAAATAAAGTTTTCCGTTCTATGGCATCTTTAAAATGTAATGTTTTAGAGTTTAGTATTTCCTCTGATGGAAGCGTGGTATGAAATGGCAGCTGAGAAGCAGGTGAGCGTTTCTGTTACTTGCAGTGAATCTAGTTTGTCCTGTTGTACTGATTTCAGATCGTTTCCTGACGCGCTGCATGTTTGCTGTTACTGTACTTTATCAGTTTTCCTTTACTCCTTATGTGCATGTGTGTTTTGCTACTACACTAGTGTTGATATGTGAACATGCTCCCGGTTTTGTGGCTCTGTAAATAATGTAATTCTGTTTGTCCTGTGTTTGAACCGGTCATGACTTTGTCCCTAAAGGCCTATAGACTGCAGGTTGATCTAGGTTCTCTACAGCGATATCTGAGATGGTAAAGTTACTTTTAAATAAAGAAAGTTTAAACTGATTAAGGCGCTTCAGAATATTGGAGCTTATGTAAATGACTTTGTGACATGTAATTATGTTCATTCTGCTTATTGATTTGTAAGACTGTTGCAGAGTTAGTGCCGGCCCTGTAGTATGTGATCGTTGGTATATGATGGAAAATATTCAGCAACAAGTTTGGTAGTAGACCTCAGAGTGCTGATGCGGCGACTCCTGTCGTATTCACTGTGACTGACACGTTCCCTACATCAGCACGGCCACTCTGAAGCTGGTGGGTTAGTTGGGTGAATGTCAAGGTGAAGAAAAAGGAACTCCCTAAAGTTCTCAGTTACAGTTGTTATTTATCAATACCACAGTTTTCTTAATCCTACACGTGTGTATTTTTAATATAAAACTTTTTTGTTTAAATCTTTGTTCATCTTTATTAAAACCTTTTATCTTTTATAATTATGTGATATGTGTATGGGGTGGATACTTTAAAGTGAATTTGTGAATACAAGCAGAATGCAGTGATGTGAAAATCATTTAAACGATAAAGATACAAAAACCAAACGTCATCTGATGAAACTGAGAATTTTGATATGCCCGTTTCAAAGGTGATGCAGCTGTACGTTTTAAAGGTGGGGACACCAACACCTGGTGGAACATCTCACAGCTAATTTGTTTATTTGGCAGCAGGTCAGTAACATGACATTGGATGTGTTGTCTTTGTTCTATTTTCTATAAATTGTGAGGTTTAAATGGTTAGCACATCATTGCGTTCTGTGTCCCACCTGTTATTTTTATTTTTGGAAACAGTGTTGTGGTAATCACAACATTAATAATCATAATAAAACAACAACCACAAAAACAACACCACAAAGAAGAAGGAAGAAAGAAAGAAAAATGATTTTGGTATTTGGGGCACCTAAACAGATTTCCATCTCCTTCCTCACCCTGGACTTCCCCCTCGGGGTTTTCATGTTTACTCTTACAGAGATTAAACTCCATCCATCCTTGTTCTGTACAAGGAAGACCCACAATTTGATGCCAGACAATCCTGATAAAAGATCGTCGCTGTCCAATGACAATCATGTATCTCCATTTTTGTGGGTCTTTACCTTTATGCATCATTTGATCAGGGCACCTGCTGTTTCCACTGTATGGAAATGTCATGATGAATGGACTAACAGAAGGGCCTTAGACTTGCATGGAAAGACTTGCTCCCATTGATGTACATTAAAATGACATGAGGTTTTTGTCCTCTCCTGTAAATAGCTACTTGTTTTTCTTTGGACGGCGACGATAGTGTAGCTTTTTTGCCCAGGCATTACTTAGATAAACATGATCAGTAATCCAGTAGCATTCCTGGACATGTTTCCAGAGACAGATACAGCGAGAGAGATATAATGTTGCCTAGTTGGTGTATTATACCAAATATTTCAGAAGGTTGAGCTACAGCACAAAATTTGCTATTAGCAATTTTGAATACAGGCTTCCATGACAACGACTAACAAAGCTATCTCTATCTATGCTTACTGCATTAACCTGCAGCTGTCCTACAGGCTGCTTTTTCAGCAACACTGTATTCGGTTAATATTAGGAGACGTGGGGTGAAATTACAGAGCAGCTGACCTTTTAGTGGCAAGTGTGTCCATATCTAATAGTGATGGGTACTAGTCTCCTCACACACAGCATCACACACACATGTCTGATGACCTGCTATGATACCGCTTACTGTTAGAACACAGCACGCATGTACGGCCTTGCGTTTACCATCACCATCTCATTTAATTCACCCTCTCCTTTATCAAGGGATTATCCTCTGGTGCAGTAGCGGGTGGACTAGCAGTGGTTTGGTGGTATGCGCTGCCGTGGTGTTGAAATGATCTTGCTTCGCCGTGCAGCCTGCATAACCAGCATCCTGTACGTACATGCAATACCATGTGAAAGATTACAGATAACACTCTCACTGAAAACTCTGCCAGGTATTTATATAACTACATGATATACACCCACCCAACACTACATAAACGTCCTTCTATCCCCACTCACTGACCACTATATCAGCTCCACAGACCATACAGGACACTCTGTAGGTGTACAGGTCCAGACTGTAGTCCATCTGTTTCTCTGTGTACTGTACTACCCTGTTCTTCAATGGTCAGGACCCCCACAGGACCCCCACAGGACCACCACAGAGCAGGTATGATGTGGGTGGTGGATCATTCTCAGCACTGCAGTGACACTGACGTGGTGGTGGTGTGAGTGGATCAGACACAGCAGTGCTGCTGGAGTGTTTAGACACTGTGTCCACTCACTGTCCACTCTATTAGACACTCCTACCTTGCTGCTCCACCTTGTAGATGTCTGACCCAGACTCAGACTGTCCTCTACTGTTGTGCTGTGTCTTGCTATTCAGGTTCAACCAGAGCAGGATGGGTTCAGTGAGCAGTAGTTGAGTTCAGTGGTTGGCTTACGTGAGACTGCGCTGAAGACATGGCTGAATTATAATCAGTCATGTGAGAGAGGAGTGTCAGGCTTTACACTGACTTGTAAACAGGGGTTGATCTTTAGGGGGGTATTTGGGGAATTTCCAACAAGCCGAGTTCTTCCTGGAGGGTAGATGCTATCGCTATGCTAACTCGTGTACTATTATATTCCATCTAATCTATTCTATCAGTGTTGACCTGATTATGGACCCTGACTGTGACATAGGCCAGTGTAAATGAGGCCTGCTGATCCTAAGAGTTTGGCCTTCGGTTCTTTGTGGGGTTCTTTGTTATCTACACCCTTGTCTTGGTGTCATCTTTGTCAGGTAACTGCTCCAGAGAGGAGGAATAACAATGACATCAGCAAATACATTTTCTGAGGCCCTTGGAAATCTCATGGACTGAAACTTTAAATTTCGTGAACCTCCTAATCCTAAAAAATCACCCACATCATACCAATACTTCTAGAGGTCCATACACGTGGCATAGCAGGACAATTGGTGATGTTTCAGTTTGTGTAATAATTAGATTTTTTTTTTTTTTATTATTTGTGGATTTTTCATCTGTCTTTGTGACGTTGTGTCTAAAATAATGTATCATATTTTATGTCACAGTTATGTAGGAGTTCCCAAAAATATAACGAGTTAATGAACACAGGAGTTAACAAATCAGGGCAGGCTGACTAATGAAGTTAGAGGTCAATATACTTGACATTATACTTCCAATCGCTCAGATGCTGTGTTCCATGTTGCAAGTGGGTATGTTACCCTTGATATCCCACTAATGCAAATACACTCTTGCCAATGAACCACAAACTAGAAATAGAGTTGGCCTGCACACTCTTCTTTCCCTGGTGGACTTCTGGGACTAAACAGAGTAAAGGTCTCGGTGCTAATTTTGGGGAGCTCCGGACCGTCACCTTCTACATCACTAGAATATTCACGCAGCTCACCCTCTGCAAAAATCCAGCAGCGAGGTTAACTGGAAATCTGTCATCACCAGTGGCTCTCTGTGCTCGGTTGAACAACACAGTGGTCGGCAGGTTAGCAGCTGTTACACCTGCGCTAACAACATTTACCTGCCGAGTGCACCAACCTCACTTACTCTCCTGCTAATCCACTTTCTGATGGGGTGATGCACACACACACTTCAGCATCTCCAGTTCACCTGGCCGCATGTCTATGGATTGTAGGAGGACACGGGGAGAACATGCAAACCCATGCCCTTGCTGTGAAGTGACTGTGCTGCCCACTGCACCACCAAGCTGCCCATGTGCCAAAACCCATAGACACAGTGATGATCTGGAGTGTGTCATCTATCACCTCGTGAGTAGAACATCATGATAAGGAAGAGTGTGGCAGGCTTCTACACTCAAGACTTCTAAACTACAAGTTCAACTTCGCATGCCTGTGACCTTCGACCTCTTAGAAGGCACTACATTCTGAGCTTGGAAGCACCTTGACAAACAATGAATGTTGCCGACGGATGCAGTTTGCTGTCAGCTGTCAGATCCGTGCTGTGTTTGAGGAAATGAAGGACTGGAAGGATGTTCGGGTGGTGTTTAGCTAACATGCATGATGAAGACTCGTGTACTCATACACCTTTCTTTTCTGGCAGCTGGACAAGGAAATACCCCACCAAGCTTCTGGACTTGTCTAGCATGTTCTCAGTATGTTTCAGTGTCATGATAACAGAGGTCAAATCCCAGCCAGATATATAAATAAAGGTACAGGTATGATCTGAAGGGGAACCTGCAGGTATAGGTGCACGGAGGAGCATCTCTCTGCAGCAGGACAGGTGCTGAAGAGAGCAAGAGAGTGATCCTGAGTTCGCTCTGCAGTGGCTTCTCAGGTAAGCATTGCACCACTCTTTCGTCCTTCATGGTATATACTCTTTCTGTACACTGTTTATGGTAATCATTTTAATGTTGTTTAAAGAAACCTGCAGCTTTCAGGTTCTATTTTTCAACGAGAGACGCGATTTCTTATGTATTTAATAGACCCGGGTGTTTCTGTGACTACAGACACTTGTTTGCATTTATAGGTACACGGTTACATTTTGACATTCTGTCTCAAAAATGGCAGCTTTACAGTGGAGGGCATTTTGTATAATATTATTATTTCCATTTAAATGCAAATCAATAGAACCAGACTTTTTTCTAAGCTAATTTGGGCCAATTTTTATATAATAAACACATGACGCATAAAAGTAAAAATCATCAAAAATTGAGATACATGTTTTTATTTGGGCAGCAACAAAAAAGAAAATCATCTTTTCATAATCTTTATTGTCTACATGCCCTTACAGCTTATGACTAGTGTGTAAACTTAATAATTTATAATAATTTATATTAATATTAAATCCACATCATGCTGTTCATCACTTCTACTTATACACAGAAACAGTAAACCCCAATTTAATTCAGATTTAACATATGTTAATGACATGCTATTTAGTATAGCTGTTTGCATACCTCACTGAAAACTGAGACTGACTATTTATGTGGAACCCATGTACAAATTCAGAATGCAAAGTCAGCCTTCTATTTTGTAGGACAATTTTAAGTGGTAATTCAGTATGCATAAAACAGCAAGCCAATTGTTTTATGAAGGAATAATCAAATAATAATCAAACCGCCAATTCCCCCGTTTCTAATCTCACTCCGGCACTCCTGTTAATACTGCCCCTCAGGACCAAGAGAATCGATTTAGTTATTTTATTGTAAGTGTTGAACAAAGCTTGTTAAATGAGCAGTTTCTAAAAGCGGATTTACCCTATATATATAACAGCAGTTGTTAAACTGGGTGTAATGACACTGACTATTTTGCATTACATACTTTAAAACCTGAAATTTATTTTTGTTAAGGTTTAGCCAAAAGTACCTGTAGTTGCAAAACCACCCACATGAGAACACCTTGTGGATCAGATATGCATACAAACTATTATTAAACTAAGGACCACAGCATCAGTTTGGATAGAATTTGGATACTTCTGGTGGTGCACTGTGTACTTAGTATAATATATGACCAGTTTAATTTTTTAATTTTTATTTTAAATTTTTAAATGAAAGTGAATTTTAAAAATGCCTGATATTTGGTGTGTAATGAAACTTGTTCCCACAGGTTTGAAGTGGGGAGCAGTGATTCGGTATGGGGTTTGCTATCCCACTGTGTGTGCCTCTACTGCTGCTAATGAACTGTAAGTTCCTGTAACTCTGTAGTTTCTAACCGTAACTGTGTGAGCTGGATTTGGATATGTATTTGTGGTTCCATATAACAATTTAGTTTATCCAGAATGATCCATGTGACCTGACCACAGAACCTGGATCCTGTGGCTGTACTAAAGCTTAGTGTCATATTAGAAGCTCCTGGTTGGTTCATCAACTGATGCTGCTTCCAGAGGCAGTTTGGAGCTCTGTAGTGATGCAGGGAAAAATATGTGACCCAGAAGAGTAAGCAGCTTCGTAGGGGAGTAAATGAACGAAGAACTTGTGGTGTCCCATGACCCGGCCGTGATTAAAGCCACTGAGTATGTCAGTGTTTGTCTGTAGAGGTTGCATGGCTGTTTGTTTGAAGTTAGCAATGATATATTAATTACCAATATAGTGTATCTCTACTGTTCTTTCTTTCCCTCATTCCAGTGTTAGTCCTGCCGATCTATCTACAGTGGGGAAAATAAGTATTTAGTCAGTCACCAATTGTGCAAGTTGTCCCACTTAAAAAGATGAGAGAGGCCTGTAATTGACATCATAGGTAGACCTCAACTATGAGAGACAAAATGTGGAAAAAAATTGAGAAAGTCATTTTGTCTGATTTTTAAAGAATTTATTTGCAAATAATGGTGGAAAATAAGTATTTGGTCAATAACAAAAGTTCATCTCAATACTTTGTTGTATATCCTTTGTTGGCAATGACAGAGGTCAAACGTTTTCTGTAAGTCTTCACAAGGTTGGCACACACTGTTGCTGGTATGTTGGCCCATTCCTCCATGCAGATCTCCTCTAGAGCAGTGATGTTTTGGGGCTGTCGGCGGGCAACACAGACTTTCAACTCCCTCCAAAGGTTTTCGATGGGGTTGAGATCGGGAGACTGGCTAGGCCACTCCAGGACTTTGAAATGTTTCTTACGAAGCCACTCCTTTGTTGCCCTGGCAGTGTGCTTGGGATCATTGTCATGCTGAAAGACCCAGCCACGTTTCATCTTCATTGCCCTTGCTGATGGAAGGAGGTTTGCACCCAAAATCTCACAATACATGGCCCCATTCATTCTTTCATGTACACGGACCAGTCGTCCTGGTCCCTTTGCAGAGAAACAGCCCCAAAGCATGATGTTGCCACCCCCATGCTTCACAGTTGGTATGGTGTTCTTTGGATGCAACTCCGCATTCACTTTCCTCCAAACACGACGAGTTGTGTTTTTTACCAAATAGTTCTACTTTGGTTTCATCTGACCATATGACATTCTCCCAATACTCTTCTGGAAACATCCAAATGCTCTCTAGCAAACTTCAGACGTGCCTGGATATGGACTGGCTTAAGCAGGGGACACGTCAGGCACTGCAAGAGCTGAGTCCCTGGCGGCTTAGTGTGTAGCAGATGGTAGCAATTGTAAAGTTGGTCCCAGCTTCCTGCAGGTCAATCACTCGATCACGCCTTGTGGTTCAGGGATTTTTCCTTACCGTTCTTGTGATCATTTTGACCCCACGGGCTGAGATCTTGCGTGGAGCCCCAGATCGAGGGAGATTAGTAGTGGTCTTGTAGGTCTTCCATTTTCTGATTATTGCTCCCACAGTAGATTTCTTCACATCAAGCTGCTTGCCTATTGCAGATTCAGTCTTCCCAGCCTGGTGCAGGTCTACAATTCGGTTTCTGGTGTCCTCCGACAGCTCTTTCGTCTTCACCATAGTGGAGTTTGGAGTGTGAGTGTTTGAGGTTGTAGGCAGGTGTCTTTTATACTGTTAACGACTTCAAACAGGTGCCATTAATACAGGTAATGAGTGGGGGAAAGAGGAGCCTCTTAAAAAAGAAGTTACAGGTCTGTGACAGCCAGAAATCTTGCTTGTTTGTTATTGACCAAATACTTATTTTCCACCATTATTTGCAAATAAATTCTTTAAAAATCAGACAAAATGACTTTCTCAATTTTTTTCCACATTTTGTCTCTCATAGTTGAGGTCTACCTATGATGTCAATTACAGGCCTCTCTCATCTTTTTAAGTGGGACAACTTGCACAATTGGTGACTGACTAAATACTTATTTTCCCCACTGTATCTATCTATCTATCTATCTATCTATCTATCTATCTATCTATCTATCTGTCTCTGTCTCTCTCTCTCTCTCTCTCTCTGATTCTCTGTCTGTCTCTCTCTCTCTCTCTCTCTCTCTCTCTCTCTCTCTCTCTCTCACTATCTATCTGACTCTCTCTATCTCTCTCTATCTGACTCTCTTCTCCATCTCTATCTATCTGACTCTCTCTGTCTCTCTATCTGAATCTCTCTGTCTCTCTATCTGACTCTCTCTCTCTCTCTCTCTCTCTCTCTGACTCTCTCTGTCTCTCTCTCTCTCTGACTCTCTCTCTCTCTCTCTCTGACTCTCTCTGTCTCTCTCTCTCTCTATCTCACTATCTATCTGACTCTCTCTATCTCTCTATCTGACTCTCTCTCTCTCTCTCTCTCTCTCTCTCTATCTATCTATCTATCTATCTATCAGAACTGCTAATACTAATAATTAGGAATGTATTGCAGTGTGATATTACAGAATTAAATCATACCTGCTTCTCTGAGATCAGCCCTCTCAGTCCAGGTAGTCTTGGACATTGGTGAAGAGATTTCTGCAGGAACCCAGTTAAAAATCTTCCATCAGAGTGCTTTTGGACGCCATCCTGAGCGGCTCTGATTAGGGTAGACACATCTGGGAGGATGTCTACAGCAGGAGGATCACCGGCGGGAGTCACTGCATGTGCATGTTGATCTCAGACTGAAGACTGGCTTAACCACAGTGCAGCACTCAGTCAGGAATGCAGTTCCAGCTCGGCCTGTATGACATAACGCACACTTAACTTTACTTCCTGCAGGGATAGCTGTGGAATGTGTAGCCTGGTATGATAACGGTAGGAAACAGCTGAGAAAGGAGCAGTGCTAGCTTCAGGCACCGTTTTTCCTTTGTCACAGAATAGCGTCCTCCCTCTTCTCTTGTATGATGTGTACGATTCTCTTCAGAGCCGGGGATGTCGAGCTCCTCTGAGTTTGTTTGGGCTGGATGGGCTGGAGCTTGCATTTATCTTCCACAGTTTCTGATTGCTTGGCATCTGCCAAAGGCTGCAGTCTAAATGTATTCTCATTCTTCTCTTCAGCCATAATAGCATCTGTTGTAGCGGTTAGGTTTTACAGGTGGCATGCACACCTTTGATGTGGAGACCTCCACCATGTTCCAGGACGTTAACAGTGTGTATACAGTCGGCTTTGGGCTCTTCAGATGAGTCTTGGTCTGCCTCTGCTCTGCTCACCAAACCCACTAAATGCTGTAAGGAAGTTGTACTGATAATGAATCTCATCAAGGACTCCTTCATCAAAGGTGTGGGACACTTTCAACTTCTGGCTAGCAAGCACAGCGGATCACCTCCCCCAGTTTTATCCAGTGAATTTGTTAGTCGTAAGGTTTAGTCCAGTTCAGTAGTGCCAACCAGTATTAGCCATGTCATGCTCTGGTACGTTTGTACATCAAACTATGAAAATAATAGTATTAGTATTAGTATTAGCTAGTGTTATTTCACTTAGATTAATTTGTGTAATTCTGAACTTCCATTTGCCAACAGCACTTTACTGCTACTGCTATTGATTGAAAGGTTAACTAGTTAGCTAAGTTAGACCCCCAGTTTCACTAAATCGATAGAAGTTAGACGAGCACACTATATATTACATACCATGTCTTTGGTGTTCCCAGAATGCTTTGTTAACCCGAACTGTGTTTATTTTTGTCTTATATACAGACCTTTTCTAAGACCAGTTTACCTATTAACATAATCAACACCAAATTTTCATTTTCGTTTTCTTGGATCTTAATTGCCGTATGCAGCTCTACCAAAAATCCCATTTATCCATATGTACATTCACATCGCATAATGTAAAGTTCAAAGCCTTTGCTTTTTTCTGGTTCACAGTGGCTTTTAACATTTCTGCTCACGATCCTTGCAATGACTACACTTCTCTGGACCAACCCTGGAGATCCAGTGAGGGGCCTGAACTTGCTATTTGCGACAGTAATTTCGAATGGAGCGGCTGGTACCGACTGTTCCATTATGGGATGAACATCCGTATGCCAGAGAGCTGCGTTCCTCGACACAGGTGTGGTACTGTCTACAGTATGTGGCTCAATGGCCCTCATCCTCAGATAGAGGATGGAGTGGTCACCCGCCAGGTCTGTGGAAGTTCAGTACATGGCTGCTGTTACTTCAGTTCCGTCCAGATTAGAGTGAAAGCATGTCCAGAAAACTACTATGTCTATGAATTTGTCAAGCCATACTACTGCAATGCTGCGTACTGTACAGGTATTCTGTTCATCTCTTTATACATTTCTCACAGTACTTTCTTTGACCAAAAAAAAAAAACTCTGCCTCTGATGTTTGAATTAAATTGGTTTTCTACAGATACGAATACATTAACCACGACTGCTGCTCCAACAGTGCCCATCAGTACAGAATCTATTATAACAGGTAACTTTTCCATGGTTGTGTTAACATGCTATATTAATACAAGCAGGTTTTGGCTACTGTTTTGGTAAAAAAAAACTATAACATAAAGAAACAATATCACAAAGACATTGTCCCTTGTTCGAAGACCATACAAAACATCCAATCCAATCCAATCCAATCCAATCCAATCCCACATAAATTTACATTTACATGTAAGGCATTTAGCAGACTCTTTTCCAGAGCGACTTACAAGCGTGCTTAGTGTTCCACTGGATACTATTCCAGCTAGTACAGGAAGATTAGAGCCTCAAACTCACAATGAGCTCAGTAGAGAATAACAGTGGAACTTAACCACTGGCATAACCGCTTACCATCGATGTCACCAACATGTGATGGCATATGGCATGTGTTTTCCTAATTTACCATGACAGGTTGTTATACAAACCCAATTCCAAAAATGTTGAGCCAGGCAATTGTCAAATCCAATAAAAGCAGAAAGCAAAGATTAAAATAAATACATGCTTCTGAACCTGCTGCCTGCAGCACATTCCAAAAAAGTTGGGACAACATTAGAGACATTATACGTTTATTATATATATAATTTAATGAACCATTGAAAACATATTTGCTGCAAGCATGCTTGGGCACCAAAGAAAATACTGGTTTATAAGCAGGGATGGCTCGAGGCTTGCTTCAGCAATAAATCCATTTCTTAAAAATACTTCCTCAGTTCCTCAGTCAGGGGTTGCAAGGAGCTCGCCCTCTACTGTAGGGAATTAAGAGAAACCTCACATAGCCCTTCAACCCTAATGAACCAGGAAGGACAAACATCTAAGAGCATTAGGAGAGGAACAATAGCACTCCCTTCTGGCGGTGTGTGAGTGAACTGCCCAGAATCCACCCCTCAATTCTACAGTCCATAACAGCCCACAACAAGGTTTTGTATTATTTAACCTTTAGCTTAACCAGGCAAGTCATATATATATATATATTAATGGATGGACTCTGGAATACTTCAGAAAGTTCTTGTCAGTGACCACAGTTTCTCACTGCAGGTACAAACACAAGTTAAGGTTTTACTATACAAAGTGGAAGCCATTTCTCAACAACTAGGGTCACAATGGTACAAGATATTGCAAAGCCTCAATACACAGATTATTTCAGACACAGATTTCAGACCTCCTGCTGTGGTTGGCTGCAGTGGAGCTCTTTTTATCCAGGTAGTAATAATAGGTTATGAGGTCAGAGCATGATCTGTGTGTGTCTGTTTGTGAGGCAAGTTGGGCATACACTACACACCCTTTAAATCACCCTTTTTTAGTTTTCCTTGACTTTTAGAAGCAACTTTTAAAAGCACAGAGCATCACAAACTCAAAGTCGCTCTGTCGCTGAATTTCTTTGGGTCATTAAGGTGCTCACACTGGATGATAAGGCAATGTTTCAGCAAGACAGTCACAAGTCCCGAACTGCAGATTGGAACTGCATGGCTTTATAGTGAGAGAGAATAGGTGCTAGACCTGCATGCTGTCCAAACCTGTAATATTCGACAACGGAGCAGCTGACATTATGGGAAGCAAGCGTGAAAAAAAATCACAATATTCAACTAGGATCAGTTTCCTCCACTGCCATATAATTACCGGAGATTGTTTAATGGAATAGTCATATAACCTTTTTGGAAAAGACTAGATACACCAATTTTAGAATAAGCATGGAGAAAGTATTTCCCTGGGAAGAATACAGTTGCTGAGGAGATTATATAGTGTGTAGTGTAGTATTGATTAAATTAAGCTATTCTGGCCCTCGTTAAAATGTGAATTTGGAAAGTCAAAAACACCTTGCCTCCCCCACCTGGCGCATTGCACCCCAGCAGGAAGTGGGCTCTCCGTCGCGATCACTACACGCCTTAAACCTGACTCAAAAAAGCAAAGTGCACAGGAACACACACTGAACAGTACCACAGCAAACAGGGTGCCAGGACCCTGATGAAGGGAGAACGGGAACAGGAGCCTCATATGAGCACCCAACCACCAGCAGGACACCTCATGCACTCAGGAGAGAACTCAGGAGAAGAACAAGTCACCACCCTAACATAATCAGCATCCACAAGCCAGTGAACTCAAAAGGGAAACCACCCAGCCAGTATACCAGAACCCCTGTCCTAAACAAACACAAACAACAACAATAACAAAAAAAACAAAAATAGACGAACACAAGTGATAAATGAAAATAACGGTCAATAGCGATGCTTCAAACAGGAAGACCTTTAGACCAGTAGTTGAACCTGCTCAGTGGACCTGGCAAAGGTTAAGGCTCTGGTCACTGTAATGCTCAACATTCCAGTACCACAACTCCTAACACAATGTAAATATGCGCCAAACCCAACACCCCCTTACAGGTCGTCATGTTGTGTTTCTATCCATGAGTGTTTCAAGGTTTTGAAGTGGGCTGAGCATTTCATGGATATCACTAACATGCAAACAACCCTGACATCAGCAAGCAATGGATGCTAATGCGGTATTTGTGATTACCTGAATCCAGCGGAAGCATTTCATTAAACTGAAAATGCCTCTTCTTCTACAGCCACCACTCAAACCAGCTCTATGATTGACCCATGTGACAACTACAGTGTTCTTAATGAGAACTGGAGAAGCATCGGGATCTTCTCCAGGAGTCATGATGACACTCTTGTTGAGTGGAACGGCTGGTATCGTCTGTATCTTCAGGAAGCTAATGCTCGGCTTCCCGACTGGTGTATGAGCTACGCATCCTGTGGTGGTTACACACCACTATCTCTTGGTGGGTCTCATCCACAGCCAGAGGACGGCATCGTCACTCGAGACGTCTATGGATCCAGAGGCAGCGACTGCACAGCCTACACATCCAAACCAATCCAAGTGAAAGCCTGTCCAGGAGATTACTATGTCTATAAACTGGTCAGGCCTGACGTATCCATCCCAATGCCTTCATACTGTGCAGGTAGAGGATCTTAAATCATTTTTTTTTCAATATTTTAATTATTTTAATTGGTTTAAAAATAATAAGGAAAGAATACTATGCGTGATTTTACCCATATTAAAATATAGAAGATCCTGTTCATTGTTTACTAATATGAAACCATTTCTCACTACAGTTAGTGTTAACCATCCCAGTTACGATCCATGCAGTAACTACACTTCACTGGATCAGCCCTGGAGAGCCACTAACGAGACCGCATTAAACATATGTGACCTTGATGTTGACTGGAACGGCTGGTACCGGCTGTTCTATCACGGCATGAACATCCGTATGCCCGAGAGCTGCATTTCTCCACTCAAATGCGGCACGTTTATTCCTCTATGGCTCAACGGTCCTCATCCTGAGATAGCGGATGGAGTGGTCACCCGCCAGGTCTGTGGGAATGCCGGATATGACTGCTATGGCGTACTGTCTAGCGCTATTCAAGTCAAGGCATGCCCTGGCAACTACTATGTCTATGAATTTGTCCGTACAAACTACTACTGCAACGTGGCCTACTGTGCAGGTATGTGGTTTCTCTGTGTGTTTGGAGATACCTTCATGTCATTGGTCAGTGTTTAGGTAAAGTCCTGTGTTCGATGGCTGATCTCAGGTCAGGTTCCGTCATGTTAATGACGGTGTTTGAGACCGATTATGGATTTCTGGTGGTGGTTTGTGAATACAGGCTGCAAAACCTTCTCTCTTGTTCTTTTCAGATGTCAGCACTATATCACCAACCGCAGACCCAACCACTGCGAGCACTGATGAATTCAGCACAGGTACGTGTTTATGAGGTCTTAAACATTTATGACTTTTTTTATCAAATGTGTGGCATCTGTTATTGGTGGTTTAGGGGTCTTACTTTTCTAAAACTACACAATGAAGAGACAGAATGCAAAAAATATGTATATGTAATAATAATATGTTCAATTTATATTGTGCCTTTCTCAAGCCTAAGCTCACAATACCTCCACCACAGATAAGGAATAGCTTCTAGGAATATGTGAGTGACAAATCAGATTCACAAATTTAGCCTACACTAGAGAAACTGAACATTACCGACGCTGGTAACATAAAACTGACTGGGCTGATTTACTGCATTCTGGGGTAGTAATATTTTCCTTTGACCTGAGCTCTAAATGACATTATGGAAGTGTCCACTTTTCCTACAGTACAGGCCTCAACCTGGGTGGTCTTTCAATTCCCTAAATGTCAGGGGAATCTTGTTTCTAGAAGTTCCTTGTCAGTATCAGACTCTGAGTAATTAGTGAACACTTGGACAGGTTTATGAGAGACACATGATTATACCTCACTGGGATACCAAGTGGTCTGTTCTCTTTTGGATCTGTTGCTCCAGGAGCATTACTACTGGGATTAGTCGAATTGCAGTGCTATGGGTGTCCTCTCCATTGTTCCATAGGAACAGAGGGAATTCTCACAACTCGCTATATCAAAACTGGTGCCTTTGACGTTAGCAACTGCAGCAAAGTCCAACCTGATAATGCACCTGTCCTACTTGGTGCGAGCACTTCTGCGCTTGGCTTAGGCCCCCACCACAACAGGGACAGGGAACATCTTCCTCTCACGTCGTCTTGGGAGTCAGACAGTCGCCGCCTTCATGTCAAGAATGAGTTCACTCTCTGCCTCCACAAAGGCAGCTTAAAGACTGGCTAGTGCAATGAGTTGCACATTCCCCCTCAGGTCTTCCAGCAGAAGGCGTTCAGGAAGTTTTCCAGAAACAGTTTCTCCTGGGGAGCGTTCTGAACACTGAGCATGTCTGGCAAACGATCATTCTCAGCTCTGCCACCAGCATGCTTATCTTCTTTATCTAACACTGCCATTGGAGTGCCGTGGTTAAGGCCACTAGATCATCATGTTGCTCCGCTGGCAAGTCCACAAGTATCCTCCAGCCCTGATGCGGGGTGACCACTTGCCCTTGTGGGGCACAACTCACAGATCCCTTCGCTGTTATAGCTGTGGTACAGCCCTTCTGAAGTCATAGCACAGAATGGCTCAGGTCAGGACATCACCCAACATCTGCTCAGCTGTCCTTACATTCACCTGTAAAATATTTTAAATACTTCTGACTTTATTCTTCTTTCAATGATCACACGGCATCAAGGCCCCACACCATCCTGTACTTCTCTACCAGGCTACACAGCTGAGATGTAGTCTTATCTGTCCGGTGAACATTTTCCCAGAAGCACTGTGGAATATCCAGGTGGTCTGGAGCAGATTTTTGATAGGCCACAATGTTTTTGGCAGCAGCAGAAGAATAAATTTGTCAGTAGTCAGACCTGGTGGGGTGCCTTTCTCTAATGGTCAGAACACCTGGGAATCCACACACCTGCACTGTGGGAGAAGTCATTAACACACAGGCTCACTCGCATGTTCTTGCCTGCCCTGTGGATGTTACTCGATGTGCTCAATAAAATAAATTTACAAAGGGGCAACAGTGTTAATGATTCAGGGGGATTGTATTGGTCTATAATTGTGACTTTGATAACAATCAGACCACATTTTATTAGTAATCAGTGTTGAAATCCAGGCGATTTCAGTGGGTTCATGTCCTTTTTCTGTGTTTATATAGCTTTTTAAAAAAACAATTCTTGGTTAAGGTGCTGTGCAGATTTACCTGTAATGAATATAACATCTCATCATATTAAAACATATTTTATATTTTATTAAATGTTATTTAATGTTAATGTTAACATAATTAAAAAGGGTTTTTAATTTAAATGTATACATTAATAAAGAATTTATAATGCAATTGGTAGATTAAAACAGTCAGTCTTACCTGTTATGTCTTTGCTTCCATAGCAACCACTTTAGATGACTCCATGTTTGACCCCTGCAACAGCTATGCTGTTCTTGATGAACAATGGAGAAGCACCAAGGCCCAGTACAAGGGTCATGATGACACTCTTGTTGAGTGGAGCGGCTGGTATCGACTGTATCTTCAGGGAGCTAGTGCTCAGCTTCCTGAGTGGTGTGTGAAGCTTTTGACATGTGGTGGTTACACACCACTGTCCCTTGATGGGAGTCATCCACAGCCAGAGGACGGCATCGTCACTCGAGGCATCTCTGGATCCCTTTATGGCCGGTGCGGAGCCTACAGATCCAAACCAATCCAAGTGAAAGCCTGTCCAGGGAACTACTACGTCTATAAATTAGTCAAACCAGACATATCCATCCCAATGCCTTCATACTGTGCAGGTACAGCATCTTAAAGCTTTTGTGTTAATCATGTTTTGCATAGAGTTAAGATAATGAATTAAAGAATTCAGGATTTTAGTAAAATAAAGTTTTTTTTTTTTTAAATGTCACTTAAAGCAAATTGTTTTTCTTGGCAGTTGCTGTTAACCATTTTAATTACGATCCCTGTGACAACTACACTGCTCTGGATCAGCCCTGGAGAGCCAATAATGGGAGTCGATTGCAAATTTGCGACAACTACTTCAACTGGAACGGCTGGTACCGACTGTTCTATCACGGGATGAACATCCGTATGACCGAATCCTGTGTTGCTATGGGATACTGTGGTACTGCTTTCCCCATGTCACTCAGTGGTCCGCATCCTCAGATAGAGGATGGAGTGGTCACTCGCCAGATCTGTGGGACCGTTGGGTATGACTGCTGTTATCTCAAGACAACCACAATTCAAGTCAAGGCATGCCCTGGCGACTACTATGTCTATGAGCTTGTCAAACCGGACAACTACTTCTGTGATGTGGCCTACTGTACAGGTACAGCAGCTTGTTTTTTAAAAGCTGAATTATTTTTGTACCATTGTGTTAACAATGCTCTGTTCTTTCAGATGTCGGCACCATAACACCAGCCTTGGCCCCGACTACTGCAATGACCTACGAGCATTTGAACACTGGCATGGGTAAGTGTTTATGCACTCTTACAGGCAGTGTGTCCGTTATGTGTACAATATATTAAGCTATATGAAGGATTAGGGAAAGAAGTCAAAAAGTATAAAGTGATCAATAGGATCTATAGGAGTAAGTAAACAACAGTAACAACAAAAATCTGTTGAATGATTTACAACTGATTTGTACAGGGGTTGGACAATGAAACTGAAACACCTGTCATTTTAGTGTGGGAGGTCTCATGGCTAAATTGGACCAGCCTGGTGGCCAATCTTCATTAACTGCACATTGCACCAGTAAGAGCAGAGTGTGAAGGTTCAGTTAGCAGGTAAGAGCACAGTTCTGCTCAAAATACTGCAATGCACACAGCATTATGGGACATACCAGAGTTCAAAAGAGGACACACTGTTGGTGCACGTCTTGCTGGCGCATCTGTGACCAAGACAGCAAGTCTTTGTGATGTATCAAGAGCCACGGTATCCAGGGTAATGTCAGCATACCACCAAGAAGGACGAACCTCCACCAGCATCACGTAGTGACCTGGCCACTATCCTGCAAGAGGAATGGCTTAAAATCCCTCTGACCACTGTGCAGGACGCAGTATAGGTCATTCCCAAGACCAACTGACGCTGTATTGGCCGCAAAAGGAGGCCCTACACCATACTAATAAATGACTGTGGTCTAAAACCAGGTGTTTCAGTTTCATTCTCCAACCCCTGTGCATACCTTTGCACAGAATTATTACTGTATACTCCCAACGAGTCCTCAGTCTAGTCAGTCTACATTACTGCTCCAACCCAACTAGCATTAGCTAAAGTTAAAGGGGATATGTGGAGCGTGTTGGGGGCCCTAAGGACCACGCTGGATATCCCCACTCTGTAGTCTATTTTTGTAGTGTAGTATTGTATAATATTGAACACTAATCCTGAGCACATATTGTACCTCACACCATTGAATCACAGCTATCACACCTGTGAAAATGTGATGTGACAAAGTGATTTGATTTGAATGATTGATTGAGCTATGTTTGGACAGATATTGTCAAACCTCTGGAAATGTTACGAGCTTGAGTGGCACCAAGCCTTAGTAGAATATTAATTACGCATGGTTAATTACGCATTTTAGACCAATAAGTGCTGCATTGCACAGGTTTGAGTAAATCACACACTTGTGCTTTACAACACCTCAGTGTCACTGCTGGACTGAGAATAGTCTACCAGCCAACAGCGTCCTGTGACCACTTCCTCCAGCACAACATACACCTACCTACACGCCACCACCATGTCGGTGTCACTGCAGTGCCAACCACCCAAGTAGTACCTGCTTTGTGGTGGTCCTAATGGGTTCCTGACCATTGAGGAACAGGGTGAAAAGGGCTAACACATTATACAAAGACTTGTATAATAACTAGATGGACGACAGTGTGTAACTGCAGAACTGCAGAGTGTCCTGTATGGTCAGCTGATAAAATGGAACAATGAGTGTAGATACACTGAGGTGTACCTAATAAAGTGGCCAAGGGTGTGTCTCTTATCTGTAATTGATCATTTCCACAGCAACCACATCAGATGATAACTTTGACCCTTGTTACAACTACGCTGCTCTTGAGGATGACTGGAGGAGCATTTACAACACCTACAGCGGATACGATGACACCACTGTTGAGTGGGACGGCTGGTATCGGCTGTATCTAGAAGGGAGAAATGCTCAGATTTCTGTGGGCTGTGTGAGCTACAAGACTTGTGGTGGTTACTCTCCACTTGCACTAGATGGCGCTCATCCACAGGAACAGGACGGAATAGTGACTAGAAACATCAATGGATTCTCCGGTAGCAACTGCAACTCAGTCTCCAGATCCAACCCGATCCAAGTGAAGGCCTGTCCAGGACATTACTATGTCTACAGACTCGTCAAACCAGATGTGTCGATACCAATGCCGACGTACTGCACAAGTTCTCCCTGTTCTACTTGCTGTGTTAGTTTATGATAAGTTTATGACAGGTGTACGAGGATCTGCTTCACTGAGCCCATAGGTAGACCTTTCTGAAGACCTTCCTTTATGTTTTCTCGACAGTGGCCTTTAATTACCCAAGCACTGACCCTTGCAATGACTACAGTGTGCTGGACCACCCATTCAGAGCCTCCAACAGTTCCACCCGGGACCTCTATCCCTATTACTGGTGGTGGTATCATGCATGGTGCGACAGCTACACCAGTTGGAACGGCTGGTATCGGCTCCTTCACCATGGCAATAGCATCCGAATGCCGGAGTCATGTGTTCGCATGCGGATGTGTGCCACCGATGTCACGCTCTGGCTCAATGATCCTCACCCACGGCTGGAAGATGGAGTGGTCTTTCGGAGAGTCTGTGGAAGTTGGGATGGTGACTGCTGTCATTTCAAATCCTTCCCCATTCGAGTGAAAGCTTGTCCAGGAAATTACTACGTGTATGAGTTTGTCAACCCAATCATCTGTGCGGCAGCTTACTGTTCAGGTAGATATGAGTTCTGTAATTCCATTATCTGTATTATTGTCTTCCTGAGATTAATAATAACTTCTTCCATGATAGATGTTGGAAGCATTACCCCTCCAGGAAACTCTGAGTTTTTGGAATCTGCGACAACCACCACAACTACAGGTAAACTAATCTGCCACTTTCTAAAGTGACTCATTGGTAATGAACGTGCACAAGTCGCTTTCTGTGTGTGTGTGAGACACTTGATATTTCAATTTTGCTTATGTTTATCTTTTTTTCAGAGATCACTTCCAAAGAGATAACTCCACCTGTGACTACGGCTGCACAGATGCCCACTACTATAGGTATGAATACTGAAGCTTTGGCATATATGGCACTGCTAAACACAGTTTAGGTCATCATTTTCATCATCCCCATCTTTCGTATGGAAACTGATCTGTCATAATCTCTTCCCTTGGAATTTCTTTGGAATGTGCTGTTGTTCTTCTTGTATTACATACAGACTTTCCTTACGATCACATGTCACGCTTCCACACAGTCTATGCCAGCTGATGGCTCTGTTAAAGACGCCCTGATAGGCTAAGACAGACCAGGAGGAAAAAATATTTCTGACCAGCTCACAGCTTGAAAAGCGTCCATGCAAGAAGGCCACCATCATTAGCCTAGAACTAGGCTTCTTTGTGTTTATTCTTTTTGATTTTTTGTTGTTTTCTTCTTGTCTTCTTGTAACTTGCACAGCACTGAGATTTCCCAGCTATGAACCAGTGCTCCGTATCATACAGTCACCCCACATACTGGAGAAGCTATAGGGTATTTTTGCTTGGTGTGGTATTGCCAAGTCTTGCTTTAAAGTCTGAGCCTTGTGTCAGTTGTCAGTCAATTTTAGTTATAATGTGGAGTTTGCCACATTTCTTCTGAAGAACTGGCATGATCTCTTAATGTGAGATGCAGTAACTGGAAAGCTGGAAGCTGGAGAGAAGCTGGAAAGAAGTAAGTTTTATGTTATAAAGCCTTAATGACACTTAGTTACACTCTAATTACAACCATGTAAATTTGTATGTACCGCACTTTAAAACTGAAACTGACTATTTAAATACATCACAGTTAAGAAACAACATTTTTACAGTTCTAATACCACATACGCTGAGCAGAGATACTTTATTGTTTTGGGATAATACAATAAAAAAAATGGTAATAAATCTCTGATAATCTCTATATGAAACTGTTATGTTGCATTATGTGGTTATTTTGTACTACAATATCTCAATATCTCACTAAAACTCACTAAAACTCACTAAAGCAAATTATTATAATAGTGACTTTATTATTGATATATTATAGTCATAACATATTATAACTACATTGGTTATATTTTAAAATAGAATAAACTAGTGACTCATTTATAGATTTGAGGTGTTTTGCAATAAGCTGTATTAAGTCAAATGAATGAGAGAACCTCTATATGAATATATATAGTCTCTTTATATAAATAACCAGTTTTCATTTCTTTTTTTTTTTCCAGATGATTTCTCTCCATATGTCACCTCTATACCTTACAACAGTGGACCGACAACTGCAGACGCAGGTACAGGATTTAATAAATTGCCAGTAAATCTTTCATGTTTCATCATGGGTAAAAATACAAATGAATTTGAGTGACTGCTGTGCAATTCATGCACACTTTTAAACGAACAGCTTGTTCACTCGTTTTTTTTTTTTTTAATCATGCGCACATTTTTATTTGTGGAAATGATTTCTAAATTTGTGCTCACTATTAACAGCTTGTTTTCTCATTTTCCCTTCACCGTGGGCATGTTCACTTTTTAAATGTGCACACCGTGTGTAGAAGCAGGCTAACAGTTCTGTGGAAGTGTCTGACGGGTTAAGTGTGTGTTTAGATGTGTGTGATAATGTATAGAGATGCTCATTAGGGTCTATTTAGATTTGGGTTTGTGCTGTGAGTGGTTTTATGAGGACATTGTAGAGCACATTTTTGAAAAAACCTGTGCATGATTAAAATAAGTAGTGCCAGAACTGTAAACAAATTAAGAGAAGCATGCACACAAATTAAGTTTCATTTTTTAAATGTTTCCCCAACATTAATTTGGCAAAAACACTAAATAATAATAATAATAATAATAATAATAATAATGATGATAACATCTGCTTAGCTGTTCTGAGGTCAAGTGTGTGTTATTCCCTTATTATTTCAGGTACAGTAAAAGGTCTAGAATAGATTTCTAGGGTTGTGGCATTTGCTGTTGTTGGTAACTCTCAAAAAAAATCTCAAGAGCTGTCAGTGAACCAAGTCAATCACACATCCTCAGTCCAGTCAAGTGAAAACTTACCTGGCAGAGGATCTGCAGGGAAGACACCTGGTCACCTGGCAGTCTGATGATGGCTATGGGCTCCAGAATTCAGTCATTACCTGCGAAGTGTTTGCAAACGATTAGTAACAAATACATGTTTAGTCTATGATTATATTAGTTTGTGGAATTATTTTTTAGAGGAAGAATTGGTTGCAGCACTGTTGATATACTATTAACCTGACTGGGAAATACACCCCTTAGCTAAAAATTTGATCTCATATTCACTAATGTTATTTGGGAGTATATATATATGTATATATATGTGTGTATATATCCTGTCTGTCGTGCAAATGAAACTCAAATACTCTAATAGACTTTCAAAAAGACCTGCATGGAAATATCATTTATCTGCTCCCACAGCGTCCATTACTACAGCGTCCACTCCTACCGAGGACAGCTCGGACCCCTGCTACAGCTACACTGTTCTTGATGATGACTGGAGAAACACACAGAGCTACATAACCTTTTTGACACACAACAGAGGTCATGATGACACTGTTGCTGAATGGAAGGGGTGGTATCGACTCTACCTTAAGGGACAGAGCGCTCAGATTCCTGAGTGGGTCGTGAGCTACATGGAATGTGGTGGGTACACCCCACTCTGGCTCAGTGGCTCTCATCCACAGGTACAGGATGGCATCGTCACCCGAGAGATCTATGGAGTCGATAACCGCGACTTCAAGGCCTACAAGTCCCACCCAATCCAAGTGAAGGCCTGTCCGGGACTTTACTATGTCTACAAACTTCTCCGGCCTCCTTCATCAATCCCAGCGCCTTCATACTGTGCAGGTAGTTACTTTCTCCACTATCTTTATTTACAGAGGTTTTTATTCCATGTACTTTCACTAACTGCTCTTCAAACAAATCCAGCGGATCAGGAGGATTTCCAGTGTTGGTAAAATGTAATAATGTTATTGTTCCCAATAACAGCTGCTTTCATCAACCCAAGTTCTGACCCCTGTTATAACTACAATTCGCTGGAGGACACCTGGAGAGCCACAGACATTGGAGCATCGGGCTGGAGGGATGACTTATACACTAGCTGGAGTGGATGGTACCGGCTTCTCTACCAGGGAAATGATATCCGGATGCCAGAAACATGTGTTAGTCCAGTCAGATGTGGTGCTCTCAGACCCCTCTGGCTCAATGGCCCTCACCCACGACTGAAGGATGGGGTGGTGATCCGGCAGGTCTGTGTGAGCTGGAACAACGACTGCTGTTATTTTATCTCCTCCCCCATTCAAGTGAAAGCTTGTCCTGAAAATTACTATGTGTACGAGTTTGTCACTCCGGTTGTTTCCTCTACAGCTTACTGTTCAGGTAGATATGGTTCCTGCAGGACATCAGTCTTCGATTTGTAGGTTTCTCTTTCTTTCTGAAATGATATTAATCCACACTGTGTTCCTGTAATAGATGTTAACAGCATCGGTGCGATCAACACTGCTGATATCCCAGAAACAACAGCATCTACAGAGTCCATGGACGGTAAACTACTCATATTCCTCATTCCTCGTTCCATTTTTATAGATTTAGAGTTTTTTCATTTCTTTTGTATTAAGCTTTAAGTAAAAAGTAATAACATACTAATAACGTATGTAATTTAGTTAATATTGAGTTAAAATATTAATATCACATATTTTATATTTATGGTGCAAAGAGCATAAACCTTTATCATACAGGTATGTGCACATATAGCTCTATGAATTTACATATTGTCTATGTTGCAGTTCAGGGCTCCTGTAGTACAAGACTTCTTTTTAATGTATCTTATTTTATAAAACTTTATCAATTATTTCAGATTATTATCCTTGCAACAACTACACCCCTCTGGATCAACTCTGGAGAGCGACCAATGAGAGTCTTACATACGTTAGTGACACTGACTTCAAATGGAACGGCTGGTACCGGCTGTTCTACAATGGGATGAACATCCGTATGCCAGAGAGCTGCGTTCCTGCATCCAGATGTAGCACCGGTTCTACCCTGTGGATCAATGGATCTCATCCACAGATAGAGGACGGAGTGGTCACTCGCCAAGTCTGTGGGAACGATGGAAGGGACTGCTGTAATTACCGTCCCAGGCCTATTAGGATTAGAGCCTGTCCTGGAAATTATTATGTGTATGAGTTTGTCAATCCATCATCTTCCTCCGACCAGTCCTACGTGACCGCCTACTGTGCAGGTAATCTCTCATGTGCTTTGTCTCTTTGTAGAAGAGTGTTTTACATGGTTTACAGGTTTATATGTGTTTGTTTATTTTTCGTTTCAGATATCAACACTATAACTCCCACCAGTGCCACAACAACGGCAGACCCAGGTACAGGATTCAATCAAATATCACCAATAAAACCTTTCATGCTTTAATAATCCACAGCATTCGTTGCAGTTTTAAGCTTGAATGAAAATGACAGGGCAGTGGATTATGGCTTTTATTCCAAAGCATGCGACAGACCCCGTTTAGAAATGTTGTATTGGGCAACGCTGCTGAGAGTAGACTTAGCATGTTCCAGAAATATCACTGATATATTTCAATTAATTACACAGTTATTAGACATTTCAATATGAGTTTTCCATTACCGATCAACTGTTATTCTTTTTAGAAACTTGGAATATCCAGCATTGTTTCAAATGGACACAGCACCAATTGGCTAAATGCCTCGTATAAATAAGATTAAACTTTAGAGTATTATAATTATTCAGTATTTACTGAAAAGTCTGTAAGGAGTGTGTGATGCCCTTTCACTACTGACTTTAGCAGAATTGTTGGTAGCACTTTATTTTAGAATACTATAAATAAATACCTAAATATGTCACATCAGTAATTATGTGGTGCTATGTTTTACTAGTGAGTACTTTTCTAATTATTATAGAATAAAATTATTAGGTTTATTCACAAATGTCACAAACATTAAGTTGCCTGCCAATAAAATGAGAAATTTAAATAGCTCAATACAATTAACAAGTAGTTTCTCCAGGTATTAATAATATTTGAAGTTACTATAAAGTGATTATTATAAGTCATTTTAAAACAGCGCCTATAAACAAACCCCCATGCACTGCTACCTGGTCTACTTGAACTGTATCTGCTCCCACAGCGTACACTCCTACTGAGGACAGCTCGGACCCCTGCTACAGCTACACTGTTCTTGATGATGACTGGAGAAACACACAGAGCTACATAACCTTTTTGACACACAACAGAGGTCATGATGACACTGTTGCTGAATGGAAGGGGTGGTATCGACTCTACCTTAAGGGACAGAGCGCTCAGATTCCTGAGTGGGTCGTGAGCTACATGGAATGTGGTGGGTACACCCCACTCTGGCTCAGTGGCTCTCATCCACAGGTACAGGATGGCATCGTCACCCGAGAGATCTATGGAGTCGATAACCGCGACTTCAAGGCCTACAAGTCCCACCCAATCCAAGTGAAAGCCTGTCCGGGACTTTACTATGTCTACAAACTTCTCCGGCCTCCTTCATCAATCCCGGTGCCCTCATACTGTGCAGGTAGTTACTTTCTCCACTATCTTTATTTACAGAGGTTTTTATTCCATGTACTTTCACTAACTGCTCTTCAAACAAATCCAGCGGATCAAGAGGATTTCCAGTGTTGGTTAAATGTAATAATGTTATTGTTCCCAATAACAGCTGCTTTCATCAACCCAAGTTCTGACCCCTGTTATAACTACAATTCGCTGGAGGACACCTGGAGAGCCACAGACATTGGAGCATCAGGCTGGAGGAATGACTTATACACTAGCTGGAGCGGATGGTACCGGCTTCTCTACCAGGGAAATGATATCCGGATGCCAGAAACATGTGTTAGTCCAGTCAGATGTGGTGCTCTCAGACCCCTCTGGCTCAATGGCCCTCACCCACGACTGAAAGATGGGGTGGTGATCCGGCAGGTCTGTGTGAGCTGGAACAACGACTGCTGTTATTTTATCTCCTCCCCCATTCAAGTGAAAGCTTGTCCTGAAAATTACTATGTGTACGAGTTTGTCACTCCGGTTGTTTCCTCTACAGCTTACTGTTCAGGTAGATATGGTTCCTGCAGGACATCAGTCTTTGATTTGTACGTTTCTCTTTCTTTCTGAAATGATATTAATCCACACTGTGTTCTTGTAATAGATGTTAACAGCATCGGTGCAATCAACACTGCTGATATCCCAGAAACAACAGCATCTACAGAGTCCATGAACATGCCCACTATTACTACAAGTAACTAGTCACATTGCTCAGTTTTTCCAAACTCAACCTCCTCATCAAGTCTAATAAATATTTCACATGGTGGAATCACGTTATTTCGAAAAAGAAAACATTAGTGAATAATATATAGTCAAATAATAAAAACAAATGATAACTTTGTTGATTTTAGTCTTGAGAAAATGAAATCTTTGATTTTTTAGTGCATTTGAATACAAATTTACAATCATCATAGAAACCAAAAATCTTCACATCAAATTTACTCTGAATTTCCATTCAGTTTCACTGTTATCTCCTCCACCTTCTTTAGCAATGGTGGACCCCTGTGTGGAGCAGGAGTGCACTGAGGAGGAGTGGTGTGGGGAGAGAGATGGAGTCTATGGCTGCTTCTGTAATCCGAGTCATCCTACACCCAGAGATGAGTCTTATGGTACAAACAAATTCAATCAAGGTCATACGCTTGTTTAACGAGTCCTTTAACTGCTTCACTAACATCCTTTCTTACACCTCTCCTTGCTCTGTTCCAGACTCCAGAGAAACCTGTGAGAGCAGCTCTGGCACCATGTCTCTGTCCCGCTGTCAGCTCTTTGAAGCTGGTTTCCCCATTAACGTCCTGCACCTGAGTGACCCCAGCTGCCATGGGACGCTCCAGAACGGCAGACTGGTGTTCCACTTTGATAACGATGAGCACATCTGTGGCACAAACCTCACGGTACACTAACAGAAACTTTACAGACTCAGACACGCTTTAGCATAAACATGAGTCACGCTGCTGCTTGCGAGTCGAGGTAGTTGCAGATGTAAACACTAGAAACCACTAACTGTATAATAAAACACGTGTACCTGTTTGCAGGCCAACAGCACCCACTTCATCTATGAGAATTTAATCAAGGGGGGAGCTGACTCCACAGGAGGTCCCATCAGTAGAAAGAAGCGGCTGGAACTGCGTTTCTCCTGTGTTTATCAGCTCAACCAGAAACTGACCATGGATACAGAATTCAACCCTCTGCAGAGGTAACCGTACATGACCTATGTGCTCCTCCCGGGTACTGAACATTAATATGACATCCAGGTACACATATGCATAGTGGTCCAGGGCCTTCCTCAGGACTTCATTAATGAACCGCTGGAGGAGGCCAGGAGCATTCATCAACCCGAGGGGCACCACAGTGTACTCGTAGAGGCCCGAGGAGCTGATTAAGGCCATCTTCCATTCATCTCCTTGCCATATGTGGAGAAGGTTGTAGCAGTCCTTCACCATGATGGCATGAAGGTCTGGAAGTCAACGATTTAGTCTGCCGCCAGCCTAGCCCCCTGCCAGAGGTGCAAGAGCCAGGGTGCCACACCTCATCCTCCCTCCGGGTTGAAGAAGGTCCGACACATGGCTTCGGAGAATCGAGCCACCGACTAACAGCTGTCAGATCCTTGTTCCCAGAGGGAGGTGGCCCACCTCAGCGCCCTGCCTGTGAGCAAGGCCATTATGTAGGAACCTTCTGCAGCACTCTGGATCCCCACCAGACTTTCCGTGGTGAGAGTGTTGGGGTTTGTTCACCCTGGGTCATGGGGTTATATTGGGATTTCTCTTTTCTTTTGCAGCACAAATCTTTTCTCTTTCCTTTTCTTCTCTTTTCTTTTCTTCTCTCTTTTCTTTTTTTTGCTAATACTGTCACCGACTACCACTCGACAAAGGTTTAGCAGTTGATGTCTGCTTGGCGCATCAGCTGCAGCTTGTGGGGTGATCAGCCTGGGGAATTCTGGGGGTTGGAGTTCTGGGCTGTAGAACTGAACTTTTCAGAGGGGGAAAACAGATGCACGGTGTCGAAAAAACTTTTCAACTTACTCTGAATGTAAATCTATTTTAATATTAAAAACTTAAACTTAAATGAACTTAACTGCATGTAAATCTATTTTAATATTCCCCAAAAATGAAATTCTGAACACTGAAAATGAGATTTATAGGTCCCCTTTAATACAATACAGAACTGTTTATGGGGATATGTTATTTGAATACAATAACCTTAGCATGAACAATTTCAACATATAATGAAACTATGCTTCAACATGTCAACAGCATAGTGCACAAGAACCTTCCAGATGGTCAGGGGCTGTACCAGATCAGGATTATTCCCTATCAGGACCCTGCCTTCTCCCACCCATACGATGGCAAAGTGGACATAGAGGTGGACCAGAGGATCTATGTGGAAGTGACTGTTCAGGGAGTGGACGGCCGTCAGATTGCCACAGTGATAGATTCCTGTTGGGCCACTCCTGTGAATGACCAGAACTACGCTGTCCGCTGGGACCTCATCATTAATAAGTAAGGAAAAGCCATGGAAGGTTTACACATACTGCTGTATTGTTTCAAGATTCAAGATTCAAAGCTTTATTGTCATATGCACAGTAAGGAAACTAGTTTCCCTGTACAATGAAATTCTTACTTTGCTGCCCACATTGGATGTCATAGAATAAAAAGTATAAATATAAATAGACAAATAACAAGGATCAAAAATTAAGCATGCAGAGAATATATAAAATAAAATATAAAATATAAAATGTAAACAATTTAGAATTATACAGGCTATATACATTGTGCAGGTATGTGCTACATTAGTTACATTGTAACAGTCTGTAGTAAAGTGGTGTTTGTTCTGAAATATAACCATACAAGAACAGTTACATGTGCAAAACGATTTGTGCAGCTGTATGCAGACACATCGTTTTGCAGTTTGGAGCCTCATACATTTTTTCAGGATTTAAGATTTAGATTTTTCTCATATCAGTTCAGTACGTCCGTGTGTTTCACTGTATGGAGCTAACATACTGTACAATCATTGTCTAATAGGTGTCCAAATCCAGAAGATGACACAGTGGACGTTCTTCAGAACGGCGTCTCCACAAATAGCCGTTTCTCCTTCAAGATGTTTACCTTCAGTGACAACTACTCCAAGGTTTTCCTTCACTGTGCCATCCACCTTTGCCTTCTGCAGAACAACAGCTGTGCAGCGGTGAGTTAAGAAACCTCCTGACCAATCACAAAACAGTATGAGTGAGACCCAAAATCCCCAAAACTCTGATTCAAAACACTGACCTCATTCACTATAAACATTAACCTAAAATACAATAAAGTTCATTACTTATTTACTGTGTATATTGATTGCTAAGCTACTGATTAAAAATGTTGCCCTATATGCGATGCCACAAAATGCACAACCTTCAGTGGTTTATAAATAAAACTAAAGACCAGGCATATTTACTACAATAGATTTTAGTTTACAGCACTTTCTAAAGTAAATCAGCAACTGGGAGTTTATTATGTATACATTTTTACAATTATATATTACAATTGCATGTTAGTTTAATTTCTAATACCCATATATACACCCATCATCAGAAGAATAGCGGCACCCAGAAGGAGGTGTGAGATTGCAGTGTAGTTGGGAAGGAGGATAAAGGTGACCAGGATTAATAACTGATGATAAATTTAGACTGATATGATCAATATTTATTGAGCTACACATACAGAAGTCTGTCTCTTAGTATGGCGTTGGGCTGTCGTGTTTGCTAACCCAACAAACCCTCAGCATCTGGAGTGGTAGAGGTCTTATCCCACTCTCATTCTGGGTTACATTCTAGCACGACACCATTGCTGTCTTTGGCGACGTTGACGTGAATGTCTGCCAATGGTTTTGGCTCATGGAGGGCATCACCGCTCTCTGAATTCTGCTATCATGGCTGTTGGGTCAGTCAGGTCCCGTAATTGCTTGTGTTACAGGCACAGCTGAGTGTGAAACTTCAATTGTTTACATGTGTACCGATGTCAATCCTACCCAGCAAGCTTCATTTCTGACTCCTTCTGGATACAACTTTTTTTATGATGTGTGTGCATCAATAGTATTTGTATAAATGCTTAAAATTAAAAGAGCATTTCTTCTTCTTATTATTTTTACCTGGGATGCAAGTAGAGCGCCACCTACTGGAATGCATAGTGTCAGCTGTAGAATTTGGTGAAGAAAGATCTGGGGGTCCGGGTGTGTTCTCAGGGTTTGAGCTTCTAAGCTCCAGTGAAGTCTAATGTTAATGCTACTGCACACAGAGGTAGTTTAGACCATTTCTGACTTGTGGCCACAGTTTGGGGAAAACTCTTTCCTGTTCCTTTTCCTGTTTCAGTATAGTAGAGCTCTTGTGCACAAAGCGAGCTCAATAAAAATGAAGATTGCTGAGCATGTTGTGGAGGAACATGGCCTGCGCAGAGCCCTTACCTCAACACCACTGCACATGAAGGAACACTATTTCCTTCTTCTTATGTCCTTTTGGTTGTTCTTCTGCTATGTCAAGCCTACCCACCAAGTTTCATTCCTGACCGGTCAACCCTTCTGGGTGGAACTATTCGTGCAGCTAATTTGGTTTTTTAAAATTGTGGTGTTGCATGTTTATGAACTGAACACATTATCTGGTTAATATCTTGCAGAGCTGTTCATCTGGACACCAACACCGAGCTGGCAGGTCTGTGGACATCCATGACAGAGCCTCCATCTCTGTGGGGCCCTTTATTTGGACTGCTAAAAGCCCAGGTGAAGTGTTTTCATCGTCTGAGATCGGTAAAATGTAATAGTCAGTAACCATTAGACCAGTCTAGCATCTGCACTCTCTGATTATGCAACCACGGTGTTGTAAGAAAGGCAGACTGAAGTTTGGTGTTGCCATGTTGAAACAAACATGAATGTCTTTAAAAAAATCATCTAGATTATAAACTCTCGCCCCTAAGATCACTGGAGAGGGAATCAGACTGATGGGCATGCTGAGGAAGACATTCCAGTGGCGAAGAGTAAATCTAAAGAATGCTCCTTCTGTGTTTCGGTGTTTTTGGTCTAAATAGTTTTAGAGCCAGTCAGGGAGCTATCACACACATAACACCACAGAGTACTAATATCATAAACAGACACTGCAGGAAGTTTCTCAGAAGTTGCAGTCGTTGGAGCCCATTATCTAATGAAAAGTCTCTTCTTTACTGAAATGGGACAAAATATTGTATCCGTTAGAAATGTATTTATGTTTGAAATATTTATTTCTCTTTTGCACCTTCCATAATATTCATTTTTTTGTGTTGACAGATGACTGAAGAAATCAGGAGCTGGAACTTTTCAAATAGTCCTCGTAATCTGAAGACAGTCCTTATTAGTTACATAATGAGCTCAATATTAAGGAAGCTAGTCTGTATAGTGGCAAGTATATAACACACGGAACTTTTTCTGAGCAAAGCTTCAATATTACAGATTATACTGTCTGGGTAAGAGGGGAAATTGATGGGCTTTGTGGTTGGTTAGTGTAATATATGTGCTTTACTTTTCTTAAGAATATTGTGTTGTTTCTTCTTTCTACACATGCTGACTGTCTCATTACACATCTGTCAAACTCAATATGGCCTTTGGAAAATCATTGTAACTCTATAATAATTGCATTAAACTTCCTCTTTGGAGCATTAGAATTAAAGAGGCTCGTAATGATTTCTTGGTTTTTGAACTTCAAGAACTTCCTTTGGGAATGATTTTAAGCTGTTCCCTCTGTCCTTTAAAGGAGCTATTCCTTGTGCTCCTTAATGCACATATACACATTACCTTTCCTACTTTCAACAGTGGCCACACATAGCTGGCTTGGGGGTTAGACCATACAATATGCCTTTCATGCTATTTTATAATTTATGAAATCATGAATTAATGTATGTGACATAGTTATATATACAGCACATTAAAAATTATAATAGGAACATTATAACACTTATCTGCTAGAATGTACCTCCATTTGCAATAGAAATGCTACTTCTGTTATCAAACAAAGTACTTTTAATTATTTTTGCTTTTTTAAAAGTAAGGTAACTTAATTAACTTGAAAATTTCAAACATGTTTTGATTTTTCTTCTTTTTCTTATTATTAGCCGTAGGAAAAAATGAAAGTGATAGTACTAATATAGCAGTGGTGGGAAAAAAGTGCTTGGCAAAAAACACAGACACTGTCAGTACGTGGACACGTCCCTAAGTTCATGCAGGTCATCGTGATACACCAAAAACCAGCTTTTCTAGTTTCTACATAGCTTAGAAGTACCACAAGAATGTGTTTTCCGATGAGAAGAACATAAATGTTCCAAGAAGGTATTAAAAATAATGAAGATATGGCTTTTGAGTGATCTTTGTCAAAACTGGTTTTGACGTTGCACTTGTCAATAATTGTGATTTAAATTTTATATTTTCAGTACAGATCACATCGTGTCCTCCTTTCATTCACCAATACTTCTTACAGACACACTGAACAGTTTCTGAGGAACACCTTATACTCATCTACACATTCACGCAATTACCTAATCAGCCAGTTATATGTAGAAGCATTGCAGTGAACAAAATCATGCATGCATGAAGTTCTCCCAAGCCTACATGTATGCATTTAGAGGTTTTAAAAGTTTGCATGTACAGATATCCTAAGGTTTGCTTAACAAAATCTAATTATGATATTACTCGGTTATGACTGCTATTCAGCCCCACATCTGTTTACATTTTATTTGAATTATCATTGGTATTTTCCTCACTTTTTAAAACTCCTTTATTTTTTTTAACAAATTGCTTTAATCATGCTTTAATCATTTTAATCATGTTTTTATGTTTTATGTGCTTTTCTATTCTCCTACATCTTCATACATTTTTAATTTGAATTAACCTGTATTTTCTTATTTGTATGGAACTTTTGAATGCCTATGTGTGCATGAAAGGTGCTATATAAATATTTGCCTTGCCGTACATGGGCCAGCAGTTTCAGGTAATGGTTCAGATCAACAACATCAGAATGAGGAGAAAATGTTAATTATGGCTGATCTTAGTGATTGTTACTGCTGCCAGATGGACAGGTCTAATTATTTTCTACAGCTGATCTTCTGGGATTTTCCATGGACAGCACTACGACAGCAAAGAGCCATATCGGGTTTCATTGTATCAGCCAAGAACAGAAAAGCTGAATTCATGAAACGCAAATTACTGATTTTTTTTTTTTTTTTTTTTTTTTTTATTTTTTTTTTTTTTTTTTTTTTTTTTTTTTTTGTTTTTTGCCAATAGTCCAGGCTGGGTAGAGGTGGCACAATGGTGTAGGGAATGTTTTCTTGCGCACATCCCTGGACACATTAATACCAAATATGTCATTGGTTGGATGCTATAACCTATTTGAGTATTCTAGGCTGACCATGTGCATCCCCTTTATGCCATGATTTAGAACCTTCTAATGCCTAGCATGGTAATGCAACACACAAACCATCTTAAACCGTAGTTTCATGAACATGACACAGTATCTCTTTAGTTGTGTGGTAGAACAAGGTATTATAGCAGTTTTACAGTGGACACACCTGAAAATCAGCAGCAACCTACTGCAGAATATGTCACCATGAGACAAGATCTGCAGATGTGGCCTCAACACTGGTATGTAGTTGGTGTTTAACTCTCCTCATTATTTCAGTAAAACAAACAACTAATGACTAGATTGAAAAGTGAACATCGTCAACACCGTCCTCTACACCCTTGGCACCATTCGCGAACAGGGCGCTTCAGTTCCTGTTCTGCTGGGTGGCACATCAGTAAAGAGCTTACATTCTATTCCATATTTTCGGTACATGTGGTCTGAAGAGGTGTGAGACACAAAGATGCCAGTCATGTTTTTTTGAGGTTCGGAATGCCTTACATCTTTTCTCTCTTTTCCTCGTACTGCAATCCAAACTACATGTCAATTTTTATATAAGTTATTTCAAAAGAAAATTGAATGGCTTAACCTGTGTCTAATTATGCACGTATATGGAACTTTTCTTTATTTCTATGATCGATCTGTTTAACTTTACTTCTCTGTGTACTATCTGTACTTTATGAAAAAGAAAGGAGAACATGGAGTTTTTCCTTCTTCACTTGCACAATCTTCTCTGAGGGCTTTCCTCTCAAAGGCTGGGATCTAGTTTGAGTTGATGTTTGGAGACTAAACAAACACAACAACAAAACAAAACGGTCTTTAAGAGTAATGTCCTAGGATATCTATGCTCCCAACATTTTTTTTTAAATTATTTTTTGAACAGGTACCTTATCAATGCAGCCCCTGAAACTAACAAAAGCGAGTGGTTGGTGTAGCACAGCGGATAAACACCACTGCCCGCCAGGGAGCCCCCACCACTATGTGGGAGACTGGGGCTCGAATCCCCCGGTCTGGGTGAACTGTGCTGTGGCTACACCAATAAGAGTCCTTGGGCAGACTCCTAAAACACTGCACTGTGGCCCTTCTGTAATATGATTTAACCTTATTAGTTGCTCTGGATAAGAGTCTCGTCAGCTAAATGCCGTAAATGTAAAAAAGCAAAACGCTACGCTACAATAGCATGAAATGAAAGTTGTCTGATTTCACATTAAGAACTAGAAAAACACAGTACATTATTAGGAAGCCAGTGACAAGGGTGTGCCAGGACTCAAGAATCTCAATCAAGTGGTAAATAAACGTTGCAATAAAAAACCTGACAGGTCCCGTGGAAATGTTACGCAAGTGCTGTGACCAAGTGAACAGATTTTTTTCAATAGAACTCTGGCTAGGCTGTAAGAGCACAAGCGTTTTATTACAGCTAGCTCGATGTTAGAAATGTTGGTATTTCTGATGTATAGGTACTCACATTATATAATTTGTAAGTAAGTAAAGTAATTTCCGGTTATAACCAGTAAGGCTGTGTTGGAGTAATTATCTGTCGAATCTATATAACTACATGAGCATGAGTGCAAGCTGATGTTGATAGCAATAGTAGTTACATTGTCATTACACGTGTTGTTATTGTGTCAATACAGCGTTATTAAAGGAAATATCATAAAAATAATATTAAGAGCGCCAAACACTCGCATGATACGCAGATTCCTGGTAGAGAACAGAAACTAAAAATGAACTGAAACTAAAATCACATTACAGACACACACAAACATCTTCTTTGAAGTCTGTTCAGCACAGCACTGTTTAAGCAGGACTGGCCAGTTCCAGAGCAAAGATGTTTATGCCTGAAAGAAGCATAAAGCTTACTTTTATAGTTCTGTTGAGTATTTATTACATACCAGGGCATGGTGCATAAAGTAATTAATTGTATACATATATATATATCTATCTATATATATATATATATATATATATATATATATATATATATATATATATATATATATATATATATATATATATGTAATTAACTGTGTTGTAAATGATAGTTTAAGTTTCAAACTACAAGGGAATAGCCGATAGGTTCTAGCATCCTTGATAAGTATGCAGAACAATCTCCAAATCATTATGTAATTACTTAAGTAAAAGACAATAATTATGGACAGGAAGTAGCTGAATCTGCAGATGTGTGTAAGAGTATGATCACACAGGTCTACCCAGCAGTGGATAAAAATCCCAGTCTACAGGAATTCTCCTCGGAATTGTGGCAGGGAAGGCATCCACCAAATCTGGGACCAGCTGACCAGTTTCTTTTGATCGCATGAGAGTGTCTGAACACTGATGTGGTTTACATCCAGGAATCTTGTCCAGTACATGCCAAATCAAGTTACAGCAGGTATTTGGATGCATCGCTAGTTTCAGTCACTGGTTTCCAGTGAGCTTACCTACACACATGTATACACACATGTAGTACTATCTAGAACTATGGAGAACTGTTAAAGAAAGCCTTAGCCTAAAAAGTCACACGTCTGTGGGACAAGTCACTTTCAGTATTACTTATCATTATCAGACATTATGCCCGTTCCGGTTCACAAATAGTAACTAACCTTTCATTTCGCACCTTTTGGTATGAAATCTTTTTGGAGTAGTTGCCCCAAGAAAAATGACAAGCCATAGCCCTTTAAAAGAACTGGCCTTAATTCTTCTGGAAGATTCCATACTGGTTTCGACCCGCACCCTGTTTCATAGATGAAGGTGCGAAATATGGTACCAGGTGCAGCGGGAGCAGCATCTATACAAGAGCAGAGAGAGACTAGAGAGAGTGGGGGAGAGACAGTCTGAGTTAGCTCTGCCCAAGTGGCCCACTTCACTCAGGTAAGGAATAGAGCCACTCATAATTTATCCGTATGTATATATACAATATTGAACCAATAGAATCCCATGCTGACCCATGCCATCAAAAAGACATTACATAAGTACAGCACAACTATTAACGTTTTGATTAACATTTCAGGTAAATAACCACAATGGGGTTTCTAATCTCACTGTGTGTGGCACTGCTGCTGCTACTGAACGGTAAGATTCTGGACATAACAATGATTGAATTTTTTTCTAATGATAGATTTTTTTATGATTGCCTTTCTGTAAGCGATGATTTAACTGGTCATTATTAAAACATCAGAATTTATTCTTGCTCTCACTAGGAGGATTAATCAAAGGACAACAAGCAGGTAACTGCTACTATCATGCAAGTTTTGCTAACTGCTGTCCAGTTTCTTTTATATTATTTAGCTATTATGTATTAAGCAGTTCACTCAGCAGCTTTTAGTATAGATTAAGGGCCTTTTGCCGATAGTAGTTTTTGTGGGGGACAGAATCAGACAGAAGCCAATAATTAATCAGTACATTGTTCTAGAAATTTCCCACTGCAGGGTGTTATTTACCATGTGTTACTTTGTTACATGATGGTAACATTTTTTATCCTTCACTGGCAGAATTCTTACGATATCAAGGGAATATTGCGTAAAATTAGGGTTCATAAAGAGAGGAGGAAAAAAAACAATCTAATACAGAGTGCTTCTGGGTGTTCTGATTAATTGTGAAGAAACAGAACACTTTACATTACACAGTATTTGCACAATGCTACAAGTCAGTTATACAACGAATAATAACAAACATAATAAACAGAATTGAGATATTATAGTGTGTGGTAGGAACTAGCTGGCAGCGTAGCTACCCTCTATAAAGCTGTTTCCTCTCCATTCCTCCAGGCTCTGGAGATTTAATAAGATAGGCATCTATGGTGTTGTGCTTACTAATTAGCATTGGGTTTTATTTCCTATAATAGTTACTTTACCTGACTTCTTACCTATCAGGGGCAACAGAAACGTTTAATAAATGCGTAATGATTCTGTGTATTAACACATTTGCTGTAGTAAGAGGCACAGCCGTGTGCATTTCCATGCACTCAATAATCTGATAACTGCCCCCTAAAAATCAGATGTCAGTAATCTGTTCACTGACATATACACATATTTAAGTTGGATTTTAAATCTGGATGGGTCTATGTAAGTCAGGCCAGTAATCAGGATTTCTGGTTTGTAAAACAGCAATAAGCTCACAGAATAAGCTGTGGATGTAAAAGTGATGTAAAACTAGTTGTGCCATACATTTTTTTTAAAACTACCACCCAGTGTTTTGAAAGTTCTCCTTGTCACCATACACACCCCCGGGCAGGACATTTCTGCATTCCATTCCATACGTGCACTTCAGGCCACTGGAGACAGTAAATATTTTCCCAATGCTTTTGACGCTTAAGAAGGTTTATATATAACTATATGTGACTATTAGTGTATGTATTATATGTATTATGTAATATGTAATATGTAATATTCTGCTACAATTAGCCCCTAATATGTTCAAATTTATCAAATGATCAAATTTCTGGATTTTTCAGCTTTTAAACCCACATCAAACACAGTAAAATAGAAATATACCACCGTCATTCCAACAACCTGTGACATAATAATGCTATTATCGAAAGCAAACCATTCTGAAAGTATTTTTTTAAATTGTTCAGCTCATCAGTCAGCCTCAAGGCTGGGCTAAACCTTGATCTGTCACTGCACGGTGATTCAGAGGTTTCATAACGTAAATGAAATGTGTCATTCTTCATTTACATTTTGGACCAAAACTGGCATACAACCTCTCCTATAACCTTTTTAGAAGAAAGAATCTGGACAAAAAACTCTGAAACTGAAAGTCCCCCACATCTGTAATTGCGTCGCTGTTTCAAAAAACAACAGTATCTCCATAAATGGTTTAACTTTTAACAGGAGGAGGCCAAAACATCATTTATATATGAATGACAAGTCAATGGAACCAGACGTCTTTCCAAGTCGTTTTTTAGGCCATTTCTGTTGGTTCATTCTTCATGAAATTTCCACACACAGTGTAAACAGCAGCTCTCATGTGATCAAAAGAGGTGTTAAAAGTAAAAATCAACAAAAAATGGAGATACATGTTTTTTTTTAGGGACAGTGACGATATGCTACGAAATAGTGGGGGCACATTATTTGTATGTGATATATTGTAGCAAGTTTTTGGCATCCAGAAGCTGAAGTTTCTCATAACCAACATTAGCTTGGGGACTTTGGGGTGTCTTCCCACGCATCGTTTGCCTTCTAATCTCGACGTTGTAGTCTAGAAGAACAAAGTAAAAGAAAGTACGTATGTAAGGATATATACAGTAAAAGACGTTTTCTGTTATCTGCCTGAACAGAATGGAGGGAAAGGGAAAGTCATAGTGTTTTTACCTCCAGCGTCATATCACTGCTTTCCGTTCACGCATGTGCACAGAATAAAATAAACTGCAGAGACCTTTATTAAATCAACTTTAACAAGACTCGTCCATGTAAACATTACATTCATTACATTCAGCAAAAAAAAAAACAGATAGAAAAAAACGCTCTGGTAATCTAACCAGGGTTTTTTGGTTTGGTTAAACTTTGCGAAGAATATATGTGTGTGAGTGGGGTTTATAAACAGGGACCGTGTGGGGAGTTGTCAGCTGGGAATCAATCAGTATTCCAGCAGGTTAGATTGTGAATGATTGGTTGACTGGGGACATCATCGGGCAGTGCACTTTGGGAAATTGAGTCCAGGAGATTGGCAGTGTTTGGGAGACCCTGGGGTGTAAGAATGCATTTAGAAAGGAAGGGATGTTGTTGAGAAACCATTGCTGAAGTCAGACTACAGGTTAGCACTATGGGACACACTGTGTTTTGACCCTTACACAGTAAAAGTCAGTATTGTGTTTTTGTGGCAGTTACAGGCAACTACACCAGTTATGATCCCTGCAGTAACTACACTTCTCTGGATCAGCCCTGGAGAGCCAATAATGCGACTGGATTGAACATCTGTGACCGTGACTTCAGCTGGGACGGCTTGGTACTAGGTTCTTCTTATTATGGGATGGAAACATCCGTATGCCAGAGAGCTGTGTTCCCACATTACAGATGTGGTACTTATTACACCTCTGTGGCTTCCAACGGTACCCATCCTGAGATAGAGGATGGAGTGGTCACTCGCCAGGGGTCTGTGGGAACGCAGGAAGTGACTGCTGCTACTTTGGTTCCACCTCAGTTCGAGTTAAAGCATGTCCAGGAAACTACTATGTGTACGAGCTTGCCCGTCCTGCCTACTGCAATGTGGCCTACTGTACAGGTACTGTATTCACTGTATTCATTTGGTTGTTTTAGCAAAACCTGTCTAATAGCCTGTCCATCTATTGATCTCTACAGATGCCTAGTACAATATACCCTTACTTACTGTTTCCAACGAGTGGACACGAGGTGCAGACTCTATCAGGAGCACAAGTAAGTTTACATGAGACAACATGAGCATGTGTATGTTGCCATCAGGGCTAATTGGATAATGCGATGAAGATAATATAACGTAGTCCAAAATATGTAATATATGTATATATATATATATATATATACATATATATGTGTGGCCCGTGGTGTATGTGTGTGTTGTGTGTGTGTGTGTGTTGTTTAATTTTTTATATTATATATATATATATAGGATAATATATATAGTATATAATATATATTATAATATATATATATATATATATATATTTATATCATTTTCTGTTTTCCACAGCAAGTGTGTCTCTAAACTCCACTTTTGACCCCTGTTAATACAACTACACTGTTCCTTGATGGACAATCTGAGAGAGCCATATACATTCCATTATGGTTCTGGCTACTACACTTCTGGTTCTTCTGGATCACTACAGGAGCCATGATGACAGCGTTACTGAGTTAGGAACGCGACCACCTTCCTGATTTGTATCGGCTTTATCCTTTCAGGGCGGCCACAAACGACCACAGATTTCCCTGAGTGGTGCGTCACTTTAATGACCCTCAGGTGGTTACACCCCACATTTTGCTTGGGTGAGTTCTCCCTCCCCTTAGTGAGCGATCAGGTTATAGTGACCCCGCTCAGTTTTATGGTGGAGGCCCTATGAACTATTTACTCCTCTACAGTGTGCAAATTACTACAGATCCAAACCAATTGCCAATCAAGAGCCTGTCCCGGAGCCAATACTACGTCTACAAATTGTTAATGGGGGCCGAGGGATGGTGTCACACACGATCAACCGTGATGGCGCACATACACTGCAGGGTACAAGACGTCCTCCTCCTATATTAATTTTCACAATGTCAACAGTAATGATATTTTAAAAAGTAAATATATATATTAGTTTATATAGAGTTCCATGAGAACTTACTAAACAGTTCTGGATATGAAACTGAAGGTCTGATAGTAAAACGCATTCCAGTTCTATCCATTGTCGTTTAGACTGTCCTTTAAAGTGTTTCCTACTTTTGTCTTGGTTGACGTTTGGTAAGTTGGCAGCTTATATGTCTTGCTTTGTTTCTGTGACAGTTGTTAGAAACAAGTTACACGTCAGCTAATAGGACCCTGCACCAACTACACTTCACTGGACCAGCCCTGGAGAGCCAATAATGAAACCAGAGGGATTAGGAATTTGTTGACAGTAAACGCCAACTGGAACGGCTGGTACCGGCGGCTGTTCTCACTAAATGGGATCCAATGAACATCCGTGAATGCCCAGAGGAGCTGTGTTAATGTAAGCAGATGTGGTACTTCCTACCCTCTGTGGTCTCAAACGGTGTCCTCATCCTCAAATAGAGGATGGCCATTCGGAGGTCACTCGCAACTGGTCTGTGAACATGATGGAAGTAACTGCTGCTATGCTACTACAAACCGCGATCCAATTCGTGGTGTCACAAGAATATGTCCTAGGCATATTACTATTAGTGTGTATGAATGTATCAGTTCACAACCTCCTTGCTAACACGGCTTCCTTTCAGTTTTAAAAACATTTCTTGTTACGTGCTTCAAGTGTGTGTTTTATACCATCTCATACTGTCGTTCATCATTATCATGTAATCAGAATATGCCTTTACGTGTCGTCTCATTCAGATGGGCGGGAGGGCTATGTCAAGATTGCGACACAGCGTAAAACTCCATGCTCTACCAATATGGCAGGTCACCAGTGGATGCCACAATCCAAGCATGACCACAGGTTAGGTTGCTACTCAGTAGCCTTTAAGTGCTCCTATTGATCAGTGAGCAATTAATTAAATAACAAAGTGACTGTAGTGACTTAAATTATCACTGGAGAAGTTGAACTATCACTTTAAACAACGGGTCCCATAACTGCATGACTATAATTCTCTATTTCATAATTAATTATATTAAAGATATATTATATTATAAAGTGAAAGTCTAATGTTTGTTGTGGATGAAAGCCTTAAGGGATTAGTCGCAAGGCAGCAGAAAATCCCTGGAGTATAGCCCGTGCCGTAGTGAGGCAAAGCACAAAGGACAACCAGTGTCAAAGAAAAAACTGCTAAAAAGCAGGAGTAGAAGAAAGCCGTCGAGAGGAACCCAGGCTCGATATAGTTTGGTTAATAAAATGGGTTAAATAGCAGATGATAAATGAAGAAGGTCAATTCAGCGGCAATGTGAAACAGATTTAAGAATTTAATATAAAATACTCAATAAAAGCAAGGAAAAGGAATATAAGAAACCAGCCGCGTGAATGGACACAAAGTATTCCAGATTATCACCAATGGGGACGTATGACGATTCTACTGGTGTGGATAGAGTGACAATGTTTTACCAGTGCAAAACACCCTGCCCTATGGTTTAAAGGAGCCCAACAATTAAGAATCATTGACTGCCTCCAGAGCACCCACCGTATAGAAAGCCTTTAAGTGATGATCTGTTCATACAATATATTAATTAATATGTAGCATACAGGTTACAAAAACAGGAAAAGTTCAAAAAACTGAGTAAATTATCTATCAAATAATAATTAGGTAAATAGAGTGTGGCAGACAGTAGTATATTCAGCTATGAAGATGAGTGTGGCGGGGATATGCAGATTTTGCTCCTACAGGTGTCTAGATCTAAGCTGGTATCAGGAGTGAGCATCTGGCAAACATGGACATCCTCATCGTCAAGCGCAGGATGAAGCGTCAAGCCTCAGACTGCGTGACAGGGATGGACGCACATGTCTCGCTACAGGCCCACACAGGAATGGGCTAGTTGTTCATCCTCAGTAATAAGACGCACACAGACAGTTAGTTCTGTGAAAATTTGTGTAGGAAAACGACAACAGATCACATAGTATAAAATGTTAACAGAGAAAGGAATTAAAGGACATGAGCGCTCCCTGCGATGTTGGCAAACCTCGGACTTGCACTGTCCAAAAAAGTGTTTTTATCCTAGACGGGCGAAAACTGAGCGCGGTCATCTGAGACCCCAAGCATCTCTGGCATTATTCTAGTAATGCCAACCTCAGGCAATAAATGGAGCCAAACTAGCTTCATTATCTAGCATTTATCTGAGATTGCATACCGTAAATAACAAGCAACTGACAAAGAGAATGCCCCCAAAAGGGGGAAAAAAAAAAAAAAAAAATTGTTTAAGGTCAGAGTAATGCTGAACAATCTGCAGTTAACAGAGAATAATAATAAGGATAGAAGCCTGGCAAAAAAGAACAACAACTGAAGGATGGCCATAGAAGTCTAATGTGAAAAAATAAGCCTTCCATAAACGGGACGCGTGTGACATTTATGTATTGTGCCTTTCCTCTACGGAGTAGCCCCTAACCACAACACAACTCGCATATTTGATCCCTAGCAAACAAACCTACAGTCGTCCTTAATTGATGACTGGAGACGAAATCAGGAGGTACCTCCTCCAACAGGTTCAATGATACGACACTACTACGATTAAATGCGACGTCGGACTCGGTATCGGCTCTACCTTCAAGGAAACGTGGTGGGGTGCTCAGGATGTCTGAGGTTGGTGTGTGAGCATATATAAGCGCACATGTGGTGGTTACACACCCACTATGTTCGTTGGTATGCTTCGCATCCAACAGGGTAACCAGGACGGCATCGTCAACTGCGTGGAGAGAGATCCTATGAGAGTCGAATTGTAGCGAACTGCAGCAGGCTACATACACAAACGTCGGTCGTTACCAAAATCCAAGTGTGGAAAAGCCGTAGCTCCAGGAGATTACTATGTCTATAAACTCGGCAGGTCAGGCCTTGATGTATCGTGATGCCAATGCCTTCATACTGTGCAGGTACAGGTGCTTTACCGCTTTAAAAGGTCAAAAGTAGCGCTCTAATTCGACTCTAACACTAATTATTGGCTATTTTACACTAATTATTTGTAATTTTTTCTGACAGTTACTGCACAGACACCCCAGTTAGCGACCCACTGCAATAACTACACCTCTCTGACCAGCCTTCTGGAGAGCCAATAATGAAACTCGCGTCTAAACATTTGTGATATGGTTTTTTTAACTGGAACTGGAAACGTAGGTACCGGAACGACTTTTCTACTATGGGATGAACATCCGTATGCCAGAGAAGCTGCATTCCTACATCAGATGTGGGTATTTATTACCCTCTGTGGACCTCAACGGTCACCCCATCCTCAGATAGAGGATGGAGTGGTCAGAGTCGCCAGGGTCTGTGTGGAAATGGAGGGCGTGATTGTTACTACATAAAGTCTTTTTACAATTCAAGTAAAAGCATGTCCAGGGAAACTACTATGTGTATGAATTTGTCAGACCAGTCTCTTGCAATATGGCCTACTGCTCAGGTACTGCTGATTTAAGTTTATTTTCTCCCAAAGGAGTTTTCATATTTTTCATCCTTCGTTTTACAAGTTCTTATTTTTCTTTAGACTCCAGCACGATCAAATTCAACCCTCAAACTTAACAACAAGCTTGTCAGTAATGAAGCACTTCAACATGACCATGAGAGTAGGTACTATAGAACCACCACACATTCCTTACCTTTACATCATATAATAAAAAAAAAATCAAAAATGTGTTTGACCGTTTTATTAGTATACAAATATTTACAAATAAATAAAAATTTGCCATTCAACTCACAGGAGACTTGAATATGATGGGATTGTGCAGTGTTAGAAAAAAAAAAACAAAAAAAAAAAAAGTGTAGAAATGGTGGTGAAAATTAACCACTAAAATAGCTTATCAGTCATATTGAAATGCATATTCCATAATAAAAATAAGACAATATAGATTTTCATTACATAATTGTAAAAGATAAATAACAAAACATAAATAAATAAATAAATAAATAAATAAATAAATAAAAACTCTATGGGGGCTGTAAACTGAATAATTGATCATTTTTTACATTTTATCAGATAAGGAAAGCCAGACCCACAGCAATTATAAATCTATGTTTTGACAGTATAAAATCCCAACCGTTTTGTCTGGTTATATAAAATTCTTCTATTCCATTAGTTACAAACTCTCAGCAAGGAAGGCATCTTTTTGACCATATGTTTGATTCACACTGTTACATTACAACATTCAGCAAAGGCCTTAATATAAAACCCTTAAAATGAAGGTCTGAATACATGCTAATAAGGATTTAGTACATAAATGATCATCAATAATCTACAATGCTTCTGTTTCCACAGCAACTAATCCTGGTAGACAATGCGACTGTTGACCCCTGCTACAACTACACTGTTCTCAATGACAATCTGGAGAACCACATACAATTTATATAGTCCTTACTACTACAGCTAAACGGTCTTTTCCAGCTACATCAGTAGTAATGACGACACCCTTACTGAGTGGAACGGCTGGTATCCGGCTTTATCTTCAGAGAGTGCAGATGCGCAGATAGCCGAGTGGTGTACTCTATACTCTGTTTCATCTGGTGGTTACACCCCACTTTTCCTCAATGGCTCACATCCTCGCTTGATGGACGGCATTGTAACCCGAGGTGTTTATGGATCCCTTAGCGGTGATTACAACACCGGTCGATGTTATTAGTACAAGATCCAAACCCATTCAAGATCAACTTGGCTTGCCAAGAGTCACTGACTACGTCTACAAACTGTCGTAAAAGCCAGACATATCAATCCCGATGCCTACCTACACTGCAGGTAAAGTCCTTTTTTTACATGCGCCATCCTCATGAGCTGTCTGGAACTTAATAATTACTAGTGTTCTTGGATGAAGAAGCATTGGAGTGAGGTTTATATAGAGAGCTGAAGTAAAAAAGTGCATTGTTAATATATAATAGTATAGTAGTATTTCTAATGATGAGTTAATGGATGATGAAGAATGAGAAGAGGAAAAGTGAATTCAGACAGGTAGATGAGTTTTAGTTAGTTAGTTAACTATTACAGCCCAAACAGTAACAAACTTATATATGCTACAATAGAACAAAAATGATTCCAATAGACCAAATACAAACCCGGATTCCAAAAAAAAGTTGGGACACTAAACAAATTGTGAATAAAAACTGGAATGCAATGATGTGGAGGTCAGGTGCCAAACATCTAATATTTTATTCAGAATAGAACACAAATCACAGAGCAAAAGTTTAAAACTGAGAGAATGTATCATTTTAAGGGAAAAATATGTGGTTTCAAAATTTCATTGGCGTCAACAAATCCAAAAAAGTTTGGGACAAGGCCATTTATTACCACTGTGTGACAATCCCCCCTTCTTCTTACAACACTCAACAGACGACATGTCTGGGAATATACAGAGGAGACCAGTTTCTCAAGTTTAGAAAATAGGAATGCTCTCCCATTCATGTCTCATACAGGCCTGTAACTGTTCAATCATCTCGGGCCTTCTTTGTCGCACCTTCCTCTTTATGATGCGCCAAATGTTCTCTATAGGTGAAAGATCTGGACTGCAGACTGGCCATTTCAGAACCCGGATCCTTCTCCTACGTAGCCATGATGTTGTGATTGCTGCAGAATGTGGTCTGGCATTATCTTGTTAAAGAATGCAGGGTCTTCCCTGAAAGAGATGACGTCTAGATGGGAGCATATGTTGTTCTAGAACCTGAACATGGTTCTCTGCATTAATGGTGCCTTTCCAGACGTGCACTCATGCAACCCCATACCATCAGTGATGCAGGCTTCTGAACGGAGCGTTGATAACAACTTGGGTTATCCTTGTCCTCTCTGGTCCGGATGACATGGCGTCCCAGTGTTCCATAAAGAACTTCAAATCGTGACTCATCTGACCACAGAACAGTCTTCCATTTTGCCACACTCCATTTTACAAGACCCCTGGCCCAGTGCAGACGTCTGAGCTTGTGGAGCTTGCTTAGAAATGGCTTCCTTTTTGCACTGTGGAGTTTCAGCTGGCAGCAGCGGATGGCACGGTGGACTGTGTTCACTGACGATGCTTTCTGGAAGTATTCCTGAGCCCATTCTGTTATTTCCTTGACAGTGGCATTGCTGTTTGAGGTGCAGTGACGTTTAAGGGCCCGGAGATCACGAGCATCCAGTAGAGTTTTACGGCCTTGACCCTTACGCACAGCGATTGTTCCAGATTCTCTGAATCTTTTGATGATGTTATGCACGGTTGATGATGATAACTTAAAGGTCTTTGCTATTTGACGCTGGGTAAACACCATATCTGGTATTGCTGCACTAATCTTTCTGCGCAAACAATGGTGGAATTGGTGATCCTCTTAACCATCTTGGCTTTCAGAGAGACACTGAAAACTCTGAGAAGCTCTTTTTATACCCAAATCATGTTGTCAGGTGACCTAATTAGTGTTAATTGGTCTTCCAGACTGTTCGTTATATGCTCAATTTCCTTTTTTCCATCCACTTATTGCTGCACTTGTCCCAACTTTTTTAGGGGATTTGTTGACGCCATGAAATTTTGAAACAACATATTTTTTCCCTTAAAATGATACATCATCCCATCAGGTTAAACATTTTGATCTGTGATTTGTGTTCTATTCTGAATAAAATATTAGATGTTGGCAACCTCCACATTCACTGCATTCAGTTTTTATTCACAATTTGTTTAGGCGTCCAAACTTTTTTGGAATCACGGTTTGTAGAGATCTAGCATTCTAAAGTAATTTCTATTATTACTAATACGTAATTTTATTATTATTTTCACCTAGCTCTGTCTATATAAAGACATGAATAGCGTTCACCACATGTAGAGATCACCACATGAAAAAAAAAAGTGAACATGGTTTAATAACATAGTGAAGTTGATGAGAGAAGTTCTCAACAATGACGTTTTAACCGTATCATTTTCCCTTCCATTACTTCTGCTTTAGCTCTTTATTTAATTAGACTTTAAAGTGTCTCCTACATTCTGTCTGTGTGTGATGCATCCACCAGTCGATACACTGTGTCTGGGGCAGGGAGAATTAATTATTAGTCAGTGACTTGTTAGGAGAACAACAAACTATCATTTTATAAACTGGCTGCTTGATTTGCGCGTATTCTTTGTTTCTGTGACAGTTGCTAAAAGCACAGTTACAGCTATTGACACACCCCGCGAATAACTATTCTCCCCTGGATCAGCCGCTGGAGAGCCAACAATAAAACTGGACTGGGGCTATTCAACCGAGGTATAAGCACCAGTTCTTTTTGTGACAATAACTTCAACTGGAACGGCTGCTTGGATACCGTCTATTCTATCATGGGATGAACATCGCGTCCTATGGCCGAGAGGGCTGTGCGTTAAACATATCCAGATGTGCATTTTGCACAACTTTTTACAGTCTGGTGGCTTTAATGGTCCATCATCCTCAGATAGAGGATGGCGGGACGTGGTCATTCGGCAGGTCTGTGGAAGGTCGCGACGAGAGCGACCTGCTGCTTCTACAAATCCACCCCAATCAAAGTGAAAGCCTGTCCCGGCGGTTTATTACGTGTATGGGTTAGTACATCCCACTACATGCCAATGCAGCTTACTGCAACGTGGTGGGGTACAGTCGTCTGGTGCACATTCGAGAGAGCAAACGTTTCAGTGGTCCAAAGTGGTTTAGTGTATTGTCTGGATGCTTTCAATATTTTGTCTCTCTGCGAGACCGCCAGCACCATTACTCCTGCCCAGCCCACTGAGAACAAGTGGTGCACATTCCACAACACAAGTGCGTGTGAGTTTGTATAAGCACAAGTTCTTTATGTTTCCTGCATGAATATGGAAGTATGAGCATCTGCAGTATCAAGCATATATACATTTAAACAGTTTTACAGTTAGCATGAAGAAATGCATATGCACCCACACATAACTAGACTGACCAGGCTGTGTTATGAACTACACCTCCTGGTTTGGTAACGTTCAATTTGCTGATTTCATCAGTTACCATTAACGATGGTGGACCATGACCCCCTTGTGCTTCTGCAGTTGCAGACCTATAGCTCACTGCTTGGTCATAGACAATGAGTGATGTCTGGTAGCAATTTACAGATCAGTAATAGGTAATATAATGATTGTATAGGTAATTTTACAGTAACACAAATTAGTATTTTAATTCATTAATTAAATAGATCCTTTTTGTAGTATGTTACATGAATAATAATAATATATAAGTAATACATACACAATAATACTAATCATAAAGTTGTACTGAGTGAGTTAACAAAGGTGTCGTTATGAAATGATAAAAAAAATAAACACTTACTATAATTACTCTAAATGGGAAGATCAACTATCTTAAGATGATTTGGTTGCCTGCACAAGCACCCACCACACATCAGGGACACACCACCCCTGCGATTGAGACCTTGCACCACCTACAGTAGTCCTTAATAAACTATCTGGAGAGGCATGTGTAGGAGCTCACCTATTTTTGGTCACAGATGGACCACTCTTGTTGAGGGGAAAACGGCTGGGTATCGAATCTGTATCATCAGGGAACTAGCTGCTCAGCTTCCTGAGTGGTGTCATGAGCTAAACGTCCTTGTTGGTGGTTACACAGCCACTGTCGCTTGTCTCTGCTCTTATCACAGCACATGAGGACGGCATTGTTGAGAGTGACATGCAGACGTCCTATGGATGACATTGGTAGCGACCTGACAGACAGCCTTACACATCACAAACGCCAATCACAGGTGAACGCACGGTCCCAGGAAGATTACATATGTCCTATAACTGGTTCAGGGCCTGATCTTATCCATGAACCCAATGCCTTCATACTACTCGTGTGGCATAAAAGGTAATGATAAGTCCCATTTAAAGATGCGTTCTATCTATCTATCTATCTTATCTAAATACTATCTATCTATCTATATATCTATCTATCTATCTATCATCTATCTATCTATCTATCTTTTACAAGTTATTTTCTTGATCCCATAAATCATTCAGATTTTTATTTTAT
>JAMWET010005487.1:0-92500 GCA_024036415.1 Prochilodus magdalenae
GTATGCAAACTTTACATATTAGACTAACTTTACATTTTAGCATGCATTATAACTACATACTAGTATTTGTACTAACTTTACAAATTTGACTAACTTTACTTTTTAGAATGCACTAATGGTTAGTTAGCCACTGTCTTGCAGTTTAGGCTAACCCGAAACCTGCTTTGAACCTAGTGGTTACAGTGAACTCTAGGCTTAACAGGCTAGCCAGACAGCTTGGTAACTAGTTTGAGTCTGACGCAAAGTATATTCAAACTCAACCCTACCTTACCAGCAGAAAGACAATCCCAGGCAGAACAAACAAGCACTTGGGTTCTAAAAGACACCTCCTCAGTAGGTTAGCCCAGTGGCTCGTTAGGCCACCATCCTGCATCCACTCATCACAATCAGGACCCACAAACCGCACTTAGACTCCAAACTACCCTTGAGCTCCAACACCACCGGAGTTAAGGCCAGCGCTGATACCTAGAATGCAAATGAAGCAGTTGAATGTAGATCAGTGCAATACAATGTAATTAGTACTCAGATTAGGACTAGCTTAAATGCGTCACGGTCGTCTGTCTGTGGTTAAAGACCATGAGTATGTTCCACCATCTGGGCTCCAGGACAGAGAAGAGTCTTGACGGTTCTCTTCCGTGTATCTTAAAGGATGGAGGGTCACGCCGGGCTGTACTTGATAGACCCTTGACCAGAGGGAAGGAGGTGGTCCATTCTTGGCTTTGTAAGCATCAGGGTTTCAAATCTTGCAGCAGTGAGTGGACTGACATGGATGAACTTGGGAAGACTAACGCTGAGCCCGGGTTGCTGCATTCCGGATCAGTTGAGGGGCTGGATAGTCTGCATGGAAAGACCAGCCAGAAGCAAGCTGTAGTAATCAAGCCTTGAGACGTGACTAGCAGCTAAGTGGACTCCTGAGGAAGGAAGGGAGGAATCTGCCAGACTACGGGAGCTCTTTCATTTACTAGGACCTCAGGAACCGAAGGCTAACCATGGACATAATTAGGAAGTGCCTGCAAAATCCACTAGGCTTGATGTCCAATGGCTGATGAGGAAGAAAACGTGTAACACCTTCACGAGCACCAACGACGGCTGGGACTGGATTGGGCATGGACTGGACAAGGTTCTGGATGTAGCCACATCAACGTTCAGACACTCTCACATCAAAGTACTGCAAAGTTTGTCCAGATTCGGTGGATTCCTTCCTTCCCTGGTCCAGTTCCGAGGAGAATTCCCTGTAGACTGGGATTGTATCCACTGCTGGTAGACCCGTATGACCGTACGCTTCCATACACCTGCAGATTCAGCTCCTTCCTTCACACTATGGTCCTTGGCCACGCCCACATGCAGTCCCTCCTTTTAGCCAATCATTAACATCTGCTCTGGAGCCATTTTCCACACATGGAACGAGACATTCCCTGCACTGTAGCACCTCTTCTCAATCTATGGATCCCATCACTCACACCCCACAGGGATTCATAGCCCCATCATCTTTGTGCAGCAGCGCCATCTGCAGGAGCCTGAAGGTACTACCAAACATGCTAGGTGACCAGTGAGTTGATATAGTTGTGCTAACAGAGATTGGCGTTGTTCTAGAAACGTGCTAATTGGGCTGAGTTTTGACATTTCTAGCCCACTGACAGTCACAGATCGGCTTCAGTAAGAGGAGAACCGAGAGCCCTGTGGATTAGAACTCTTGTACAAAGTCAGACTCACTTCCAAATCTGAGTTTGGCTCCTTCGCCATGTTTATCTTTCTCCGTCTCTCCTTCCCTTTGTCTTCTGCCATCTCTCCACGTCCTGCTGAGAGAGCAGAGCGCGCACACACACACAGTGAGCTCTATGAATCTTTCATTCTGCTCAGAAACAGGACACACCAGTCACCAGCTGCTGGCCTACACTCCTTCTTTCCGTTTTTGTTCTCTCCGCCTCTCCCTCGCTCACTCTTGCTCTCTCTGGGGCACAAATGCCACCAGAGGCACTTCTTTAGTCGCTCCGGCCTGGACAAATATCAACGAGGGCGATGACGGAAAAAAAAAAAAAAACTCCAGGCAAACTTTCTCCCAACAAAGTCTCCGAACTGCATTAGCAAGCAGAAGAGGTTCCAGACTGTCCTCGGCTCGTTAAACGTCAGTTCCTGCTTTCTCCCGCATCTCTCCCTGCGTGCGTGTTTGTTTGCCGGAGGGCAGATAAATAAAGCGAGTGGACAGGCCGCGGCGCTCAGAGACGCAGGAGAGAAAATGAAGAGACAGAAATGACACACGCACCTGCACTCAGATCAGCTCGGCATGACCCCCTCCATCAACATCACACACACTTGTTTTTCTGACTTGGCAAGACGTATGACATATGACCTGTACATACATGTATATATATATATATATAATTTATCAGCTCCACTGACCATACAGGACACTCTGTAGGTGTACAGGTCCAGACTGTAGTCCATCTGTTTCTCTGTGTACTGTATTACCCTGTTCTTCAATGGTCAGGACCCCCACAGGACCCCCACAGGACCACCACAGAGCAGGTATGATGTGGGTGGTGGATCATTCTCAGCACTGCAGGGACACTGATGTGGTGGTGGTGTGTTAGTGTGTGTGGTGCTGGTGTGAGTGGATCAGACACAGCAGTGCTGCTGGAGTGTTTAGACACTGTGTCCACTCACTGTCCACTCTATTAGACACTCCTACCTTGCTGCTCCACCTTGTAGATGGACAGTCAGAGACGATAGCTCATCTGCTGCTGCACAGTGCAGTGTTGGTCATCCTCTAGTCCTTCATCAGTGGACACAGGACGCTGCCCACATGACGCTGCCCACAGGACGCTGCCGACAGGATGCTGCCCACAGGACGCTGCCCACAGGATGCTGCCCACAGGACGCTGCCCACAGGACGCTGTTGGCTGGATAGCTTTGGTTGGTTGAGGATTCTCAGTCCAGCAGTGACACTGAGGTGTCCAGCAGCACTGCTGTGTCTGATCCACTCACACCAGCGCCACACACACGCACACACACATACACACACACGCACACACACATACACACACACGCGCAGACACACATACACATGCACACACGCACACAAACACACACGCACACATACGCACACCCACACACGCACACACACCCGCACGCTGAGACTGCAGTGCCATTCTGGCTTCATCAATCAGTATGCGGTGGACTCATTGAGCAGAGTGCGAGGCTGCAGAAGGTCAGCTCTATCTGTCAGGATTCAGAGAGAAACACCTGAGAGAGCAGGCGGAGGAAGAAAAGTGACTGATCAGATCAGACTGAGCGATGGAGAGAACCAAAGAGTGCACAGAGGGGTCAACGCTTTGTGTAGAGTGACCCGTGATGGACTAGACTAAACAGAACCCTCGAAATTCACCTGCTGGAGAAACGGGAACACCAAACCGATCCCTGTTCATCCAAGTCATGACGGAAATGTTTACAGGGAATCTGGGGGAAGTATTGATGTAGGCGTTTGGGTTCTCATAGGAACCCTTAATGCATGGTTCCGTAAAGAGGAACGTCTGTAAATGAAATGCAGAAGTACAGAATTCTTAATCTGCACATAAAGGTTCTACACTGGAAATAAAAACTGGGCCCATAATGTAGAAAATCAATTCTTTAGAAATCAGTATCCACCACAACCTTCTCCTGTAATTAACCAAATGGAGTTTTGATCAAATTAACCCAATAATAATAACAGTAGAAAATATATATCTGGAATAACGTCTTGATAAATGTCCTGTTAAATTATTATCCATACTGAAGATATAATTAACACCTAAAGATCACTAATGTAATACTCAGGTATGTATTCATATCGTAACAGGAACCTTCCACCATCATTACCACTCACAGTAACTCACTCACTCACTCACTCACTCACTCACTCACTCACAATAACAAACTCACTCACTCACAGTAACACTCTCACTCACTTACAGTAACTCACTCACTCACAGTAACACACTCACTCACTCACAGTAACTCACTCACTCACTCACTCACAATAACAAACTCACTCACTCACAGTAACACTCTCACTCACTCACAGTAACTCACTCACTCACTCACAGTAACTCACTCACTCACTCACAATAACAAACTCACTCACCCCCAATAACACTCTCACTCACTTACAGTAACTCACTCACTCACAGTAACTCACTCACTCACTCACAGTAACACACTCACTCACAGTAACACACTCACTCACTCACTCACTCACTCACAATAACAAACTCACTCACCCCCAATAACAATCTCACTCACTCACAGTAACTCACTCACTCACAGTAACTTACTCACTTACAGTAACACTCTCACTCACTCACAGTAACTTATTCACTCACTCACAGTAACACACTCACTCACTCACAGTAATTCACTCATAGTAACTTACTCACAGTAACACTCACTCACTCACTCACACTAACACACTCACTCAGTAACTCACTCACTCACTCGCTCACTCACAGTAACACACTTACTCACTCACAGTAACAAACTCACTCACTCACTCACAGTAACACACTCACTCAGTAACTCACTCACTCACTCACTCACTCACAGTAACACTCTCACTCACTCACAGTAACACTCTCACTCACAGTAACTCACTCACTCACAGTAACTTACTCACTCACTCGCTCACTCACAGTAACACACTTACTCACAGTAACAAACTCACTCACTCACTCACACTAACACACTCACTCAGTAACTCACTCACTCACTCGCTCACTCACAGTAACACACTTACTCACTCACAGTAACAAACTCACTCACTCACTCACACTAACACACTCACTCAGTAACTCACTCACTCACTCACAGGAACACACTCACTCACTCACTCACTCACAGTAACACACTCACTCACTCACAGAAACACACTCACTCACTCTCTCACTCACAGTAACACACTCACTCACTCACAGTAACACACTCACTCACTCACTCATAGTAACACTCACTCACTCACTCACAGTAACACACTCACTCACTCACTCACTCACAGTAACACACTCACTCACTCACAGTAACACACTCACTCACTCACAGTAACACACTCACTCATTCACAGTAACACTCTCACTCACTCACAGTAACACTCTCACTCACTCAGTAACACTCTCACTCACAGTAACACACTCACTCATTCACTCACAGTAACACACTCACTCACTCACTCACAGTAACACACTCACTCATTCACAGTAACACTCTCACTCACTCACAGTAACACTCTCACTCACTCAGTAACACTCTCACTCACAGTAACACACTCACTCATTCACAGTAACACTCTCACTCACTCACAGTAACACTCTCACTCACTCAGTAACACTCTCACTCACAGTAACACACTCACTCATTCACTCACAGTAACACACTCACTCACTCACTAACAGTAACACTCTCACTCACTCACAGTAACACTCTCACTCACTCACAGTAACACACTCACACATTCACTCACAGTAACACACTCAATCACAGTAACTCACTCACTCACAGTAACACACTCACTCACAGTAACTCACTCACAGTAACTCACTCACAGTAACACACTCACTCACAGTAACACACTCACTCACTCACAGTAACACACTCATTTGCAGTAACACACTCACTCACTCACAGTAACATACTCACTCTGAGACACTGTTACAATAATTAGTAATTAAAAGTGTTAATATTCTCTATTCATGTGATATTAATAGGCAACGCTTCTTCTCTCTCTTTCCCCTCCTTCTGTTTTACCCTCACTCTTTCTTCTCCTATCTCTCTCTCTCTCTCTCTCTCTCTCTCTCTCTCTCTCTCTCGGCACTAATTAAAACTCTGTGCTTGTTGTCATCTCACCTTTTTTCCCCGGTGAAGAAATACGAAAGACTCAGAAAGGAGAGCGGCTTTGAAAGACAGGACGAAAGGAAGGAGGGAAGAGAAATGAAGGGCTATATTGATACTTTGCTAATGAAGGCGTAACTCGGTGGCTGTTTAACGTGAGTTATGAGTGCGGCACGTGCTTCCTTAATGAAACGGCGGCTCAAGGAGAGAACCAGGAGACCCGGCCATCACCAAACCCACTGAAACGACTTCATTGTGCTGGAGAACATAAATAACGTGGAGAGGATTCATAAGTGCTGATTAATCTACTTGACAGCAATTAGGCTTATTGGCTAGCGGCTGTGTGGAGGTGATGCTTTATCCTGAAGGGCTGCGGAGAGCCGTATCTCCTAAAGGCTGGAGGAACCCCTTTAGTGCTGGGGCTCAGCAGAGAGGCTGAGGTGCAGAGGGTGCTAAGAAGTCTCCTCACACACGGGTGCAGTTTAAACTGTCCCTCTCGGCAGATGTGATGTGTAGAGAGTAAAGACAGTGTTTCTGGATCTGGATCAACACCACTCTGAGTCTTCAGCCTCTAAACTTTCTCTGGTGGAGCTCAAACCACTGGAATAAGAACCTGGGGTATATTCTGTGGAACAGGTCTACTGAGAGGTTCCAGATCTAATGTAACACCATGTAATAACAGCTGGGACTGGATTTGGGCATGGACTGGACAAGGTTCTGGATGCAGCCAGAATGCCTCTTTGAGATTTTGTGGTTCTAAAGAGAACCATATTCTTAGAGAACCATCTTTTTTATGATTACAGATGTCCAGCGAGCAGTGGAGTCACCCTGTTAGTGCAGGACCATTAGCAGACGGCTGCACCACGGAGGCCTACATGCACACAGACCGTTACCACCCTTAACACCACGTCACCGTCACCAAAGACTGCAGTGGTGTCGTACCAGACTGTCATGGAGTGACTCAGAATGGCAGCGGGTCATCTTCAGTGACGAGTCCCGCTTTAGTCTTGGTGGAGACGCCCAACGAATCCATGTGTGGAGGCACCGTGGTCAGCACCAAGATGAACGGTTTGGTGTCACACGTCCAGAAGGCCTGGTGTCCCTCCACCTCCACCCCTACCGCACCATCTGCAGGAACTGTGTGAGGATGTTCAAGCTACATGGGATGGATTATCACAGGACTCCATTAGGAACCTCTACAGCTCCATACCGAGACGTCTGGCGTGTTGGGTTAGCGAACACGGCGGCCCGACGCCATACTGAGAGACAGACTTCTGTATGTGTAGCTCAATAAATATTGATCATATCAGTCTAAACTTATCATCAGTTATTGATCCTGGTCACCTTTATCCTCCTTCCCAACACACCTGCACTCCCACACATCCTTCTGGGTGCAGCTGTTCTTTTGAAGATGAGTGTAAATTAATTTTTTAATATCTGTTTCGGAACCGGAAACCGAATAACCCGAATGCCAGACAGATTGTATGTGCCTGAGCCGTCCACTAACATATAATTCCTTGTGCCAGTTCTGCACCTTTGAGAGCTTTGGGCTGCCACACTAACACGTTAGCCCCTCTCTCTCTCTCTCTCTCTCTCTCTCTCTCTCTCTCTCTGTAAATACCAGCTGCCTCTAATCACAGCTGAAGTTAAAGGTCAGTTTGATCTGCCACTGTGCCACCTAGTCCTGACTCCCTTTCCCCATCATTTGCAAATACGCAGCTAATTAGTGTCACCGTTGGCGGCGGCTAGCCTCTTTCTCCGGTCTCTGATGTATTCATGAGGGCTGTGGTGGAATCTCGGCTGAGTCAAACGCCACTGAGATTCTCCTACAGAGCCCACCAGCGTAGAGCAGTGTAGGCCTTTTTGATCCCTCCTACTGGGTTAATCCTCCATCTGTTTTCCCTTTCAGCTGAATCCCCACCTACATCTAGGGTGGCCGCACGTCTGGTTTTAGGCCAGACCATCCGGAACTCCCAGTCCCTCGCTGTCACAGTACCTGGACGGACACTCATTGGTCCTCTGTTTAAAATGTTCACTTACCATTAACTTTATATGTGCCATTGGCTCACGTCCGTGTCCAATGCCTTGCATTTCATTGGTTACCAAGGTCGAGTGACATCCCAACTCGCCTACCAGGTAACCACAGGTCAGCCCTCTATATGCTAATCAGTTAGTAAGCTCCCGTCTGACTCAGGAATGTCATCCATTCCATCCAGTTAGGTGGGTAAAACATCAGTTATGTGTTATACAGGATAGGTATTATTTTTAATTCTGTTCTAGTATCGCCATGGGGTCCTTCTTGTTGGCCACCCTGCCTACCAGTGGAGATTTCCTTTACTATATACGGAACTCTGTGTGACGATGGGCAAGGCACAGTTTATTAAATAGGTTGTACTGAAACTCAGCAACACCGAGAACAGGGAAATACAATCAAGGGCTAAACTGAACCGCAGTCAGTAAACAGGCAAGGGTCAAACCAAGCAGACAATCAGACCAGGCAGAGGTATCAAAGGGGATAAACAGGAAGAGTAAACCAGAGAATCAAAACAGAGTCAAAGCCAGAGTAACAAGATCAAAGACAGAGAGACCCCTCAGTACGCTACAGAGTGGCAATACTTCCCAATGAGCCCGTGCCAGAGAGAAGTATTCAAACAAACAGACTAATTAACCACAGGTGACCAATCAGTATTCTGGAGACCGAGAGCGAGGCAACGGAATGTGATTGGGTAAGGATCAACACTTGACATCAGGTGGTGGATTATGGAAAATGGAGTCCGAGAGATCGGGGGTGAGAGGAGAACCATTAGGCATGACACTCTGTTTAGCCAAATATCTTGATCTGCAATGAAAGAACAATTGGTTGGAACTACGGAAGGAACTACGTTGGTAACTTACATACTGTAGTCTGCACCAAGGGTGATTCCCTAAACCGTAGTTCCACCGAACGAAGTTGTGTAGTTGGAACTACAGCTGTAGCTCTGTGGGTAGAAGCTTAGTTCATGCGGACTACGCCACGTCCAGCTAAAATAATCATAATCATCAATAATCACTCTTCTGGTACGAACATTTAGAACATCACATGCCGTAAACATGTATTTCTTAATAATTGGCCTAATATAAATCAGCGTTTACATGTATAGTTATTTGTATCTATCAAATCGCTATATGTCAAGTGTGAGTCAGCTGTGCTTTGTTAGCCTAGGCCTGCTTTGACTGTAGTACAAACATATATCATAAGAGACAACGTCAAAAACCTTATAGTACTGTAATATTTCAATATTTTTATTCACACTACAGTATAATAATAGTCCTTTAAACAGATGAAACATGTTAAAAGGTGTACTATTAATATTCATATATAATTTATGACTAATATCAATATTATTATTATTTTAATGATAAACAGAGTACCGTTCCACTCTGGTCTTGATAGATTGGTCCACAGACGGATCAGAACCCGTCTGCCGGAGACAACCCACGAATCCGTGTGTGGAGGCACCGTGGTCAGCACCAAGATGAACGGTTGGTTATCACACGTCCAGAAGGCCTGGTGTCCCTCCACCTCCACCCCTACCGCACCATCTGCAGGAACTGTGTGAGGATGTTCAAGCTGCATGGGATGGATTATCACAGGACTCCATTAGGAACCTCTACAGCTCCATACCGAGACGTCTGGCGTGTTGGGTTAGCGAACACGGCGGCCCGACGCCATACTGAGAGACAGACTTCTGTATGTGTAGCTCAATAAATATTGATCATATCAGTCTAAATCTATCATCAGTTATTGATCCTGGTCACCTTTATCTTCCTTCCCAACACCACCGCACTCCCACACCTCCTATTGGGAGCAGCGGTTCTGATGATGAGAGATTGGTCTGTTCTGCATTAGAACCGTGACCCACTCTAACAGGAAATGAACACGCCTCCTCCATAACGTCTGATTCTGTACAGTGTATAGACTTGTATTCGTTCCAAGCTCCTACAGTTTGGTGGCTCGGAAAATAGAACCCATCAAGCTGTTCTTCACCCGGGACCATCGCTTGTACACAGCTAAACAACCAGACCCCTGCATGAGACGCGTTTCCTCTGATGGTTCATGCGGCGAGCATGTGTAGTTTAGCATGTTAGGGAAATCAGGTTCATGGCCTCCCGCCATGCACTACACAGTGCTTATCAGCGGGAGCACGCCGAGCAGCCTCTATCAAAGGCACAGCTCTCTGTCCATCAAAAACCCGTCTCTAATCGGCCTCAATCGAGAACCTCCATCCACCCCCCCTCAACGCAGTGCCACAGTGATATCTGTAGCCAAGCCTGGTAATGGGGTGCCTTTTAAAGATAGACAGAATGAGAGAGAGAGAGAGAGAGAGAGAGAGAATGAGAGAGAGAGATAGAGAGAGAGAGAGAGAGAGAGAATGAGAGAGATAGAGAGAGAGAGAGAGAGAGAGAGAGAGAGAGATTGATATATATATATATATATATATATATATATATATATATATATATGAGAGAGAGAGAGAGAGAGAGAGAGATAGAGAGTAAATAGAGATAGAGAGAGAGAGAGAGAGAGAGAGAGAGAGAGAGAGAGAGAGAATGAGAGAGAGAGATAGAGAGAGAGAGAGAGAGAGAGAATGAGAGAGATAGAGAGAGAGAGAGAGAGAGAGAGAGAGAGAGAGAGAGAGAGAGAGTTTGATATATATATATATATATATATATATATATATATATATATAGAGAGAGAGAGAGAGAGAGAGAGAGAGAGAGAGTAAATAGAGATAGAGAGAGAGAGAGAGAGAGAGAGAGTAAGTAGAGAGAGAGAGAGAGAGAGAGAGAGAGAGAGAGAGAGAGAGAGAGAGACAGAGTAAGTAGAGAGAGAGAGAGTAAGTAGAGAGAGAGAGAGTAGAGAGAGAGAGAGAGTAAGTAGAGAGAGAGAGAGAGAGAGTAAGTAGAGAGAGAGAGAGAGAAAGTGAGAGAGAGAGAGAAAGTGATAAAAACAAACAGAGAAACACAGAGAGACACACAAAAAGAGACAGGCAGAGCCACAGAGAGAGACAGAAAAAAGGGACAGAGAAAAAGAAAGGCAGAGAAATGGAGAGAGAGAGATGCACAGACAGAATGGATCATTCTAAGCACTGCGGTGACACTGACATGGTGGTGTGTTTGTGTGGATGAGACATGGCAGTGCTGCTGGACTGGGAATCATCCACCAACCAAAACTATCCAGTTAACAGCGTCATGTGGGCCGTGTCCTGAGGGCAGCCTCCTGTGGGCACTGATGAAGGACTAAAGGATGACCAACACTGCACTGTGCAGCAGCAGATGAGCTATCGTCTCTGACTGTCCATCTACAAGGTGGACCAGCAAGGTAGGAGTGTCTAATAGAGTGGACTGTGAGTGGACACAGTGTCTAAACACTCCAGCAGCACTGCTGTGTCTGATCCACTCACACCAGCACCACACACACTAACTCTCCACCACCATGCCAGTTAGTGGAGGTACAGGGGTTGGACAATGAAACTGAAACACCTGTCATGTTAGTGTGGGAGGTCTCATGGCTAAATTGGACCAGCCTGGTGGCCAGTCTTCATTAACTGCACATTGCACCAGTAAGAGCAGAGTGTGAAGGTTCAGTTAGCAGGTAAGAGCACAGTTCTGCTCAAAATACTGCAATGCACACAGCATTATGGGGACATACCAGAGTTCAAAAGAGGACAGACTGTTGGTGCACGTCTTGCTGGCGCATCTGTGACCAAGACAGCAAGTCTTTGTGATGTATCAAGAGCCACGGTATCCAGGGTAATGTCAGCATACCACCAAGAAGGACGAACCTCCACCAGCATCACGTAGTGACCTGGCCACTATCCTGCAAGAGGAATGGCTTAAACTCCCTCTGACCACTGTGCAGGACGCAGTATACGTCATTCCCAAGACCAACTGACGCTGTATTGGCCGCAAAAGGAGGCCCTACACCATACTAATAAATGACTGTGGTCTAAAACCAGGTGTTTCAGTTTCATTGTCCAACCCCTGTATATGGTTGGTGGAGGTACAGAGAAAGACACAAAGAGAGACAAAGAGAGAGACAGAAAGAGACAGAAAAAGAAAGGGAGAGAAACAGTTAGCTGAGAATACCAAAGAGGGTTCTAGATCAGCACATGAACAATGAATTGGTGTTTACGGAAGTCAATTTCCCTAATGATAACCGAGGGGGTCAAGAAAGTTACTCACGGGGTCCCCCCATAGAGCCCTCTTGTATTGGTCAAACTCAACAGATCCACAGTCTTTGGATCGGTGTATTCCAAATCTAGATTTGAACTCATCAGTCTGGAAAACTTGCTCCAGAGCTCCAGTTTCGGTGTTCTAGATATAGATACACAGTGCTGAGAATGATCCACATCTCTTGTTCTCAGAGTTTAGTGTGTCCACACTTCACCCTCAGTTCCTCAAAGAGACACGCCTCCAAAGTTCAGTCTTAGAAGCTGGTTCAGCATCTTCTGCTTCTCCTTCTCACCATCCAGATAACCCCAAACACATTCAGTGGTGCTGAGGTTCTGGACTCTGGGGTGGTCAGTACGCTGTTCTGAGACCACCGGCAGCTTCTGTGTTGGATGTGTCTGGACTCTCCCTTTCTCAGTGAGGAGCTTCTTGAGCAGCTACACCTTCTTTCAGACCTCATTAGCGTTGAGGTGTCTTCTCACAGTGGAAGAAGGATGGACAGAAGCTGCTGTGGAGGTTCTCGGATCTGGAGTAAGAGTGGAGCTTGATGTTCTCTCTCAGAGATGAAAGTACTGTTTGGGACAGTGTTGGTGGGTCTTTCAGGTCTTGGAGGTCTGAAAGGATGTGTAGCAGTTCAAAAAGCTCCTGACGGAGAACACCAGCAGCTTCTTGGTTGGATGTGTCTGGAATCTCTTTTTGAGCTTCTTGAACAGCTACACCTCCTTTCAGACCCCCGTAGGTGTCTTCTCACAGTAGAAGGATGGATAGATGCACCTGTGGATGCTCTTAGATCTTGCTCTGAGGCAAAAGTAGAGCTCGATGTTCTCCTCTCTGTTTATGTAATTGGAACAGTGTGGGTCTTCCGGGTCTTCCAGGTGGTTGTTAGGAGCCCAAAAAGCACTGTCTTGTTCACTTTGTTCTTTGGTTGGTGTTTCTAATAAAGTGGCCACTGAGTGCAGGTACAAGGTAGGTGTTTCTAATAAAGTGGCCAGTGAATAGAGGTACAAGGTTGGTGTTTCTAATAAAGTGGCCACTGAGTGGAGGTACAAGGTTGGTGTTTCTAATAAAGTGGCCAGTGAGTGGAGGTACAAGGTTGGTGTTTCCGATAAAGTGGCCAGTGAGTGGAGGTACAAGGTTGGTGTTTCCGATAAAGTGGCCAGTGAGTGGAGGTACAAGGTTGGTGTTTCTAATAAAGTGGCCAGTGAGTGGAGGTACAAGGTTGGTGTTTCTAATAAAGTGGCCACTGAATGGGGGTACAAGGTTGGTGTTTCCAATAAAGTGGCCACTGGGTGGAGGTACAAGGTGGGTGTTTCTAAAATGTGGCCAGTGAGAGGAGGTACAAGGTTGGTGTTTCCAATAAAGTGGCCAGTGAGTGGAGATACAAGGTTGGTGTTTCTAATAAAGTGGCCAGTGAGTGGAGGTACAAGGTTGGTGTATGATTTTCTCCGTCCTCGTGCGAGCAGATTGTCCTTTATCCAATTCATGTCAGGTCCTCAGCCCCGGTCGTATGCTAGGCGTCTGGACTTGGGTTGAATGCCTCCCTCGCCGGCCTGGATGGAGCTTCTCCTCCCGCAGCGAAGCCTTTGAAGGTCTCTCTTCCTTTGTTAATCCATTCCGAGCATCAAGCTAAACCCAGCGTGCAGGTTATCATCTCTTTTTCCGTTCATCTGTTTATCTTCTTCCTCCCTGACCTGCTCAGCACTCTGCCTGCTACCTCCCAGAAGAGAAGTGCTCCACTGTCAAATACGATCAGAGGATGAACTGTGGGTTTAATACGAGGGCATGAAAAATGAATGCTGACATGCTACACAGCTCCGAGATCATATGTGTGCTATATCTGAGGGCGGCACAGGGGACCTGCTACACATGCGTTCAACATTCCTCCAGCTTGTGAAAAATGTATAAAGCCATACGGGCCAGCGTATAAAGAGCACAGCTTTTATTGGAGGTGTTCAGTACTGTAGAAATCAGAGAAGAACCAGCTCCACTTACCTAACAGGAGCACTCTGTAGGTGTGCAGCTCCAGACTGTAGTCCATCTGTTTCTCTGTATACTGTATTACCCTGTTCTTCAATGGTTAGGACCCCCACAGGACCACCACAGAGCAGGGTATGATGTGGGGAGTGTATCATTCTCAACTCTGCAGTGACACTGACGTGGTGGTGTGTTAGACTGGGAATCTTCGACCAACCAAACTATCCAGTCAACAGCATCCTGTTAGCAATGTCCTGTGGGCGGCGCCCTGTGGGCAGCGTCTTGTGGGCAGCGTTCTGTGGGCAGCGTCCTGTGGGCAGCGTCCTGTGGCCACTGATGAAGAACTAGAGGAAAACCAACACTGCCCTGTGCAGCAGAAGATGATCTACAAAGTGGACCAGCAAGGTAGGAGTGTATAATAGAGTGGACAGTGGGTGGAGGTACAAGGTTGGTGTTTCTACTAAAGAGGCCAGAGAGTGGAGGTACAAGGTAGGTGTTTCTAATAAAGTGGCCAGTGAGTGGAGGTACAAGGTTGGTGTTTCCAATAAAGTGACCAGCGAGTGGAGGTACAAGGTCGGTGTTTCTGATAAAGTGGCCAGTGAGTGGCAGTATGAGGTGGGTGTTTCTAGTAAAGTGACCAGTGAGTGGAGGTACAAGGTCGGTGTTTCTGATAAAGCGTCCAGTGAGTGGAGGTACAAGGTCGGTGTTTCTGATAAAATGGCCAGCGAGTGGAGGTACAAGGTCGGTGTTTCTGATAAAGTGGCCAAGTGGCCAGTTTGGTTTTCTAATAAGTGGAGTGGAGTACGAGGTGGGTGTTTTCTGATAGTGGAATAAGAGGTGGGGTGGCCGATAAAGTAGTGTACAGGGGTTGGGTGAGTTGGAGATAAGAGGTGGGTGTTTCTGATAAAGTGGCCAGTGAGTGGAGATAAGAGGTGGGTGTTTCTAATAAAGTGGCCTGTGAGTAGAGGTACAGGGTCGGTGTTAGATCCTCTGTCTCAGAGATGAAAGCTGTAGGTGCTGTTTATTCTCTGGGAGTTCCTGTTCAGGGTTTTTGCTCCCTCTTCTGTACCTCCTGTTCTTGAGAACTTCCCTGCCTCGATGTTGGTGTCATTGATTTGCTGCATTAATAGAGCTTTTGGGAAATAGTCAAACTCACACCGCAGGTAGACCGGATGTATCTTTGATGGTAAATAGGAACTCTTTCACCAGGTGGGAATTACCCCTGTCCAAAGTTTCTCCTAGACAGATGCAGGGACTGCTTAATGCCATCAGGACCAGGCGGAGCAGTGAGAGGAAGTCAATAGCTTTGCCTTTTTACACAGCCTTTCTTTTAAATCGCTGCTGGTAGACTAAGAGGACCGGAGGTGTTTCTAATTAGGCAAACAGGACTGAAAGCACAAGGTGGGTGTTTCTAATAAAGTGGTCAGTGAGTCGAAACAGTTGTCAGGTGTTTCTAATAAAGTGGCCAGTGAAGGGACGCCTGTGGTGGTTGTTTCTAATAAAGTGGCCAGCGAGTTTAAGTACAAGGTAGGTGTTTCCAATAAAGTGGCCAGTGAGTGGAAGAACAAGGGAGGTGTTTCCAATAAAGTGGCCAGCGAGTTTAAGCAAAAGGTAGGTGTTTCTAATAAAGTGGCCAGTGAGTGGAAGAACAAGGGAGGTGTTTCTAATAAAGTGGCCAGCGAGTGGAAGCACACGGTAGGTGTTTCTAATAAAGTGGCCAGTGAGTGGAAGCACAAGGTAGGTGTTTCCAATAAAGTGGCCAGCGAGTTTAAGCAAAAGGTAGGTGTTTCTAATAAAGTGGCCAGCGAGTGGAAGCACACGGTAGGTGTTTCTAATAAAGTGGCCAGCAAGTTTAAGCACAAGGTAGGTGTTTCCAATAAAGTGGCCAGCGAGTGAAAGCGCACAGTAGGTGTTTCCAATAAAGTGGCCAGCGAGTGGAAGCACAGAATATGTGTTTCCAAAAAAAGGCCAGTGAGTTTAAGCACAACGTAGGTGTTTCCAATAAAGTGGCCAACAAGGGGGTATCTAATATAGGACACACTATGACTAACGCTTCCAGCGGTCGGAACCTCGAGTGGCGAGTCAGTAACTTTCTATCTCTCCACTTTCTCCTCCATAAGCGCTTGATTAGATCACGATCCCTGCAGCCGCCTTCTGCCTACAGTGGGGAGGCGAAACGGAGCATTGTGGGTATCCCTGAGGGCGGGGTTTGAATTAGCATGCTTATAAAAGCCCTCGGCCTTGGAGGCACAATGTGATCAGGGAATGGGTGAAGCTCAGGCTGGATTACACACTACCACACACACTCCAGCTCAGCGGCTCCAACGGAACAGCACTGAGGAGCTGCTTCGCCCAGCGGCAGAGGTGGAAGAAGAGAGATCGGGCTGTTAGCGGACGAGGCACCGAACGGCACCATCGATTACCATCCGATCTGCATGATCCGAAGCATTGGCGTCAGCCTGAACGATGGCGCGTGCCGGGGTTTCAAAGTAAACAAATAAGAAGGTAAAAAGCTCTTAGGTTTCACGTTCTCTGTCGTCTGTTTCATGATCCGTCTGGCTGTGGGTGAGACGGTGTTGGTGGAGGTCTATGGCTCCGATGAAATCCAAATCGAACCACGGCTTTTCTCTCCGCGCCTCTTTCTCCAGCCTCCTATCCTGACCCATCCATTACGCCCAAAGAGCGAACTCTCCCGCTCTTCATCACAGCTGAGCCGAGCCACAATGCAGTTCGCATCCCCGAAAACAAAAACACCAACGCGGCACACGTCGTGACGCACGGAAGGCTGTAATCAGCAAACATGTAATTTGCGGTTTTCCTGTTTTGATTATATGTCTCCTAATGGCTTTATCGCTGAAAGAAACACTGGGCCAGCTAAAGGTCTACTCAAGCCGTCCTCAGCTTTACTCTACAGCCCCGGTCAAAAGTCTGAACACACCTACTCATAGACGGGGTTTCATTACAGCGACCTCCCAGTCATTTACCCGAGCCTCATGGGAGTCATGGGAGATCACTGTGTACCTTGACTATGGAGTGGTGCTCCACAGGGGATGACTTGGGAACGCCCACCCCTGTATAAGTTGTGAGGTGTTATCTTGTGGGTGAGGCTGAACCCTGGCCAGCGTGCTCATGGAAACGGGAATTCCTGGAGTTGGAACAAGGCATGATGGTTTGTGCCAGACGGATGGGGCATTCCATTTCCGAAGTTGTGCAGGCATTCTGTGTACCAGGAATACATAGGAACCATAGGGACCCATAGGACTCACAGGGGACCGCACAGGGGCCACCCACGGTGCTTACTGATAGTGACCGGCGGCTCTAGTAAGAACTGTCCGTGCCCCACATGCATATCCTGCAGGTCAGTGGATCTTTCTTTGGCTTCCATGGGATGTGGGAGCACCAGCCTTGCCAGAGTGCCTCCGGACACAGCGCCTCACCTGGGCTCGTGAGGTTGCTTTGATGTGTCAGGGAACCGGTTGCTAATTTCAGGCTAATGGTGTGTGGCTCAGACCCTTTGAAGCCATAGATCCCAGTGTACAAGGCACTGTGCCGGCTGGTGGTGGTTCCATACTGGTGTGGGGTGTGTCCTCACAGCATGGGTTGGGTCCACTGGTCCTCCTAAACACATCCTTGCCCGGTGCTTGCTACGGCTAATTGCTTGGTGACCATTAACACTTTACAACTTATACAGGAGTGGGCGTTCCTAAACCATCCTGAGAACCATCCTTTCAGAAGAAGCTCTGGAGGAGCTGGTGTATACAGCCTGGGAGTAATTTGAATGCATTTGTTGAGCAAGAGGAAGAAACCTTGGGGCTCAAAAGGTGAACCCCTCCTCCATTGGTCCACACCAGAGCCAAAGCTGCACGAATAACAGTGAATCCTTAACAACTAAAACAGCTCACTGATGTTAGTAGCCTTTTGGAGTCAGGAAGGGGACGTGCGGGTGGCTTTACGGTGCATGACTTCATCTACACTCGTCATCAACAAAACAGCTTCACCCAGAAGGAGGTGTGGGAGTGCAGGTCTGTTGGGAAGGAAGATAAAGGGTACCAGGATCAATAACTGATGATAAATTTAGACTGATATGATCAATATTTATTGAGCTACACATACAGAAGTCTGTCTCTCAGTATGGCTTCGGGTCGCCGTGTTTGCTAACCCAACACGCCAGACGTCTCGGTATGAAGCTGTAGAGGTTCCTAATGGAGTCCTGTGATAATCCATCCCATGCAGCTTGAACATCCTCACACAGTTCCTGCAGATGGTGCGGTAGGGGTGGAGGTGGAGGGACACCAGGTCTTCTGGACGTGTGATGACAAACCGTTCATCTCGGTGCTGACCACGGTGCCTCCACACACGGATTCGTTGGGCGTCTCCACCAAGACTAAAGCGGGACTCGTCACTGAAGATGACCCAATGCCATTCTGAGTCGCTCCATGACAGTCTGATACGACACCACTGCAGTCTTTGGTGACGGTGACGTGGTGTTAAGGACAGTCGTGGTAACGGTCTGCGTACATGTAGTCCTGGGTGGTGCAGCCGTCTGCCGATGGTGCTGCACTAACAGGATGACTCATGGAGGACACCACTGCTCTCCAAGTGTCTACAATCATGGCTGTTGGGTCAGTCAGGTACAGGGAAACCTCCCACCAAGTTTCATTCCTTCTTTTGAGGACGAAGTAAATAAAATGTTTATATTTATTTCCTGTAGGTTTGCATTTCTCCCACACAGTGTTTCTGAACACTGCCAGTCCTTCAGCGCTGTAGGATCGGGTAGTTCCCTACTGGTCCTTGTTCCTGCTTCGTTATTCCCTGTAGAGGCAGAACTGGGAAAAATAAGCGTGCTAAGGCATGATGGTAAATTCCCCAGCCTCCATCCTGAGCTCACTACACCTCCAGCCACCCTTCCACTAGGCTCCTGACTGGAGGCCTGGGCCCAGGGTGTGAGGAACCTTGCAGACGAAGAGGGACCGAATTCCCAGAGGTGTAGACTTCACACTGGAGAGACCCTGCAGGATGGTGGCGATGTATGAATGAGTGTGAGGGAGTGAGGTAACAACATTTGATAAGACACCGGGGCTTCAAATCATCAGTTTCCCTTTTTCCTCTCCCTCAGCCACCCCCACTATGTTTTCTTTATCTCTACCAGTTCTCTCTCGTTCTCTCTCCCTGTGGGTGACGTCCTGACAGCGGGACGTGCTTTAGAGCTTTAGGCCCATCTCACACGTTTCCTTCTGAGATCAGCCAACTCACAGATGTGTAAAAAGGTAACCGGCAATGACAAGTCTGGATTTATTGAAATATTACAGAATATTTGTTTATATTTGTTTATGCAGAGTGACTGTTATCGCACTCATCAGTCTGAAATGATGGGTTGCACCAAGTGCGGTATCATAGCACCAAATGCAATAGCTCAGTAAAATGATACAGCAAATTTCCCCCAAATGGTATTCAAGCAAATTGTCAAACCATAAGTCAGAAGCCGAGAAGCTGAGAACAGATACCGGCGACACCAATCCGATAACCGGGTCCAAGCCCCCCTTAAGCAAGCCAGAGGCAACAGTGGTGAGGAAGAACTCCCTTGAGGAAGGAAGAAACCTTGAGAGGAACCAGGCTCAAGGGAGGAACCCAACCTCCTCAGGTTGAACCCAGACGTGAAGAGAAAGACAGAACTAACAGGAGAAGCAGCAATCAGATCAGAAGGATCAATCAGACCCAATCCAACCTAGCCTGAAACAGCATGCTCCGTCACTATCGCTGCCAAGTGTCCGGGAGGATACCACCAACTCGGCTAGTGCCCTGGATTGCAACGAGAGGCCCATGCTCAGTTCGCTAGAAGCACCAAGAGGATGCACCAGAGGATACCTACAGGTTCCCATCCAGATTCGTAAAGCTGCCGAGTGAGGACAACAAGTGCACTAGGACCATTGAGTGCACTGGAGAATATACCCACTAGTCTTCAGGTTCGAAACACAACCTGACGCCCTTGGAAAGCAACAAGACCTGCTCCCAGCCTATTAGACCTATAGGGTGCCACCCAGCGCTCCAGTACTCCCGAGAAGGGATGCACTGATCCAGCTTTTCCAGTTCTGATACCAGCACCAATACACTTTGCATATCCGTCAATACCCGATATCGATCCGATCCCATTTACCACACAAACATGTTATTGATGGCATAGCACACAACGCAAAACAAATTTGAGTGACCTAATTATCCGATACCTGATCCAGCTATTAATATCGGACCCGATATCCGATCCTAATATCGGATCGGTGCACCCCTATTCCCAAGTGTAATGGAGGGCAACAAGAGGCCAGCATCCAGCTCCCTAGTTCCACCATGTGCACTGGAGCATACAAGCCAGCTACTGTTGAGGCCCCTAGGACAACCTAGCGCACTCAAAGGCACCCAGGTCATGAGTGCCACCAAGTGTTTTGGAGGGTACCCACAAGCTGCCATGTAGATCTGTAGCACTGCTGAGTGCACCAGAGGGCATCGAGAGGCTGGTGGCCAGCCCACAAGCACTGTCAAGAGCCATGGAGTATACCATTGTGCTGAAGTTCGGGTATCTAGCACCGTCTAATGCCCTTGAGGGGAACAAGCGGCTCACACCCAGCTTACTAGGTTTCCAGTTTCTTAACCCCTGAAAGATACCTATGGGATGCCATCTAGTTCCCTAGCACTGCCAAGTGCAGTGGAAGGCAATGAGGGCCAGCACCTAGCTCATTAGTGCACTGGAGGATAGTTACAGGCTGTCATCCAGCTCGCTAGCACTGAAGGACAACCAGAGGCAAATGGCCTGGTCACCAGCGCCACCATGTGCCCTGGAGAATACCAAAGGACTGGTGCCCAGACCCCATCATCACCTTCTGCACTCAAAGGCAAGGTGCAACAACCAGCCCCCAGTTTATTTCTGATTGGATCCTCCAGGGTTGGATGGCCTACTGGGAGTACCAGGAGATTTTCCGGCCAGTAGCTGGACACTTAACATCAGATGCCAGTGGGGTGGAGAGGTTTTGAGGCCATCTGCTCAACCTATACGTTGTTTTTGTACTGGGGCCCATAATTCCCAGTTAGAGGTTACATAGCGACCGTGTACAGTTTTATTTGAGGCAGGTATGGAATGATTTAGGAATACTGTTAGCACCATGCTAACTGGCTGTCTGTAGCTCAACTATTGGACCGTTGTGCATGCCCATCCATACAGCAAAGCACCCACATCCACACAGTAGGGACACCCACTGCTATCCACTGCACCCAGGAAGCAGTTGGGTGCGATTCAGTCATATCCCGTCGGTTCAGAAAACGGAAAGCCAGCAACGTTCCGGTCACAAGGCTAGTTCCCTGACCGCCTACCCAGGACTCTCCCACCATTTGTAACAGGTGTACACCTGCATCCGTTAGCCCTGTAGCTCTAAACTAAAGTTGTGCACCTTGGATACTAAGCTCGTCTTGGGAGATCGACAGCATTCCGGGGTAAAACTGGGTGAACTTGATTGTGTAGACAAAATATTCCTGCAGCTGTCACAGTCTGGTAAGCGTACTAATAATACTTGATGCTGTGAAAACCTCCTTTCCCTCATTTTCACTGCTTCAGTTTCTCCCTGATGGGATTATGACTTCATTAAAAGAGAACAAAGATCGTAAAGCAGACATACAAATTACGCCCCAATTACCACAGCTAAACGACTCGCATTAAAGCGAATCAGTGTCCCAGCGCTGGTGGATCAGAGCCTCAGCCCGACGAGGTGGCATTTACGAAGAGTCTCCGAACACACGGCAGCCGCTCCACTATAAATACCCTACGCTCAGATTGGCATCGATAAACAGAACCGCGACTGCTGCACCGCTGTAGATAATCCATGAAGCGCCGTACTAAACCAGCACGCATCACACGCAGGGATGATCATTCCGGAAACAATCTGACTCCGTTCTCGTTTCGTTATGACACCATATGCCACACATTACTTCAGACTCATTATTTGATTCCAGTGGCTGAAACATTACGGGGAAGTCATTAGGACAGTGCAGGATTAATAACCATACAGCCCAACTCAGCGAAAAACCATCAGTGCCAGTATACTGCTTCGTTTTAGGGTTCCTTAAGATCTAGGTACTATCCAGAACCATTTAGATCAGTGAAGCACTTTTTACAGTCTGTTTACTCCCCATACTGGCAGATCAATTTAAACTGGCCAGATTACCTGACTGTCCAGTGAGAAACTAGATCACTTTTTGGAAGTCATGTGAATCCCATTTTTGTTTTCATCCATTTATGTTTCTTCAAATAAACCCAATTTATCTGCCAATATGGTGAGAAAATATGACTTTTTCACTTTCACTTTTATCACTTTTTGATAAAACATTGTCTGGGGGTTAGTTACATAAATTTAACACTATTAAAATATATATATTTGCTAAATTTCCTTCAGGATCAATAAAGTATCTATCTATCTATCTGCCTCTCTGTCTGTCTATCTATCTATCTATCTATCTATCTATCTGTCTGTCTCTCTGTCTGGCTATCTATCTATCTGCCTCTCTGTCTGTCTATCTATCTATCTATCTGTCTCTCTGTCTGTCTGTCTATACTGCTGTATATCTCTATCTATCTATCTATCTATCTGTCTGTCTCTCTGTCTATCTATCTATCTATCTATCTGTTTGTCTGTCTGTCTGTCTATCTATCTGTCTATCTATCTATCTATCTATCTATCTGTTTGTCTGTCTGTCTGTCTATCTATCTGTCTATCTATCTATCTATCTGTCTGTCTGTCTCTCTGTCTGTCTGTCTGTCTGTCTGTCTGTCTATCTATCTATCTATCTGCCTCTCTGTCTGTCTATCTATCTATTTATCTATCTGTCTCTCTGTCTGTCTGTCTATACTGCTGTATATCTCTATCTATCTGTCTATCTATCTGTCTGTCTCTCTGTCTATCTATCTATCTATCTGTCTGTCTGTCTGTCTGTCTGTCTATCTATCTTATTCTATCTATTTATTTTATATTTTTTTCTTTTTTCTTTTTTTACTTTCTGGGCTTATTTGAACAAACATGCTTAAAACAAACCAAATTATCTGCCGATATACTGAAAAAATATGACAAGGAAAAATCACTTTTTGAAATATTGTCTGGGAATGAGTTACATAATCTTAAAATAAAATTACAACACTGAGAAAATATCTGAGAAAATGTTCAGATATATTTACTATATATAATATAGAAGAGATTTTTACTTGTTATGAGTGAGTTTTGGGCTTATTTGAAAAAACATGCTTAAAACTGACCAAACTATTTGCCTACATACAAAAATCACTCATAACTAGTAAATACGTGATTCATATGACTTAAATATTTTCTCACTATATACACAGATAAATTCAGCAGTTTTAAGCAGATTTCTTTGAATAGATTTCTTTGAATAGGATCAATAAACCCCAAAATGTCTATATATAGTGTGTCACGCCTGCTGGCTCTCTTCTCACCCCTGATCTCCTGGACTCCGTTTCCCATAACCCACCACTCTATGACATCGCTTTCACATGTCCGCCGTCTCCCAACCCCGTTGCGCTGTCTAGATCCCGGTCTCCCGAGTTTTGAGCCCACCTGTTGTTAATCTGGTCTGTTGGTATTTATACTCCTCGCTCAGACTCACGGCTCATGGTGAAGTACCGAGCGTGGCTCTCGGTGAGCACTCTCGTTTGCTACTCGGGTTCTGACGATGTTCTGATTCTTTGGTTTACTCTTTTGTCTTTCCCTGTTTGTGCTTTTGCTGTTCTGATTGTTTGCCTGGTGACTCGGACTCTGACTCGCCCGTCTGTTGTGTCCGTCTTGCTCGTGTTGCTAATGTATTCTAATAAAAACCTGTTAAATAAACCTCGCCTTAATTTTACCTCAGCGCTCCCCACAATCTGTTTGTCCATCAACACAAAGAGAGACGTTTAAGACATATCAATGAGACGTAGACATTTTTACGTGTCCTATGTGATTTCTTTTAGTCATATTTTCTCAATCAACTGGCAGAAAATTTGACTTCTTTTGATAAATTTTTCAAAAATAAACAAACTTTCTCTGACTATTTATTGAGAACACTTGGCTAAAAATTAGCAGAGCAAATAAAAATATCAAAATAAATTAAATGTTAAATACTCTTAAAATAAGCTTTTTAAGGTGAGAATTTAAAGATATATCAACTAGATCTATACATTTTTACTTAAGTGATTTTTGTAAGTCATATTTTTCACTGTACTGCCAGATAATTTCTCCTGTTTTATGCAAGTTAAATTAGAAAAAAAGTTAAAATTGGCTTCGTTTAAACTATCTGGGAATATAGCGAGTGCATTTGGCCTATGGAATGAACAGAGCAGGTCAAAACATCCAAAATTAAGTTAAATCTTTTTAAAATAAATCTGAAACTGAATCTGAATATTGGCACTGCATGTAGACATTTTTACATCTTTACTTGTCAAATGTCTGATATGGAGATTAAATAATTACCAATCTATTTTCCGGTAGTCGTATTTTCTGAATTTGTTCTTTATGAATTATGGTGGTTCTCTTTAATGGAGAACCTTGTGCTGTTAGCGCAGAACCTGCTCGTTTTACACTTTGCCATCATTATTGTGTTCATCTGCGGCGGTCACATACACGCTTCACACAAACAAATCAATCCTAATCAATCATCCGGTCAGAGGAGCTCCGTCAGGCGGTGCTGGAGATTAAAAACGGAGCTCGTCTCCAAGGACACCAGACCATGATCTGAAACCTTTCAGAAGCTTTCCTGTTCCGCACCCATCTGGCGTTCAGTGAAGTGATCAGGCGCTCGTGCACGTTATTACTTAGCCCTGTGAGTTATTGACTGACTTATTTCCCGAGCAGTGAGCTAATGTTGCCCTTTCCCGTCTGCCGTGGTCAAAAAGACGGTTTCTGTTTAGCACCGTCTCTTTGGGCTTCCCTTATAGGTCACTCAGCCGGAGTCTGGCATCCTGATTCCTGTCCCATCAATCCCCAAAGCAGCTCTCCCAGGGTTAGTCCGACGGCAGGCGGCTGTAACGTGGAGGTTTGAGGACAGTAGCAGCAGGAGGATGGAGAAGTATGGGTCAGTGGAGTGGTGGAGAAACCCTAACCTCTTACATTTACACCTAACCCCTACTTTTACACTAAACCCCCCTTACCTCTACATTTACACTAAACCCCCTAACCCCTACATTTACACTAAACCCTAACCCCTACATTTACACTAAACCCCCTAACCCCTACATTTACACTAAACCCCCTAACCCCTACATTTACACTAAACCCCCTAACCCCTACTTTTACACTAAACCCCCCTTACCTCTACATTTACACTAAACCCCCTAACCCCTACATTTACACTAAACCCCTAACCCCAACATTTACACTAAACCCCCTAACCCCTACATTTACACTAAACCCCCTAACCTCTACATTTACACTAAACCCCCTAACCCCTACTTTTACACTAAACCCCCCTTACCTCTACATTTAAACTAAACCCCCTAACCCCTACTTTTACACTAAACCCCCCTTACCTCTACATTTACACTAAACCCCCTAACCCCTACTTTTACACTAAACCCCCCTTACCTCTACATTTACACTAAACCCCCTAACCCCTACATTTACACTAAACCCCCTAACCTCTACATTTACACTAAACCCCCTAACCCCTACATTTACACTAAACCCCTAACCCCAACATTTACACTAAACCCCCTAACCCCTACATTTACACTAAACCCCTAACCCCTACATTTACACTAAACCCCCTAACCCCTACTTTTACACTAAACCCCCCTTACCTCTACATTTACACTAAACCCCCTAACCCATACATCTACACTAAATCCCTAACCCCAACATTTACACTAACCCCTAACCCCGACATTTACACTAAACACTAATCCCTATATTTACACTAAACCCCTAACCCCTACATTTTCACTAAACCCCTAACCCCAACATTTACACTAAACCCCTAACCTCTACATTTACACTAAACCCCCTAACCCTTACATTTACACTAAACCCCTAACCCCTACATTTACACTAAACCCCCTAACCCCTACATTTACACTAAACCCTAACCCCTAAATTTACACTAATCCCCTAACACCTACATTTACACTAAACCCCCTAACCCTTACATTTACACTAAACCCCTAACCCCTACATTTACACTAAACCCCCTAACCCCTACATTTACACTAAACCCTAACCCCTAAATTTACACTAATCCCCTAACACCTACATTTACATTAACCCCCTAACCCCTACATATACACTAAACCCCCTAACCTCTACATTTACACTAAACCCCCTAACCCATACATCTACACTAAACCCTTAACCCCTACATTTACACTAAACCCTAACCCCTACATTTACACTAAACCCCCTAACCCCTACATTTACACTAAACCCCTAACTCCTACATTTACACTAAACCCTAACCCCAACATTTACACTAAACCCCTAACCCCTACATTTACAATAAACCCCCTAACCCCTACATTTTCAATAAACCCCCTAACCTCTACATTTACACTAAACCCCTAACCCCTACATTTACACTAAACCCTTACCCCTACATTTACACTAAACCCTAACCCCTACATTTACAATAAACCCCCTAACCCCTACATTTACACTAAACCCCTAACGTCTACATTTACACTAAACCCCCTAACCCCTACATTTACACTAAACCCTAACCCCTAAATTTACACTAATCCCCTAACACCTACATTTACAATAACCCCCTAACCCCTACATTTACACTAAACCCCTAACCCCTACATTTACAATAAACCCCCTAACCTCTACATTTACACTAATCCCCCTAGCCCATACATCTACACTAAACCCTTAACCCCTACATTTACACTAAACCCTAACCCCTACATTTACACTAAACTCCCTAACCCCTACATTTACACTAAACCCCTAACTCCTACAATTACACCAAACCCTAACCCCTACATTTACACTAAACCATAACCCCTACATTTACACTAAACCCCTAACCCCTACATTTACACTAAACCCCTAACCCCTACATTTACACTAAACCCTAACTCCTACATTTACACTAAACCCTAACCCCAACATTTACACTAAACCCCTAACCCCTACATTTACAATAAACCCCCTAACCCCTACATTTACAATAAACCCCCTAACCTCTACATTTACACTAAACCCCTAACCTCTACATTTACACTAAACCCTAACCCCTACATTTACACTAAACCCCCTAACCCCTACATTTACACTAACCCCCTAACCCCTACATTTACACTAACCCCTAACCCCAACCTGAGTTTGGCTTTTTGAATTGTGTCCCATCAATCCCCCAAGCATCTCTCCCAGGGTTAGCCCGACTGCAGGTGGCCATAACATGGCGGTTTGTGGACAGTAGAAGCCAGAGGATGGAGAAGTACGGGTCAGTGGAGTGGTGTAGTCCCCCAGCGCAGTATTGATCGCCTGAAATCTCATCACTGCTGCCTCTTGAAGTAGTTAAGAGAAACCAGCCTGGATTGGATGAGCCGATTGGTTTTCTCCCAGGTCACACACGGTTTATTTTTAGGGGGCTGAGAGAAGCGGACGTCACACACTGCAACTCTTTTTACACACAGGTGTGTACAGTGCTGTGCGAAAGTAAGAGACCAGCCCTCCCTTAGTAGATCCACATAAAACCCTCAGACCCCTACATTTACACTAAACCCTAACCCCTACATTTACACTAAACCCCTAACCCCTACATTTACACTAAACCTCTAACCCCTACATTTACACTAAACCCCTAACCCCTACATTTACACTAAACCCTAACCCCTACATTTACACTAAACCCCTAACCCCTACATTTACACTAAACCCCCTAACCCCTACATTTACACTAAACCCCCTAACCCCTTCATTTACACTAAACCTCCTAACCCCTACATTTACACTAAACCCCCTAACCCCTACATTTATACTAAACCACCTAACCCCTACATTTACACTAAACCCCTAACCCCTACATTTACACTAAACCCCTAACCCCTACATTTACACTAAACCCCTAACCCCTACATTTACACTAAACCCTAACCCCTACATTTACACTAAACCCCTTCAACCCCTACATTTTACACACAAACCCCTAACCCCTACATTTACACTAAACCCTAACCCCTACATTTACACTAAACCCTAACCCCTACATTTACACTAAACCCCTAACCCCTAAATTTACACTAAACCCCCTAAACACTACATTTACACTAAACTCCTAACCCCTACATTTACACCAACCCCTACATTTACACTAAACCCCTAACCCCTATGTAGCGGGTTACTCAGTATCCTTACAGCCAAGTAACAAACCAGACATTACCTAGGTTCTGAGGAGGGAAAAAACAGTGAGCAAGACAATGCGATTGCGATGCTAATGAGTTGGATTTATTACCAAGCACATAAACCCTTTTTGTTTGCTTTTCTCAAAAACAATAAAATAACATTAAGAAATAACAAGGAGCGCTCTTAAATGAATTATAAATGAGGTTCTCAATTATGGGCCCCTAAAACTACTCGGGTAGTGTTTGACCAATGAATGTCCATTCGTGCTTATCTGTGTCCGGTTAGGATGAACAGTTCAGAGGCAAGTGTTCCAGCGTTCTGGCTGCTCAGCTGAGGCTAGTGGAATACGTGCAGATATGGTCCAGGATCCAGTGGGACTGACTCGCCATCCAATTCGAACCATACAAAAAACAATCTGTAGTACATACACAGTATTGTAAAGCATAAACAGTACCATTCCATATCTACATATTCTATACGTTCTAGAACTGTGCTCAAAATCACAGAAATATCGTTTCTCAAAAGCATACATATATGTAATAAAGACTACAGGTTCACTAATCCTATATACAAACTCATAGCTCAACTTCCTGGCTAACTTGGACAGAAACTGGTACATTAACCATATATTTAACATTTGACTGTTTTACTCTGATTGGTTGCTCTCAAAACCAGTTATATTTATCTCAACATTACCAACTGAAAATCAGCGTAAATCACAAAAACCCATGCGGTTTTACACTCACCGGAGCTCTCGCAACTCGGTTAAGAGAAACCATCCACTCATCTGGGATGTCAAAAACAGCAGATATATGTTTAATAAAGCTGTATCTAAAGGTATCAAATGTTATTTTTTTGGTTTGCAGTAAATTAGTTTATGGTTTTAGAACAGTTAGCTCACGATGGTTTCACCCCGCTGAGTGCTGGAAAAACCGGAAGAAAACTCTCCAAGCGCCCCCCACAGTATAAGGGGAGTACTACACCACATGGAAAAATAAAAGTCCTATTGAGACTAAAGCAATTTCTTTGTTATTGTAAGCATGAATTAAATTAAATTATTAATTGCTTTCTTTTCCTCATATTTATATATTTATGTACATAAATGAGATTTACTATTCTAACTTTTTAGTAACCAAATATTTAGGTGGGTTACACATACATTTACACTAAACCCCTACAGTTACACTAAACCCCTAACTCCTACATTTACACTAAACCCCTAACCCCTACATTTACACTAAACCCTAACCCCTACGTCTACACTAAACCCCCTAACCCCTATATTTACACTAATACCCTAACCCCTACATTTACGCTAAACCCTAACCCCTACATTTACATTAAACACCCTAACCCCTACATTTACACTAAACCCCTAACCCCTACATTTACACTAAACCCCTAACCCCTACATTTACACTAAACCCCTAACCCCTACATTTACATTAAACCCCTAACCCCTACATTTACACTAAACCCCCTAACCCTACATTTACACTAAACCCCTAACCCCTACATTTACACTAAACCCTAACCCCTACATTTACATTAAACCCCTAACCCCTACATTTACATTAAACCCCTAACCCTACATTTACATTAAACACCTAATCCCTACATTTACACTAAACCCCTAACCCCTACATTTACACTAAACCCTAACCCCTACAATTACACTAAACCCTAACTCCTACATTTACAATAAACCCCCTAACCCCTATATTTACACTAAAACCCCTAACCCCTACATTTACACTAAACCCTAACCCTTACATTTACACTAAACCCCTAACCCCTACATTTACACTAAACCCTAACCCCCACATTTACACTAACCCCTACATTTACACTAAACCCTAAACGTGTATGTTCGTGAAACACATTTAAAGTATCATGCTGGCTTCAATGCTGACATCATGTCAGTACAGTGTTATTGCCTTCATATCACCATACGAGTGATATGCATTTCATAAACAGATTTTACAGTGTGTGGTTCAGTGCTGTTACAGGTGCTATGTGTTCCCTGTGCTAGTAGCCTGCAGGTACAGTGTTGAGCATGTCCAATGCTGCCATTGAGGACATGAAAATGGACATTTTGGAGAAGCACTCGAATACGTCACAGTCTCTTTACGAGGACTTCAGTAGCATATGTACAATATTCTCAAATCATTTGTTCACTCGGAGCCCGAGCAGCCGAGAGCAGAGGAGTGTGATTTGTTCAGCCTCCCACTTATATTAAAACCTCTCTCTCTCTCTCTCTCCTTCTCTCTCTCCCCTGCCGTAACATGACTGAACAGCTCAGGTTCCTCACACTTCTCCATCACAATCTCTCTCCTTCCATTTCTGCCTTAATGAGAATGGCACTGGAGCCTGACCACTCCGCAGCCTCCCTGCTGCCGTTTCCCACTACCTGAAGCGTAGCCTCTCAGACACCTCCCTACTTTCCCTCACCTGGCTTGAATACATCACCTCAGACGTCTCCTGACCTGATTACTCTATACAGTGCCAGTTGAATGTTTGGATGCACATGGTGGAATCTACGCAATAGGCCAGCCCTACACTCGAGAGCAGGCACAGGGCTTCACGCTACCGTGGCATGTGGTCACAATGCATCTGAAATTCTTCAGATTCACTGGCAGCTTATCATGCAAGCTTCGCGTAGCCCCGTCCACTCGCTGCTCGCTTGCAGGTTTTAGAAACAAGCAGTGAAATAACAAGCTGTGGACTTGAGCTTTGTTTACGTCTGGTGAACTCCGTTTGAATGAGTTGGCATGATGAAGCTCTACTGAAACCCTTCTGGATGAGTGGGAATGACGAAGCTCTGTTGAACTTCTTTGAGATGGGTTGTAGTGAGAAGGCTCTGTGGAATGATGTAGTTCTACTGAACTCCTGTGGGATACCTTGGAATGACAAAGATCTACAAAAGTAATTTGGGATGAGCTGGAATAATGAAACTCTATTAAACTCCTGTGGGATGAGTCGGAATCATGAAGCTCTATTGAACACCTTTGGGTTAAGCTGAAGTGGTGAAACTCTTCCAAACAAATCTGAGATGAGTTGGAGTGGTGAAGCTCTAATGAAATTCTTCGGATGAGTTGGACTGATGAAGTTCTTCTGAACTTCAATTTTTCAGTGAGTGATAATGATAAAGTTCTGATCTCTATTTACCAACTTTGGCATGAGTTGGAGTGATAAAGCTCTATTGAACTCCTTTGGGATGAGTTGGAATTACAGCAAGCTCTATATAACTATATTAGGACGAGTTGGAATCATTCAGATCTGTTAAACACCTTTGGGATGAGTTGGAGTAATTGAAGTTCTATTAAACTCCTTTGGGATGAGTTGGAGTGATGTTCTATTGAACTCTTTTGGGATGAGTTAGAATTACCACAAGATCTATAGAAGTCCATTAGGATGAGTTGGAATCATTCAGATCTGTTAAACACCTTTGGGATGAGTTGTAGTGATGAAGTTCTAGTGAACTCCTTTGGGATGAGTTGGAGTGATGTTCTATTGAACTCCTTTGGGATGAGTTGGAATTACCACAAGATCTATAGAAGTCTATTAGGATGAGTTGGAATCATTCAGATCTGTTAAACACCTTTGGGATGAGTTGTAGTGATGTTCTATTGAACTCCTTTGGGATGAGTGGAAATCATTCGGATCTGTTGAACACCTATGGTATGAGTTGAAGCGATAGAGTTCGATGGAACTTCATTGGGATAAGTTGGAACCATAAAGCTCTACTGAACACCTTTGGAATTAATTGAAGTGATAAAGCTTCATTAACCACCTTTGGGATGAGTTGTTGTGATCAAGTTCTACTGAACTCCTTTGGGATGAGTTGGAATCACAAAAAGCTCTATAGAACTCCATTAGGATGAGTTGGAATCATTCAGATCTGTCAAACTTCTTTGGGATGAGTTGAAGCGCTGAAGCTCTATTAACCACCTTTGGGATAAGTTGAAGCGCTGAAGCTCTATTAACCACCTTCGGGATAAGTTGAAGCACTGAAGCTCTGTTGACCACCTTTGGGAAAAGCTGAAGTGGTGAAACTCTTCCGAACAAACCTGAGATGAGTTAGAGTGGCGAAGCTCCAATGAACTCCTTTGGGATAAGTTGGAATGCTGAAGCTCAACTGAACATCTTTATGGAACTTGTAGGAGCTGGTAAGTTCAAATCCCTGACCAGCTCCTCTACAGCACTTGTATGCCTTTACCGTCATCCTCACATGTGGGAAGATAGAACCTTGTATGAGGAGGTGTGTCCAAACTTTTGACGGATGTTCTCCCAAAAAAGGAGCCTCCTTATGAGTGTTGTATTCCACAAAACCTTAACGCCGCAGCCAGTCCGACAGCTGTGTATCCCAGCTGATGAATTATTAACGATCCTGAGAAGTAGCGTCTACGTGCCTGCGAGGATGTTCCGTGCTTTAAAGGATTATCTGAGCCAAACACGCGCGATACACACTGCCTCCGCAGGACTCCTCAGTTGTTCTACCTGCTGCACCGGGTCCCAAATGACAGTGTTCTGAGTGAATCTGGGGTTATCAGCACTGACTGAGTAAGTAAGACCTTGGGATGTGGTTTAAACTCAAGTAGCATTATTATTGTTATATTATTATTATAGTGCTGCCTGCTAGGCCGTGACCTTGGTCATTGCGTAATAAGTCATTTCCCGTGTTGCTAAGTTACTTGTGGTAGCAGTGCTAGGCAACCTAAAACTAGAACAGCGAACATGTCAGGTGTAACACTGTGTGTGTGTGTGTGTGTGTGTATATTTGAGGGTGTATTTATCTCCTTATGGGGACCAAATATCCCAGTGGAGTGAAAAAAACATGAGCAGTTTTTGGTAATAACAACTTTATCATTTGAAACTACCAAACAGAAATGAATTGGGGTACAATAAATACTCAGAGGTACCAAAAACATGGCATGGAATTAATTTATCGGTTTGAAAAGTGGAATTTTCCCACCAAAGCTGCAGCTACAACTGGTATTTTACCCTATTACCTTAATCCTGCTACAGAACATTGACATAACCATGTTATAAGCATGCCACTGCAGATACTGGTGAGTAATAGAACAGTGTCATGTGACCATTCCTGTACCTGTCGTGATCAGAGTCATCATTTTTGAAGTCATGAGCACTTATACCACATGCCGACGACTTTATTTCAATAAAAGTGCTAACATCTTTTGGCTACTGAGGTTAGGGTTAGGTTCTGGCATGGCCCAATGCTGCGTCACTTGTTTGTGGTAGCCGGAAGATGGTAAAACCTGAGGTTCCGTTGCTTCCGGTGGAGCCGAAATAAAACATTCTGCCATCATAATTGGCGAGGACCACAGCAGTGATTGGAACAGCCCCTCAGGAGTTCCATTTCCCAACTTTTGCCCATGGTCACATTAGCATAGAATCATATTAATGCCAACCAGTGTGTCATGAGTAGCAGCAATGCCAGCCAGTCAGCACTCAGTAGCAAAAATGCCAACCACTCAGCATTCACTAGCAGTAATGTCAAACAGTCAGCACTTAGTAGCAGCAATGCCAACCACTTAGCACTCACTAGCAGTAATGCCAACCAGTCAGCATTCAGTAGCAGTAATGTTAACCAGTCAGCATTCAGTAGCAGCAATACCAACCAGTCAGCATTCAGTAGCAGTAATATCAACCAGTCAGCATTCAGTAGCTGTAATGCCAACCAGTCAGCACTCAGTAGCAGTAATGCCAAACAATCTGCACCTGGTAATAGCAATCCCAAACCAATCCACAGTCAGAAGCATTAATTTTAACCAGTCAGCATTCAGTAGCAGTAATGCCAACCACTCAGCATTCACTAGCAGTAATGTCAAACAGTCAGCACTTAGTAGCAGCAATGCCAACCAGTCAGCATTCAGTAGCAGTAATGTTAACCAGTCAGCATTCAGTAGCAGCAATACCAACCAGTCAGCATTCAGTAGCAGTAATATCAACCAGTCAGCATTCAGTAGCTGTAATGCCAACCAGTCAGCACTCAGTAGCTGTAATGCCAACCAGTCAGCATTCAGTAGCAGTTTGTCAACCAGTCAGCATTCATTAGCAGTAATGCCAACCAGTCAGCATTCAGTAGCGGCAATGCCAAACAGTCAGCACTCAGTAGCAGTAATGTCAACCAGTCAGCATTCAGTAGCGGCAATGCCAAACAGTCAGCACTCAGTAGCAATAATGCCAACCAGTCAGCATTCAGTAGCAGTAATGTCAACCAGTCAGCATTCAGTAGCAGTAATGCCAACCAGTCAGCATTCAGTAGCAGTAATGCCAACCAGTCAGTAGCAGTAATGCCAACCAGTCAGCACTCAGTAGCAATAACGCCAACCCGTCAGCATTCAGTAGCAGTAATGCCAACCAGTCAGCACTCAGTAGCAATAACGCCAACCCGTCAGCATTCAGTAGCAGTAATGCCAACCAGTCAGCATTCCATAGCGGCAATGCCAACCAGTCAGCATTCCATAGCGGCAATGCCAAACAGTCAGCACTCAGTAGCAGTAATGCCAACCAGTCAGCATTTAGTAGCAGTAATGTTTACCAGTCAGCATTCAGTAGCAGTAATGCCAACCAGTCAGCATTCAGCAGCAGTAATGCCAACCAGTCAGCACTCAGTAGCAATAATGCCAACCCGTCAGCATTCAGTAGCAGTAATGCCAACCAGTCAGCACTCAGTAGCAATAACGCCAACCCGTCAGCATTCAGTAGCAGTAATGCCAACCAGTCAGCATTCAGTAGCAGTAATATCAACCAGTCAGCATTCAGTAGCAGTAATGCCAACCAGTCAGCATTTACATTTACATTTAAGGCATTTAGCTGACGCTCTTATCCAGAGCGACTTACAACCGTGCTTAGTGATCTGTTGGATAATATTCCAGTTAGTAGGAAGTTTAGAGCCTAAAACTCACCACGAGCTCAGACACTGCCCGAACAGGGGGTCAGTGCTGGTACCTAGAGAAAGGTCATTATAAGTGCAACACAGTATACATTGACAAAAGGTCATTATAAGTGCAATACAAAAATGTTATAAAATTGCCACACGATACACACAATTTACACGTCTGCCTAGAAAAACTCACTTCACTTAAGTGCTTTACGAAGAGATGGGGTCCTCAGTCTGCGTTTTGAAGAACACCGCGAGAGACTCCGCTGTTCGGACAGCCATTGGGAGTTCATTCCACCATCTGGGAGCCAGGGCCAGAGCCAGAGTCCTGGAGACGCTTGTCTTCCATGTTTTGTCCTCAGGGATGGTGGTTTCGAGACGAGCTGTACTTGAAGCACGAAGGGCTCGAGGTACAGCTCGACTCTTCACCATTGCCATAAGGTAGGGAGGCGCCGGTCCATTCTTGGCTTTGTAGGCCTCAGAGTTTTAAACCTGATGCGGGCAACAACAGGAAGCCAATGAAGGGAGCGCAGCAGTGGAGTGACGTGCGTGAACTTCGGAAGGTTGAAAATGAGACGGGCTGCAGCGTTCTGAACTCAGTAGCAATAATGCCAACCAGTCAGCATTCAGTAGCAGCAATGCCAACCAGTCAGCATTCAATAGCAGCAATGCCAACCAGTCAGCACTCAGTAGCAGTAATGTCAACCAGTCAGCATTCAATAGCAGCAATGCCAACCAGTCAGCACTCAATAGCAGTAATGCCAACCAGTCAGCATTCAGTAGCAGTAATGCCAACCAGTCAGCACTCAGTAGCAGTAATGCCAACCAGTCAGCACTCAGTAGAAGTAATGTTAACCAGTCAGCACTCAGTAGCAGTAATGCCAACCAGTCAGCACTCAGTAGCAGTAATGCCAACCAGTCAGCACTCAGTAGCAGTAATGCCAACCAGTCAGCACTCAGTAGCAGTAATGCCAACCAGTCAGCACTCAGTAGCAGTAATGCCAACCAGTCAGCACTCAGTAGAAGTAATGTTAACCAGTCAGCATTCAGTAGCGGTAATGCCAGTAGCCCATGTCTCAGAGGTTAGACTAGCAGTCAGGCCTGGTCTAGTGGCTGTATTATGTATTAGCATAATGCATGCTGGGTAATGTAGTGAGAGCACAAACTGATAAGGGATTTGATGCTGTGCTACAGAATAGAGAACAACACGGCTAACAGCGGGCTAACACTATTTCTGGTCTTAGCTTCGTGTTCGAGTGGTTGGAGTCAGCAGGTTGGAGTGAAGTAGGAGGTAATTACAGAGCCAATCACAACACTGTTGACACCAAGGCTTCCTCGAGGGTTCTCATATAGAGCCTGTCATGGTGCTCTTCTGACGGGGAATGCGTTTCTCGTTTTTTCGCTCTAGACTTCGAGTGTGTGTCTGTTTCTTTATTACTCTCTCCTCTCCTCCTCCTCCTGTACGAGCCTCCGAAAGCCTCCCTCATCCACCCTATGAAACTCCACGGTTGGCTCTCTGACTCTGTTACCAGTAAGCCACTCGGAGTCACTCGTTGGAGTGATTCCACCTCGGTAAGCGTGTCCCGTGGCTTATTGCTTTATTTAGCATGGATGAGTCCGTATGACCTACAACTAAAAGCTATACAGTCACAGCCTGTGATCCAAACAGCACCCGGAGCCCTCCAGGCCTCACGCAGTCACGGGTGGCCTAGATATGACCACAGAAGTCAGAGTCTGACCTTGCCAGAAGCTCGTATCAGAGAGAAGCTACCAGCCGACAGGCTCGCCCGGCAAAGCCCGGCCTGGAGGATGAATCGAAGTTCGCCCCGCAGCCGGGCTGATATTAGAAGTGCCACGAGCGACAGGATGTGTGCCGTGATGCGGAGTGACATGAGGAAATCTGGACCTGCAGTATCATCCACAGCTTCAACTAACACTCACTACACTTCTATAGTTAGCCGTAAACAGCAGGTCCCACTTTCTAGCCCCCTTGGTTTATGACTATGAGCTGTGATTAAAGGTACAGGTGAACTAAATCATACCAGAAAGTCTAAAATTAATATTAAAGAAAATCCGAATTCTCCCTGAGCTGCTCTAGCTAGCATCCCGTAACCATCTCACGGTGTTACAGTAGCTCCTCTGTAATAGAACAGTAATTAGCACAGCTGTACAGATGCTGTAAAAAACTGGTTGTAGAAGATACAGTAAGTCTGCTCAGACTTAATATCCATATATATCCATATATCCATAAATGTATAGTAAGTACAGATATTCATATATACTTTTAGCTTCCTTTCAGCCTCTTTATTATTATTATTATTATTATTAATATTACTATTATTATTATTATTATTATTATTATTATTATTATTGTGTTATTAATATTATTATATTTCATTTTATATGAATTGTTATTTTATTTTTATTGTTGTCATTATTATTATTATTATTATTATTATTATTATTATTATTGTGTTATTAATATTATTATATTTCATTTTATATGAATTGTTATTTTATTTTTATTGTTGTCGTTATTATTATTTTATTATTATTATTATTATTATTATTATTATTATTATTATTATTATTATTTTATTATTATTATTATTAGTAGTAGTAGTAGTAGTAGAAGTATTACTATTATTAGTACTATTAATATCATCATTGTTATTTTTATTGTTATTATTATTACTTTTATTATTCTATTACTTTGTGTTATTGTTATTTTTATTATTTTATATGAATTTTAATTTTACTATTGTTATTATTGTTTTTTACTATTAATTTATTTTTTACTATTATATTACCTTTATTGTTGTTTTAGTATTTTATTTTATTTTTAGTTATTTTATTGATTGTATCCTAATTTATCCACATAATCATGTATATTAATTGTAGAAGTAATACTAATTAAGTAATTAAGGATATTTTTTGTGTTAGAAATGCACTTATATATAACCTAAATATTTACACTTGTATTTATATACTCATGTTTCATATATTATATATAAATATGTGTGTATACTTTGTGTGTGTATATGTACATCCCATCATGGCCCCTTCTACAAGCCTGTTCTTGATAAAGTACACCTGTGCTTCTTCCAGCCCCGCACACACCACACAACACTTCTCCACACATTGCCCCCCGGAGGTGGTCGGAATGAACTGCAGCTCAGTCGGCAGCTGCGGGCGGTAAGATGATGGATTTGGGGTCCAGGCCTGTATTGTGTGCGGGTACTGCTGTTCTGTGTAAAAGCTTGTTTATCTGCTGGAAGCTGTGTGCAGACGCGCTCATCGCCGCACCCTCTCCTAACCGGCTTTCTGCAGAATCTCTCCGCTGAACTTGCACCCTGCTCACGCCGTCCTGCGAGGCACACTCACTCTGTTATCAGGCTGCTCTCAGAGAGAGAGAGAGAGAGAGAGAGAGAGAGAGAGAGAGAGAGAGAGATGGAGAGGGAGAGAGGAGAGAGAGAGAGAGAGAGAGAGAGAGAGAGAGAGAGAGAGAGAGATGGAGAGGGAGAGAGGAGAGAGAGAGAGAGATGGGGGGAGAGAGAGAGAGAGAGAGAGAGAGAGGTGGGGAAAATAAATAACTAAAGCCACTAGCTGAGCCTATTTCCTCTTTTCTACATGTGTGTATATATAGAGAAAGTGGGTGTGTGTGGATGTGTATATGTAGCACTTTTTTAGAATCCTAAAAGTAGAACCCTTTTTAGTCCTGCACAGAACCACTTGTTTAAAGGTTTAGCTAAAAATAAGTGTTTAAGAAGGAGTGTTGAGTGTTTTAGGAGTTTTGGAGTGTTTTTGGAGGAGTGTTGGGTGTGTTAGGAAAAGTGTTGAGTGTTTTAGGGGAGTGTTGGGTGGTTTAGGAGGAGTGATGAGTGTTTTAGGGGGAGCGTTGAGTGTTTTAGGAGGAGTGTTGGGTTTTTTAGGAGGATTTTTGAGTGTTTAAGGAGGAGTGTTTAGTGTTTTAGGAGGAGTGTTGAGTGTTTTAGGAGTAGTGTTGAGTGTTTTAGGAGGAGTGTGGAGTGTTTTAGAAGGAGTGTGGAGTGTTTTAGGGGAGTTTGGAGTGTTTTAGGAGGAGTGTTGAATGTTTAAGGAGGAGTGTTGGGTGTTTTATGAGGAGTGTGGAGTGTTTTAGGGGAGTTTGGAGTGTTTTAGGAGGAGTGTTGAGTGTTTTTGGAGGAATGTTGGGTGTGTTAGGGGAAGTGTTGGGTCTGTTAGGAAAAGTGTTGAGTGTTCTAGGGCAGTGTTGGGTGTTTTAGGAGGAGTGATGAGTGTTTTAGGGGGAGCGTTGAGTGTTTTAGGAGGAGTGTTGGGTTTTTTAGGAGGAGTGTGGAGTGTTTTAGGGAAGTGTGGAGTGTTTTAGGAGGAGTGTGGAGTGTTTTAGGAGGAGTGTGGAGTGTTTTAGGAGGAGTGTTGAGGGTTTTGGGTGGAGTGTGGAGTGTTGTAGGGAAGTGTGGAGTGTTTTAGGAGGAGTGTTGAGTGTTTTAGGAGGAGTGTGGAGTGTTTTAGGAGGAGTGTGGAGTGTTTTATGAGGAGTGTGGAGTGTTTTAGGGGAGTGTGGAGTGTTTTAGGAGGAGTGTGGAGTGTTTTATGAGGAGTGTTGAATGTTTTAGGGGAGTGTGGGGTGTTTTAAGGGAGTGTTGAATGTTTTAGGAGAGTGTGGGGTGTTTTAGGAGGAGTGTGGAGTGTTTAGGGGAGTGTGGAGTGTTTTAGGAGGAGTGTGGAGTGTTTTAGGAGGAGTGTGGAGTGTTTTAGGGGAGTGTGGAGTGTTTTAGGATGAGTGTGGAGTGTTTTAGTGGAGTGTGGATTGTTTTAAGGGAGTGTGGTGTGTTTTAGTGGAGTGTGGAGTGTTTTAGGTGGAGTGTTGAATGTTTTAGGAGGAGTGTTGAGTGTTTTAGGAGGAGTGTGGAATGTTTTAGGGGAGTGTGGATTGTTTAACGGGAATGTGGAATGTTTTAGTGGAGCGTGGAGTGTTTTATGAGGAGTGTTGAATGTTTTAGGAGTTTTGGAGTGTTTTTGGAGGAATGTTGGGTGTGTTAGGGAAAATGTTGGGACTGTTAGGAAAAGTGTTGAGTGTTTTAGGGGAGTGTTGGGTGTTTTAGGAGGAGTGTTGAGTGTTTTAGGAGGAGTGTTGGGTGTTTTAGGAGGAGTGTTGGGTGTTTTAGGAGGAGTGTCGGGTGTTTTAGGAGGAGTGTCGGGTGTTTTAGGAGGAGTGTTGGGTGTTTTAGGAGGAGTGTTGGGTGTTTTAGGAGGAGTGTCGGGTGTTTTAGGAGGAGTGTGGAGTGTTTTAGGGGAGTGTGGAGTGTTTTAAGGGAGTGTTGAATGTTTTAGGAGGAGTGTGGAGTGTTTTAGGGGAGTGTTGAGTATTTTAGGATGAGTGTGGAGTGTTTTAGTGGAGTGTGGAGTGTTTTAGGGGAGCATGGAGTGTTTTATGAGGAGTGTGGAGTGTTTTATGAAAAGTGTTGAATGTTTTAGGAGTTTTGGAGTGTTTTTGGAGGAATGTTGGGTGTGTTAGGGAAAGTGTTGGGTCTGTTAGGAAAAGTGTTGAGTGTTTTAGGGGAGTGTTGGGTGTTTTAGGAAGAGTGTTGGGTGTTTTAGGAGGAGTGTTGGGTGTTTTAGGAAGAGTGTTGGGTGTTTTAGGAGGAGTGTGGAGTGTTTTAGGAGGAGTGTGGAGTGTTCTAGGAGGAGTGTTTCAGGAGGAGTGTGGAGTGTTTTAGGGGAGTGTGGAGTGTTTCAGGAGGAGTGTGGAGTGTTTCCGGAGGAGTGTGGAGTATTTTAGGAGGAGTGTGGAGTGTTTTAGGGGGAGTGTGGAGTGTTTTATGAGGAGTGTGGAGTATTTAAGAGGAGTGTGGATTGTTTTAGGGGAGTGTGGAGTGTTTAAGGGGAGTGTGGAGTGTTTTATGAAGAGTGTGGAATGTTTTAAGGGAGTGTTGAGTGTTTTAGGGGAGTGTTGAGTGTTTTAGGGGAGTGTTGGGTGTTTCAGGAGGAGTGTGGATTGTTTTAGGGGAGTGTGGAGTGTTTTAGGGGAGTGTGGAGTGTTTTAGGAGGAGTGTGGAGTGTTTTATGAAGAGTGTGGAATGTTTTAGGGGAGTGTTGAGTGTTTTAGGGGAGTGTTGAGTGTTTTAGGGGAGTGTGGATTGTTTTAGGGGAGTGTGGAGTGTTTTAGGAGGAGTGTGGAATGTTTTACGAGGAGTGTGGAATGTTTTAGGGGAGTGTTGAGTGTTTTAGGGGAGTGTTGAGTGTTTTAGGGGAGTGTTGAGTGTTTCAGGAGGTGTATTGGCTGGGCTGATGGGGCCGAGTGCTCTTCTGCTGCAGTGGTCTGAACTAACTGAGGCTGGAACAACCAGAAAGCAGGGCGTTACAGTAACCCAGCCTTGAAGTGATAAAGGCGTGAACTAGCTTCCCTGCATCCTGCAGCAACAGTGCATTTCTCAGTTCAGCCATATTCCGTAAATGCGGGACACTATTCCGGTAGTATTAGTAGTATGTTCGTTGAAGGGAAGATCAGGATCGACCGTGACACCAAGGCGTCTTACAGATGCACCTGCTGTGACTGAGAAGCTATTCCGATTCATCGATAATGCAGACGAGACCCCGGATGCCGCAGCTGGTAGTGGGACCCCGACCCATGATGCTGTGACCCCCTTTTTAACCACCATTCCCAACATAGAAACGGTATTCCAAAGAACCGCCCAAAAGTGTTGAATGTTTTAGGAGTTTTGGAGTGTTTTTGGAGGAATGTTGGGTGTGTTAGGGAAAGTGTTGGGTCTGTTAGGAAAAGTGTTGAGTGTTTTAGGGGAGTGTTGGGTGTTTTAGGAAGAGTGTTGGGTGTTTTAGGAGGAGTGTTGGGTGTTTTTAGGGAAGAGTGTTGGGTGTGTTTCAGGAGGAGTGTGGAGTATTTTAGGAGGAGTGTTGAGTGTTTTAGGAGGAGTGTTTCAGGAGGAGTGTGGAGTGTTTTAGGGGAGTGTGGAGTGTTTCAGGAGGAGTGTGGAGTGTTTCAGGAGGAGTGTGGAGTATTTTAGGAGGAGTGTGGTGTGTTTTAGGGGGAGTGTGGAGTGTTTTATGAGGAGTGTGGAGTATTTAAGAGGAGTGTGGATTGTTTTAGGGGAGTGTGGAGTGTTTAAGGGGAGTGTGGAGTGTTTTATGAAGAGTGTGGAATGTTTTAAGGGAGTGTTGAGTGTTTTAGGGGAGTGTTGAGTGTTTTAGGGGAGTGTTGAGTGTTTTAGGGGAGTGTTGGGTGTTTCAGGAGGAGTGTGGAGTGTTTCCGGAGGAGTGTGGAGTATTTTAGGAGGAGTGTGGAGTGTTTTAGGGGGAGTGTGGAGTGTTTTATGAGGAGTGTGGAGTATTTAAGAGGAGTGTGGATTGTTTTAGGGGAGTGTGGAGTGTGGAGTGTTTAAGGGGAGTGTGGAGTGTTTTTTATGAAGAGTGTGGAATGTTTTATGGGAGTGTTGAGTGTTTTAGGGGAGTGTTGAGTGTTTTAGGGGAGTGTTGGGTGTTTCAGGAGGAGTGTGGATTGTTTTAGGGGAGTGTTGAGTATTTTAGTGGAGTGTTGGGTGTTTTAGGGGAGTGTGGAGTGTTTTACGAGGAGTGTGGAATGTTTTAGGGGAGTGTTGAGTGTTTTAGGGGGAGTGTGGAATGTTTTAGGAGGAGTGTGGAGTGTTTCAGGAGGAGCGTGGATTGTTTTAGGGGAGTGTGGAGTGTTTTACGAGGAGTGTGGAATGTTTTAGGGGAGTGTTGAGTGTTTTAGGCCAGTGTTGAGTGTTTTAGGGGAGTGTTGGGTGTTTCAGGAGGTGTATTGGCTGGGCTGATGGGGCCGAGTTCTCTTCTGCTGCAGTGGTCTGAACTAACTGAGGCTGGAACAACCAGAAAGCAGGGAATTACAATAACCCAGCCTTGAAGTGATAAAGGCGTGAACTAGCTTCCCTGCATCCTGCAGCAACAGTGCATTTCTCAGTTCAGCCATATTCCGTAAATGCGGGACACTATTCCGGTAGTATTAGTAGTATGTTCGTTGAAGGGAAGATCAGGATCGACCGTGACACCAAGGCGTCTTACAGATGCACCTGCTGTGACTGAGAAGCTATTCCGATTCATCGATAATGCAGACGAGACCCCGGACGCCGCAGCTGGTAGTGGGACCCCGACCCATGATGCTGTGACCCCCTTTTTAACCACCATTCCCAACATAGAAACGGTATTCCAAAGAACCGCCCAAAAGTGTTGAATGTTTTAGGAGTTTTGGAGTGTTTTTGGAGGAATGTTGGGTGTGTTAGGGAAAGTGTTGGGTCTGTTAGGAAAAGTGTTGAGTGTTTTAGGGGAGTGTTGGGTGTTTTAGGAAGAGTGTTGGGTGTTTTAGGAGGAGTGTTGGGTGTTTTAGGAAGAGTGTTGGGTGTTTTAGGAGGAGTGTGGAGTGTTTTAGGAGGAGTGTGGAGTGTTCTAGGAGGAGTGTTTCAGGAGGAGTGTGGAGTGTTTTAGGGGAGTGTGGAGTGTTTCAGGAGGAGTGTGGAGTGTTTCCGGAGGAGTGTGGAGTATTTTAGGAGGAGTGTGGAGTGTTTTAGGGGGAGTGTGGAGTGTTTTATGAGGAGTGTGGAGTATTTAAGAGGAGTGTGGATTGTTTTAGGGGAGTGTGGAGTGTTTAAGGGGAGTGTGGAGTGTTTTATGAAGAGTGTGGAATGTTTTAAGGGAGTGTTGAGTGTTTTAGGGGAGTGTTGAGTGTTTTAGGGGAGTGTTGAGTGTTTTAGGGGAGTGTTGGGTGTTTCAGGAGGAGTGTGGAGTGTTTCCGGAGGAGTGTGGAGTATTTTAGGAGGAGTGTGGAGTGTTTTAGGGGGAGTGTGGAGTGTTTTATGAGGAGTGTGGAGTATTTAAGAGGAGTGTGGATTGTTTTAGGGGAGTGTGGAGTGTTTAAGGGGAGTGTGGAGTGTTTTATGAAGAGTGTGGAATGTTTTAAGGGAGTGTTGAGTGTTTTAGGGGAGTGTTGAGTGTTTTAGGGGAGTGTTGGGTGTTTCAGGAGGAGTGTGGATTGTTTTAGGGGAGTGTGGAGTGTTTTAGGGGAGTGTGGAGTGTTTTAGGAGGAGTGTGGAGTGTTTTATGAAGAGTGTGGAATGTTTTAGGGGAGTGTTGAGTGTTTTAGGGGAGTGTTGAGTGTTTTAGGGGAGTGTGGATTGTTTTAGGGGAGTGTGGAGTGTTTTAGGAGGAGTGTGGAATGTTTTACGAGGAGTGTGGAATGTTTTAGGGGAGTGTTGAGTGTTTTAGGGGAGTGTTGAGTGTTTTAGGGGAGTGTTGAGTGTTTCAGGAGGTGTATTGGCTGGGCTGATGGGGCCGAGTGCTCTTCTGCTGCAGTGGTCTGAACTAACTGAGGCTGGAACAACCAGAAAGCAGGGCGTTACAGTAACCCAGCCTTGAAGTGATAAAGGCGTGAACTAGCTTCCCTGCATCCTGCAGCAACAGTGCATTTCTCAGTTCAGCCATATTCCGTAAATGCGGGACACTATTCCGGTAGTATTAGTAGTATGTTCGTTGAAGGGAAGATCAGGATCGACCGTGACACCAAGGCGTCTTACAGATGCACCTGCTGTGACTGAGAAGCTATTCCGATTCATCGATAATGCAGACGAGACCCCGGACGCCGCAGCTGGTAGTGGGACCCCGACCCATGATGCTGTGACCCCCTTTTTAACCACCATTCCCAACATAGAAACGGTATTCCAAAGAACCGCCCAAAAGTGTTGAATGTTTTAGGAGTTTTGGAGTGTTTTTGGAGGAATGTTGGGTGTGTTAGGGAAAGTGTTGGGTCTGTTAGGAAAAGTGTTGAGTGTTTTAGGGGAGTGTTGGGTGTTTTAGGAAGAGTGTTGGGTGTTTTAGGAGGAGTGTTGGGTGTTTTAGGAAGAGTGTTGGGTGTTTTAGGAGGAGTGTGGAGTGTTTTAGGAGGAGTGTGGAGTGTTCTAGGAGGAGTGTTTCAGGAGGAGTGTGGAGTGTTTTAGGGGAGTGTGGAGTGTTTCAGGAGGAGTGTGGAGTGTTTCCGGAGGAGTGTGGAGTATTTTAGGAGGAGTGTGGAGTGTTTTAGGGGGAGTGTGGAGTGTTTTATGAGGAGTGTGGAGTATTTAAGAGGAGTGTGGATTGTTTTAGGGGAGTGTGGAGTGTTTAAGGGGAGTGTGGAGTGTTTTATGAAGAGTGTGGAATGTTTTAAGGGAGTGTTGAGTGTTTTAGGGGAGTGTTGAGTGTTTTAGGGGAGTGTTGAGTGTTTTAGGGGAGTGTTGGGTGTTTCAGGAGGAGTGTGGATTGTTTTAGGGGAGTGTGGAGTGTTTTAGGGGAGTGTGGAGTGTTTTAGGAGGAGTGTGGAGTGTTTTATGAAGAGTGTGGAATGTTTTAGGGGAGTGTTGAGTGTTTTAGGGGAGTGTTGAGTGTTTTAGGGGAGTGTGGATTGTTTTAGGGGAGTGTTGAGTGTTTTAGGGGAGTGTTGAGTGTTTTAGGGGAGTGTGGATTGTTTTAGGGGAGTGTTGAGTGTTTTAGGAGGAGTGTTGAGTGTTTTAGGGGAGTGTGGAGTGTTTTAGGAGGAGTTTTGAGTGTTTTAGGGGAGTGTTGAGTGTTTTAGGAGGAATGTTGGGTGTTTTAGGAGGAGTGTTGAGTGTTTTAGGGGAGTGTTGAGTGTTTTAGGGGAGTGTTGGGTGTTTCAGGAGGAGTGTGGAGTGTTTCAGGAGGAGTGTGGATTGTTTTAGGGGAGTGTGGAGTGTTTTACGAGGAGTGTGGAATGTTTTACGAGGAGTGTGGAATGTTTTAGGGGAGTGTTGAGTGTTTTAGGGGAGTGTTGAGTGTTTTAGGGGAGTGTTGAGTGTTTTAGGAGGAATGTTGGGTGTTTTAGGAGGAGTGTTGAGTGTTTTAGGGGAGTGTTGAGTGTTTTAGGGGAGTGTTGGGTGTTTCAGGAGGAGTGTGGAGTGTTTCAGGAGGAGTGTGGATTGTTTTAGGGGAGTGTGGAGTGTTTTACGAGGAGTGTGGAATGTTTTACGAGGAGTGTGGAATGTTTTAGGGGAGTGTTGAGTGTTTTAGGAGGAGTTTTGAGTGTTTTAGGGGAGTGTTGAGTGTTTTAGGAGGAATGTTGGGTGTTTTAGGAGGAGTGTTGAGTGTTTTAGGGGAGTGTTGAGTGTTTTAGGGGAGTGTTGGGTGTTTCAGGAGGAGTGTGGAGTGTTTCAGGAGGAGTGTGGATTGTTTTAGGGGAGTGTGGATTGTTTTAGGGGAGTGTGGAGTGTTTTACGAGGAGTGTGGAATGTTTTACGAGGAGTGTGGAATGTTTTAGGGGAGTGTTGAGTGTTTTAGGGGAGTGTTGAGTGTTTTAGGGGAGTGTTGAGTGTTTCAGGAGGTGTATTGGCTGGGCTGATGGGGCCGAGTGCTCTTCTGCTGCAGTGGTCTGAACTAACTGAGGCTGGAACAACCAGAAAGCAGGGCGTTACAGTAACCCAGCCTTGAAGTGATAAAGGCGTGAACTAGCTTCCCTGCATCCTGCAGCAACAGTGCATTTCTCAGTTCAGCCATATTCCGTAAATGCGGGACACTATTCCGGTAGTATTAGTAGTATGTTCGTTGAAGGGAAGATCAGGATCGACCGTGACACCAAGGCGTCTTACAGATGCACCTGCTGTGACTGAGAAGCTATTCCGATTCATCGATAATGCAGACGAGACCCCGGATGCCGCAGCTGGTAGTGGGACCCCGACCCATGATGCTGTGACCCCCTTTTTAACCACCATTCCCAACATAGAAACGGTATTCCAAAGAACCGCCCAAAAGAACTCCCGGCTGGCTACTGAACAGGAAATAATAAACAGAGGTGGGGAAACTGCTGGGAATAGAACAGGGCAGACGGGTGAGAGAAGGAGACGATAGGAAAACGGAGGGAAAGAGGGATTACCGCCGAGCGAATCCTCCTGTCCTCTTGGAAAGCTTCCCTGCTCCAGTTTAGCGCTAAAGCAGCTAGCACACTCGCCGCTGCTGTCCCGAGTCTCTGCCGCTGTGCCAACAAAACACAAGTCCACTGGACGAGGTGACTCTCCTGCCTGCCTCAGATTAAAGCCACGACAGTCGCGGGATTGGTCATTGCTGCGGGTTCTATCACATTCCTGGTAGTGCAGCGAGAGTCCCGGTGTTACCGCGCAGCTCTTCCGCTCTGCCGTGAGCCAAAACAGCCTGGCATTTAGTTCTACAGTGCCAACAGCTTCAAAGGTCAAGAGTTCACTCACTCTGAGGTGATTAACCGAGCTTATCCATCACTGGCATTCTTCCATCCGCGCATTCTTCTTTCATCCGTTCATTCCTGTATCCGTACACCGACTTTCTTCCTTCATCCGTTCATTCCTGTATCCGTACACCGACATTCTTCTTTCATCCGTTCATTCCTGTATCCGTACACCAACTTTCTTCCTTTATCCGTTCATTCCTGTATCCGTACACCAACTTTCTTCCTTTATCCGTTCATTCCTGTATCCGTACACCAACTTTCTTCCTTTATCCGTTCATTCCTGTATCCGTACACCAACTTTCTTCCTTTATCCGTTCATTCCTGTATCCTTACACCGACATTCTTCTTTCATCCGTTCATTCCTGTATCCGTACACCGACATTCTTCTTTCATCCGTTCATTCCTGTATCCGTACACCAACTTTCTTCCTTCATCCGTTCATTCCTGTATCCGTACACCGACATTCTTCTTTCGTTCATCCGTTCATTCCTGTATCCGTACACCGACATTCTTCTTTCATCCGTTCATTCCTGTATCCGTACACCGACATTCTTCTTTCATCCGTTCATTCCTGTATCCGTACACCGACATTCTTCTTTCATCCGTTCATTCCTGTATCCGTACACCGACATTCTTCTTTCATCCGTTCATTCCTGTATTCGTACACTGACATTTTTCTTTCATCTGTTCATTTTTGTATCCGTACACCGACATTCTTCTTTCATGCGTTCATTCCTGTATCCGTACACCGACATTCTTCTTTCATCCGTTCATTCCTGTATCCGTACACCGACATTCTTCTTTCGTCTGTTCATTCCTGTATCCGTACACCGACATTCTTCTTTCATCCGTTCATTCCTGTATCCGTACACCAACTTTCTTCCTTCATCCGTTCATTCCTGTATCTATACACCAACTTTCTTCCTTCATCCATTCATTCCTGTATCCGTACACTGACATTCTTCTTTCATCCGTTCACTCCTGTATCCGTACACCATCTTTCTTCCTTCATCCGTTCATTCCTGTATCCGTACACCAACTTTCTTCCTTCATCCGTTCATTCCTGTATCCGTACACTGACATTCTTCTTTCGCTCATTCATTCCTGTATCCTTACACCCACATCCTTTTTTTATCTGTCCATTCTTATATCTATACACTAAAACTGTTTCTTCATCCCTGTATTCTTTTATCCATCACCATCATTGTTCACTCATTCGTTCAAGCTGATCATTAGCCACACCCACTCAGTTCTCAGTACCCCAGCTCGATGGAGGACGTTCTGTATATGGTTCTATACCACAATAAAACAGGTTCTGGTATTCTTACATTGTCAAGCTAGATGCTCTACCACCAGTAAACAATTTCAAAATGTTTTTGAAGAACCAAGCCTTTTGTAAAGGAGCCCTCGAGGAACCTCCTTTTTTAAGACAGTATAATAACACTAGAACGTTTATGATACATAATGCGAATGTGGAGCAGTGGGAATAATGCTAACAGGGTTTTATAAGTGAATATCTGAGCAGGTTAGCGTGTCCTCAAACCGGTTCCTTCCCTGTTCTGGGAAGTTCAGAGGAGGAGCTGTGAGTTCTGCTGCTCTGAAACACCTGACTGGCACTTTAAAGGTAGAGGAGTCAGGAATCATGTCGACTGGCAGGCTGGATTTAGTTCAACAAAGTTTTCAACAACAGCAACAAAAACACGCTGGAGATGTTGCTTCTGTCAACAACTATTCTGGCATGTGTGGTGTGTGCGGGTTCTGCTGGCAGAGGGTAGTCGAGGCTGATTTGAAGTGTTTGGATTGATTGGAGTAGATGCTGCATCCGAACCGTCGCTTTGCTCCGCCTTAATGAAATCACTTAAACTGTTCCTGGCAGCACAGATCCTTGAAGTTCTAGATAGTAGCCAGGTCATGCCATTTGATCAGGGGCGTCCAAACATCCAAAGCTCTCTGTCCAACACTCCTCCTAGCACACCACACTCCTAGCACACCACGCATTATCAATAGGACACATATCATCCCAGTCCAATGAAAACCATGCATCTCCAATTTGATCAATTTTTATTTCTTGGCATCATTTGATCACATGAGCTGCTCTTTACACTAGGTGGACAGTTGATGATGAATGGATCACCAGAAATGTCCAAAATATGCTGGGAAAAACGTCTGGTTCCATTGACTTACATTCAAATTCATTCAGGTTTTTGCCCTCTCCTGTAAAGCTGCCATTTTGAAGATACTTGTTTTTCTTCGGACTGTGACGATATAAAGGTGGTAGTAACAGAATGACTTACATTCAAAGTAAAGGACTTTTTTCCTTCTCCTGTAAAGCCACCATCCTGGAGGTACGAGGTTTGCTTTCCGATAGCTGTGGTATGGGAGGAAAAAGACAGGGAATAATCAGTGTTCATTGACTTATGTTTTTTTCCTACCTCTGTTAACATTCTGTAGGTAGAAGGATTCCGACAGCTGTGATATGGAAGTTCAAACACATGAACTACATTCCCAAAATGACTTTGGGGTCAGGGTGAAATCTGGCTACATAGACTTACCTTTACAGTAAAGTATGATTTTTCTTTCTCCTGTAAAGTTGTCATTCTGGAGGTATGAGGTTTGGTTTCCAACAGCTGCAATATGGAAGTTCAGAAACATGAAGTACATTCCCAAAATGACTGGGTGGGTGTGGGGGGATCTGGTTCCGTTGACTTACATTCAAAGTGTCTCTTCCTTCTCCTGTAAAGTCATCATTTTGGAAGTACGGTGTTTGGTTTCCGACAGCTGCAATATGAAGGTTCAGACACATGAACTACATTCCCAAAATGACTCGAAAGAGGGATGGGGGGGATCTGGTTCGATTGACTTACATTCAAAGTATATTGGAGTGTTTCCCTTTTCCTGTAAAGCTAGCATCCAGGAAGTACAAGGTTTGGTTTCCTTCAGTTGTGAAATGGAAATGCAGACTGGGGAATGACATTCCCAAATTGACTCAGATGGGGGGGAAATGTGGTTCCATTGACTTACTTTCAAAGTAAGGTATGTTTTTCCGTCATTTCGGAGGTACAATGTTTGGTTTCCGATACCTTCAATATGGAAGTTCAGATACATGAACTACATTCCCAAAATGATTTAAGGGACAATCTAGTTCTATTGACTCCCATTCATAAAGGATGTTTTTCCCTTATCTGTAAAGTTGTCAATCAAAAGTTACGAGGTTTGGTTTCCTTCAGCTGTGATCTGGAATTTCACACACATGAACTTTTTATTTTCCCCAAAATGACTTTAGTAAAAACTGCTTCCATTGACTTACATTTCAGGTAAAGTATGTTCTTTCCTTCTCCTGTAAAGTAGCCATACTGGAGGTACCAGGTTTGGTTTTCTACAGCTGCAGTATGGAAGTTCAAACACATAAAGAACATTTATCCCTGTGTAATCGCTTTAATCACGTAGTATAGTGCAATATGAGGCTTTACATTGAGAAATCAGTGTAAGCATCAGCGTAAGTGCTATTCACGGGCATCTTAAGCAGCTCCTTCAGCGCACTTACAGCTGCATGTGACTCAAAACAAACGCCAGTCTCTCTGAATGGACGAAACGAACGCGCTGCTTATTGAGAAGTGACGCCGCTGTGTGTGTGTGCCACCTCATTGCTTCAGCGAGTCCTCCGTCTCTCCTCAAATGCCACGAAGTTCGGAGAAAAAGAGAGAGGGGGAGGGCGATAGAGAGAGAGAGAGAAAGAGAGAGTGAGAGGGGAAGTTATTTGGCTGTGTTGTCAGTCAGCCAGCGCGTTGTACGAGTTCGGAGCGCATCGTAGGGTAAGAAGACAATAAAGGCAAATGGTATTCCTCAAATTACAGCCGCGGCGACGGCTCCTGTTGTCATGGCAACCGCTCTCATCCAGTGGTACCCGATACCCCCCCACCACCCCAAACCAACTCAGCTTCCCACCACCATCAGCGCCATTATTTAATAACTTATGCCCGTTCAGTCTTCAGAGTCGGAGCTCATTTATACGGCCTCTTTAAAAGCCTATTACTCTAAAGAGGACAAACACATCTTCACTTAAACCTTTACACCGAGACCTAGAACCGAAACCCACCATCGGCAGACTGCGCTGCCTCTTCCTCTCCCTCTCTCTGTTTTCCACACGTACAGGTTATTTCTGCAAGTTCAATATGAAGAAAACAACAAATAACAAACAAGCAAATTTACAGTGAGGCCCATATAACCAGTAATACACACACACTCACACACACACACACACACACACACACAAAGTCTATTTTGTGCAGAAATGCTTTCACACATCCACACACGGCAGTCACACACTCATAGTCACGCACTGACAAACTTCTTGGGGTGAGTCAGAGTCTCCTAGTTTCCATGGCAACTGTCGCCGTGTTTTTTTTTCCCTCTTCATTTGGAGGCAGGGCAGATTTCCAAAAGAGAGGAGCGCCCCCCCACGATATCAGTGTGCTGAGTCACTCTCTCTCTCTCTCACGCTTCTGCTGATCCATCATAACTTCTTCAGAGTGCTCCAGTGGACTGTTAGCATCGCACAGGACATTGCTAACTCCAGCTGGCCACTTTATTGGAAACCCTTCATAGCTCCACCCCGCTGGTGCATAGCCAGAGACTGTAGGCCATCCGTTAGCTCTTCACCGGTGGTCAGAGTTGCAAGTGCACATATGTCCCCTAGGTAATGTGAATGTACCCTCAATGGTCCGACGGTACAGTGACCTGAAGGACCAATCACAGGCACTCTGTTAACCCATTTTCCTGTGGTGTAATAATTATAATAGATCACTTCTAACGTTCAATAAAATAAACAACAAAAATGCTCTGCAACAGATACTAAGTAGTGAGCACACAGTATTATGTGGTGAGCACCCGATACTATCAGGTGACTACAAGATATTATCAGAAACGTTATGCATCAACAGATACCAAGCCTCCATTTACCATGTCTGTATCTGGTGCTCACTTGATCGTATCTGGTGCTCTCACTTATTTTTTGGTGCTCACTTAATAGTATCTGGTACTCACTGCATAGTATCTAGTGCTCAACTGATAGTATTAGGTGCTCACCTGCATAGTATTTAGAGCAAACCTGATAGTATTAGGTGCTCACCACATAGTATCAGGGCACAACAGATGGCATCAGGTCCTCACTACATAACATCAGGTGTACACCACCTAGTATCAGGCCTTTACCACAGAGTACCAGGTGCTCACCACATATCAGTTGTGAACAGAATAGTATTGGGTGCTCACCACATGGTATTGGGCGAAAAAACAGGTGGCATCAGGTCCTCACCACATAGTATCAAGTGCTCACCTGAGAGTATGGGGTGTAAACAGGATAGTATTTGGAGCTCACCACAGAGTATCAGGCGCTCACTATATACTACCAGGTGTGAACAAGGTAGTTTTCGGTCACCACATGGTACCTGTGCACATCACACAGTATCTGGAGCGCACCTGATAGTATCTACCATGTGCCTTTTACCTAAACAATGCACCACATCTCTTCAGAGGCTCCGCAGCAGCTGAACTTTACATTGTGTGCCGGGGTCTGTATCTTCGGTTCCCTAAAGGCTAGCAATGCAGTTCGGGGCTTGTTGGAAAGGGCACATCACGCTCTACCGGCCTGAGGAGTAGTCAGCTTCCCAGATTGTAGCTTCCCACAAAGAATTCCCTCCCCTGTGGTGACCTGCAACACTGTCTTTCAACGCCGACCATCACAAACTCTCAACTCACATTTAACTAGCAAGATTGGTGGTCTACTTACCAAGATTGAGCGACAGTGTGCCACATTGGGGGCATTATGACTGGACTGGGAGAGGAAGAGTCTGCAGTGCTGGGTGCTGAACGAATTTTGGTGGGTTTAAAAAAGTCATACACAATGAATAAGCTGTGTTAATAAAGCAGATCTATATAGTCACATCAAACCACTAGGACTACAGCAGCAGACTGGAGTCCTTTAGGTTCTACCCTATTCCTCATTGACCAGTTACTGACCACAGGACCTCTTTGACACTGCTAAGACAAGAGGAGTGGACCAACACTCCAACACAGCCAGACAAGGAAGCTCTGAGGTGAGAAACTGACCGATGCTAATGCACTAAAGGACGACTAACACAAACTGCCCATTAGCAGATGAGCTACAGCCTCCAACCGTACACCACAACCATGGAGCTACAAAGCATCTGACAAAGTGTCCGGTGAGGGTTTACAGCTCTGGAGAAATGTAAGAGCCCACCTGTACCTGATCAGTGTCTCTAGCTGTACAGGTTCTGGGTTTGTGTTGGTTCTGTTTGATTCTCTACTCTACTGGAACCATGTCTCCCAAACTCCAGATCAGATATTGTATTAGATCTGTTTATTTAGAAAATCACTAATGACCTCCAGAAGCCTGTTTTTAGAACCATGCTCGCTGTGCGTTTCACCCCAGCCACCGCTCGCCAGTCTCTCTGTAGGTCACCTGAGGTCATCTTACGGTGGGTAAGGGACATTGGAATGAGGTGGCGCTCATCACGGTCAGTAGAGAGTGGGTTTGGCCCTCTGCCAGTCTGTAGCGGTGTTGTCCTGTGTGTTTGCTGCTGGACCTTGTTCTTATGAACCAGACGCTCACTGTATCTGCCAGTAAAGCTAGAACCCAACCTTTGGTTCCTCACTAGAACCTGCTGTACATGTGGAGATGCTGATTTAAGAAGAACCTGGAGTGGGTTTATGTGGCTCTCTCATTAGTTAATCTGCACTCGCGCGCAAGCACGTACAGCAGGGTCTCTGAGGACCCCGATGGAAATGGACATGAGCGCAGACAAGGCTGTCATCGCTAATTGAGACAAATGGCCGTCGTCATGATCATGGGATAACCAGTCTGCTTCAGTGTCATGCTTACACACCGGCGAAACTCCCAGCGACGTAATGAGAGGTAACAATCACTAATCGCTTTTCCATCGACCGCTTCTGCGAGAATAACCGCCGCTGTTTCCAAACAAACTCGCCCATTGATTTTCCAGGCCTGGTTTATGGAGTTGTTTATGAAGTTGTTATTAATGCGGTGCTGATGAAGTAAGTCTGAAACAGCTCCTTAACTTCTCACCCCGCCCGGAAACCCGGCTCACAGCTGGCGTAGGTGATCCTGAAGAAGCCAGGAACTGGAAGCTAAAGAAACCCCACCTCCTGCTTGCAGTCCTCCTTCTAAAGCCCCTCCCCCAACAACAACAACAACAGATGAGCGGCACGGCCGGATTAGTCCTGGCAGAGGGCGCTGGCGAGGGGTGCACAGCTCCAGATAAACTCAGTAGCTCAGACTAAAGCGTCCCGCTCGCAGCCGGTACAGACGAGCAGGAGATAAACACTGTACCCTGGGCTACTTCATCCAGAGCCTGTCCGGAAAGCTGCTCAGCTCTATCTCCAAACTCTCCAAAGAACACAGCAGAACCACAGGAGCACGCACGGCTCAAGTCCCCTAGCTAGAACCTAAACCCAACGCCCTACGTTCAGGCACCTTAACATAAAAACCTGTGTACAAGTGAGGCTCATACAGTCGCTAGAACCTTAACAGTGTTTATGTATTTAGTGGTGCTGAAGCGTCGTTAAGGTTTAAGTGTTAGGGATGATCAAGTGTGAGTGACTTTGTCATGTTTAGTGTTTGTGTTTGTAGTGTTTAGGTATTTGTGATGTTTAAGTGTTAGTGGCATTTAAGCCGTAGTGTTAGTGGTGTTTAGGTGTCATTAGTGTTAAAGCATTGCTTGTGTGTAAGTGTTAGTGGTAATTATGCATTAGTGGTGTTTGAGTGTTAGCAGTGTTTGAGTGTTAGTGGTGTTTAAGTGTTAGCGGTGTTTGAATGTTAGCTGTGTTTAAGTGTTAGCATTGTTTGAATGTTAAAATTGTTTGAGTGTTAGTGGTGTTCGAGTGTTAGCGGTGTTTGAGTGTTAGTGGTGTTCGAGTGTTAGCCGTGTTGGAGTGTTAGTGGGGTTTAGGCATTAGTGATGTTTGAGTGTTAGTGGTATTCGAGTGTTAGCCGTGTCTGAGTGTTAGTGGTGTTTAGGCATTAGTGGTGTTTGAGTGTTAGTGGTGTTTGTGTGTTAGCTGTGTTTGAGTGTTAGTGGGGTTTAGGCATTAGTGGTGTTTGAGTGTTAGTGGTGTTCAAGTGTTAGCCATGTTGGAGTGTTAGTGGTGTTTAGGCATTAGTGGTGTTTGAGTGTTAGCGGTGTTTGGGTTTTAGCTGTGTTTAGGCATTAGTGGTGTTTGAGTGTTAGTGGTGTTCAAGTGTTAGCCGTGTTGGAGTGTTAGTGGGGTTTAGGCATTAGTGATGTTTGAGTGTTAGTGGTATTCGAGTGTTAGCCGTGTCTGAGTGTTAGTGGTGTTTAGGCATTAGTGGTGTTTGAGTGTTAGTGGTGTTTGTGTGTTAGCTGTGTTTGAGTGTTAGTGGGGTTTAGGCATTAGTGGTGTTTGAGTGTTAGTGGTGTTCAAGTGTTAGCCATGTTGGAGTGTTAGTGGGGTTTAGGCATTAGTGGTGTTTGAGTGTTAGCCGTGTTTGAGTGTTAGTGGGGTTTAGGCATTAGTGATGTTTGAGTGTTAGTGGTATTCGAGTGTTAGCTGTGTTTGAGTGTTAGTCGTGTTTAGGCATTAGTGGTGTTTGAGTGTTAGTGGTGTTTGTGTGTTAGCTGTGTTTGAGTGTTAGTGGGGTTTAGGCATTAGTGGTGTTTGAGTGTTAGTGGTGTTAGAGTGTTAGCCGTGTTCGAGTGTTAGTGGGGTTTAGGCATTAGTGGTGTTTAAGTGTTAGTGGGGTATAGGTATTAGTGGAGTTTGAGTGTTAGTGGTATTTAAGTGTTAGCCGTGTTTGAGTGTCAGTGGTGTTTAGGCATTAGTTGTGTTTGAGTGTTAGCAGCGTCTGGGTTTTAGCTGTGTTTAGGCATTAGTGGAGTTGGAGTGGAATTGGTGTTCGAGTGTTAGCCGTGTTTGAGTGTTAGTGGGGTTTAGGCATTAGTGGTGTTCGAGTGTTAGCCGTGTTTGAGTGTTAGTGGTGTTTAGGCATTAGTGGTGTTTGAGTGTTAGCAGCATTTGGGTTGTAGCTGTGTTTAGGCATTAGTGGTGTTGGAGTGGTAGTGGTGTTTGAGTGTTAGCCGTGTTTGAGTGTTAGCCATGTTTGAGTGTTAGTGGGGTTTAGGCATTAGTAGTGTTTGAGTGTTAGCCGTGTTTGAGTGTTAGTGGTGTTTTAGTTTTAGCTGTGTTTAGGCATTAGTGTTGTTTGAGTGTTGGTGGTGTTTGAGTGTAAGTGGTGTTTAGTCGTTATTGGTGTTTAAGTGTTGGTGGTGTTTGAGTGTTGGTGGTGTTTAGTCGTTAGTGGTGTTTAAGTGTTAGAGGTGGTTTAAGTCAAAATGTAACAGCTGTATAATGTAGGATGAAATGTTCAGGTGAGTGGGAAGCCAGCCTCAGTTTAATCCTGAACACTGCTGAAGGTTCATCAGTCATTTTCCGTCATCAAAAAAAAAATCATCTGGACCTGATAAAAGCTCTTTGTGGGGTCTTGGTCAGATTTGAAGCCACTGTGAATAGTTGAATGTCTGATGGTGTAAATGCGCAGTTAGCACTGTGCTAATGTGTTGGCTATAAAGTGCTTGTTTGCTAGTTTACCCTCAACACCCCACACCCCACATGGAGGCCCTGCAGACCCCGAGCATGTCCTGGTTTAATAGCGGACGTAGCTGCAGGGAGGGGGTGTGGTTTTACACTCCGGGTTTAAGTGCGGTTTACAACCCGACTGACAAGCGGTCCGCCGGCACTGCGCCGAACAAAGAGCTTTTGTTTCAGAAACAAATAAACCCGCGTCACCCGGATATTCGTTTAAGTCTTTACGCCCACACGCCTGACTCAGCTCATGAAGGGCTCTCTAATTATCTCACGAGTGTGCGGGCCAGGTGTGCAGGAGTGAGAGGGACACCGCTGACACGTCCTGAGCTGGGACCGCACTGATGACTTCTGAGACTCATCTCAGTGAGGCTTCCCACGTGACTCCGATATTAAACTACTAGTGTTCCTCTCGATACCTCCGCTGGCCTCCGGACCTCGGATACACAGGAAGAGCAGTTCTCCAATCAGGAACGTCATGCTTGTCTCCTTCACCTGGACACTGAGCAGGCTTCGCCCTCACAACATGGAGCAGGGTAGCCTATAGGGTGGTCCTTGGATTAGGGGATAGTCTGTGGAAGACAGGGTTAAGATTAGGGTTTGAGGTTAAGATTAAAATTAGAGTCAGGATTAATTTTGGGTTGAGGTTAAATCCTAACGTTGGTTTGAGGTTAGGATTAGGCTCAGGACTAGGTTTTTGGTTGAGGTGTGAATTATTGAGGGTTAGGATTTGTTGAGATTAAGATTGATGGTAAGGATGCAGGTTTTAGGTTGAGGTTAAAGTTAGGCTCAGGATTAGGCTTTGGTTTGAGGTTAAGGTTAGGATTAGGGCCAGGCTGAAGGTTGGGGTTTTAGGTTAAGTTTAAGGTTAGGATTAGGGCCATGCTGAGATTTAGGATTAGGGTTTTGGGAAGAGGTTAAGGTTATAGGGTTAGGATTAGGGCCAGGCTGAAGGTTGGGGTTTTGGGTTGAGGTTAAGTTTAGGATTAGGGACAGATTGAGGGTTAGGATTAGGGTTTTAGGTTCAGGTTAGGATTAAAGGTAGGGTCAGGATTGAATATTGGGTTGAGGTCAGGATTAGGTTTTGGTTTGAAGTTAAAGTCTGGCTCAGGATTAGATTTTGGGTTGAGGGTAAGGTTCATTTTGGGGGTAAGGTTATGGTTAGGGTTGGGATTAGGGCCAGGCTGAGGGTTAGGATAAGGGTTTTAGGTTGAGGTTAAATTTAGCTCAGGATTGGGTTTGGGGTTAAGGTTAGGATTAGGCTTTGGGTTGAGGTTAATGTGAGGGCTAGGATTAAGGCCAGGCTGAACGCTAGGGTTTTAGGTTACGTCTGAGGTTGGGATTAGGGCCAGGCTGTGGATTAGGATTAGGGTTTTGGGATGAGGTTAGGGTTAGGTTTAGTGCCAGACTAGGTTTTGGGTTGACTTTGGGGTTCGGGTTTAAATAGGGTCAGGGTTAGAGTTACGATTAGGATTTGGGGTGAGGTTAAGGTAACCACGGTGCCTCCACACACGGATTCGTTGGGCGTCTCCACCAAGACTAAAGCGGGACTCGTCACTGAAGATGACCCGCTGCCATTCTGAGTCACTCCATGACAGTCTGGTACGACACCACTGCAGTCTTTGGTGACGGTGACGTGGTGTTAAGGACAGTCGTGGTAACGGTCTGTGTGCATGTAGTCCTGCAGTGGTAGAGGACACCACTGCTCACTGGATGTCCACAGTCATAGCTGTTGGGTCAGTCAGGTACAGAGATAAGACCCGTCCTTGCCTACGTCAGGTGGGCAGCCGAGCGTGAAACCTGAACCATTAGCATGTCTCATGATGCCTTCTGGGTGCAGCTCCTCTATCTGATGATGGGTGTATATGGCGATGGGGTGATGCGTCTGGACGCCCACAGTGTGAGTTTTAAGCAGCTGAAATATCACCCGGTGTACCTTTAAGCTAGATAGCTAATGACTGGGTGCGGAGGAATAAATGGGGCACCGCACACACGCTGGATAATGAGTCTGACCTGTCGGTCAATAGCCATACGTTTACCGATGTCAAGATAAGTCTCCAATTACGCCCAAACGCTGCTGGACCGGCTGATCCATAACTATCCATCAGCGATCCGCAGGTCATAATGAATTGCCGGGAAACGTTCCGTTCATTTCGGAAGGAACTTCAGCTTTTTGTCTCTGGGAAAAGAGGGAACGGGAGCCGGAGGGAGGCGGCGTAAGCGGGCGAGTGGTAAATCGTATCGGATATGGTTAACAGTGAAGGGGTGCGTGCGGAGGGGAGCGGGGGGGCTCGGGGGTCAGAGCAGCGATGGAAACAGAATTGATTCTCCTGCCTCGGTAAGCGACTACATCTTCCGCTACATTAGTGGGAGAATGATTCAGGGCTGTTTGCCGGAGCTGGATGGTAATACTATTCATAGAGGGCTTTAAATAAAGTACAGGAGATGCTGTTTCACAGCTGACGCGCTGGGTGAGTGGATTTTCCATGTAATGAGAAGTCGGCATTCTGCAGCTGAGGATCCACCAGGCTGTTTGGATTTCACTTTCTGACACTCTCTCTCTCTCTCTCTCTCTCTCTCTCTCTCTCTCTGTCTCTCTCTTTTGTTTCTCTCTCTACTCATTTCTTGTTTGTCTCTCTCTCCCTCTTTCTCATTGCTTCTCTCTCTCTCTCTCGTTTGCTCTTATAGTTCTCCCTTTTTTCTCATTGCTTCTCTCTCTCTCGTTTGTTTCTCTCTCTCTCTCTCTCTCTCCCTTTTTTCTCATTGCTTCTCTCTCTCTCTCTCGTTTGTTTCTCTCTCTCTTTTGCTCTTATCTCTCTCCCTTTTTTCTCATTGCTTCTCTCTCTCGTTTGTTTCTCTCTCTCTCTCTCCCTTTTTTCTCATTGCTTCTCTCTCTCGTTTGTTTCTCTCTCTCTCTCTCTCTCCCTTTTTTCTCATTGCTTCTCTCTCTCTCTCGTTTGTTTCTCTCTCTCTTTTGTTCTTATCTCTCTCCCTTTTTTCTTATTGCTTCTCTCTCTCTCTCGTTTGTTTCTCTCTCTCTTTTGTTCTTATCTCTCTCCCTTTTTTCTCATTGCTTCTCTCTGCTTCTCCCTCTCTCTCTCTCGTTTTTTTCTCTTTCTCTCCCTTTTTTCTTATTGTTTCACTCTCCTCATTGCTTCACTCTTTCTCTACTCATTTCTTGTTTGTCTCTCTCTCCGTCTTTCTCATTGCTTCTCTCTCTCTCGTTTGTTTCTCTTTCTCTCCCAGTTTTCTCATTGTTTCTCTCTCTCTTCTTATTGTTTCTCTCTCCTCATTGCTTCTCTCTCTCTCGTTTGTTTCTGTCTCCTCTCATTGCTTCTCTCTCTCTACTCCGTTCCTGTTTGTCACTCTCTCCCTCTTTCTCACTGCTTCTCTCCTCCTCTCTTCCGCTTGTTTGTCTCTCTCTCTCTCTCTGTTTATATATATTCCTGTTTTTCTCTCTGCCCTCCTCTCATAGCTTCTTTCTCTCTCTCTATTCTTCTCATCTGTCTCTCTCACTCTCTCTCCTTTTCTCATTGTTTGTCTCTCTCTCCCTCTTTCTCATTGCGTCTCTGTCCCTCGCTCTCTCTCTGTCTTTTCTTTATCTGTTTGACTTTCCTTTTTGTTCACTCTTTCCCCTCTCTTCCCTTCTTCTCTTATCCTTCTTACTCTCCCTTTTCCATTTCCCAAATCTCTTAGATCTCTCTGTTTCTACTCCTCTCTCTCCATTTCTCTCTCTTTCTTTTTCTAGGCCTCTAGTTTCTGTTTATCTCACATTTCGATCTACCCCCGCTCATCCGTGTCTCTCTGTCTGGGTATATATCTCTCTCTAGCTCTGTATTTTGTATCAGTCAATCTCTCCCTCTCTCTCTCTCTCCATCTCACCCATTCTCTCTCCCTCCGTCTCTGTCTCTCTCTTTATCTTTTCCTCTCTCTCCGTCTCTCCTGCCTCTCGTCATCTCTGTCCCCCTGTCTCTCTCTGTGACTCTCTCCCTCTGTCTCTCTCTTTCTCCCCACTGTCTCTCCTTCTCTCTCTCTCTCTCTCTCTGACTCTCTCTCCCTCTGTCTCTCTCTTTCTCCCCACTGTCTCTCTCTCTCTCTCTGTGACTCTCTCTCTCCCTCACTCTCTTGTCACTCTCTCCCTCTTCCCTCTCTCCCCCTCGCTATGACTCTCTCTCTCTCCCTTTCCCTTTCTCCCTCTCTCTGTCCCTCTCTCTCCCTCTCCCTTTCCTTGTCTCTCTCTCTCTCTCCCGTTCTCTCTCTCCCTCTCTCGGCTGGCTGCTGTAATGCGAGCGTTTATTAGCTGGAGCACCCACATGGTTTTAAAAATAGCTGCCTCTTCGCTCACGCTGTCAGCGCGCGGAGAAATAAGGTGTTCTATTGTGCAGAAAGAGGCAGAAACTAAAACAATGGGGAAATCTGCTGCTGAGCCGGGGGGCAGCGGGGTGGGATGTCTGAGCTGGGGGGCTCGAAACCTCACTCAATTAGAGCTGAGGAGGGGAAGAGGGAGGCGGGAGGAGGGGAGCAGCCCAGCAAAGACACCTTAACATCCTCAACACACCACTTAGACTACGACAACATGACTGACATTTACTGAGCAGAGAGGGAAAGACAAAGAGAGAGAGAGAGAGAGAGAGGGGGAGAGGAGAAGGGAGAGAGAGACTGAGACAGACAGAGACAAAGAGAGGGGGGGGGAGAGGGGGAGAGAGAGGGGGAGAGAGAGAGGGGGGGGAGAGGAGAAGGGAGAGAGAGACTGAGACAGACAGAGACAAAGAGAGAGAGAGAGGGGGGAGAGGGGGAGAGAGGGGGGGGAGAGAGAAAGAGACAGAGAGAGAGAGAGGGGGAGAGAGAGAGAGAGAGAGAGAGAGAGAGAGACTGAGACAGAGACAGAGAGACAGAGAAAGAAGGAGTGGCTCTAAATGTAGGTACTGTGGTATAGACTGAGCCTGTTCTACAGTTTCTCATTAGGTGGAGTGTATAACTCTAAGCTCTAAATGTAGGTACTGTGGTATAGACTGAGTCTGTTCTACAGTTTCTCATTAGGTGGAGTGTATAACTCTAAGCTCTAAATGTAGGTACTGTGGTATAGACTGAGTCTGCTCTACAGGTTCTCATTAGGTGGAGTGTATAACTCTAAGCTCTAAATGTAGGTACTGTGGTATAGACTGAGTCTGTTCTACAGTTCCTCATTAGGTGGAGTGTATAACTCTAAGCTCTAAATGTAGGTACTGTGGTATAGACTGAGTCTACAGGTTCTCATTAGGTGGAGTGTATAACTCTAAGCTCTAAATGTAGGTACTGTGGTATAGACTGAGTCTACAGGTTCTCATTAGGTGGAGTGTATAACTCTAAGCTCTAAATGTAGGTACTGTGGTATATACTGAGTCTGATCTACAGTTTCTCATTAGGTGGAGTGTATAACTCTAAGCTCTAAGTGTAGGTACTGTGGTATATACTGAGTCTACAGTTTCTCATCAGGTGGAGTGTATAACTCTAAGCTCTAAATGTAGGTACTGTGGTATAGACTGAGTGTACAGTTTGCCAGTGAAGCTGCCCAGCCTCACAGCAGTCTTGGCGATAGAACATATTTGTGTGGGGAGCATGGCTGGGTCAATTGCTGCTGGAGTTAGTGGAGGTCCACTGGGGTGGGGGTGGGCTGTCAGCCTGATCCATGTTCTCCAATAAACCCGGTGTGATGATCGGAGGAAGGAGCAGAGATTTCATAGAGCCGTGAAGTCCTGTGCCTCCTGTGCTGCTGCGCTCAATGATATAAATTGCTCTTGCTCATAATGTCTGATTATTCAGGAGCTTTTGTTTCCCGTGTGATGCCGCGGCGGCGGCGGGCGTGTGAGCTGGCATTTATAACGCTGCTTTATTTTTCTTTGATTTGTTTGTTTTCTCCAGCGTCGTAGGGGGCCGACGATAGGCCCTGCAGCACCGCTGAGCCCCCAGGTCCCTGAGAGAGCCACGGCGGAGATCGCCGGCTACAGCGCTGGGGTTATGAGGCCGAGAGTGGGGAAATCAGGGCCAGCCTGGAGCTCAGAGGACGCTTTGGGTGTCGGTAATACAATAGAAAGCAGGATGCGTGAATAGGCAGGCGTTTGATCTCAGTTGGTGCAGCGCTGTTCGCCGTACATTGGGGTTTCTTGCCGTGTTTTGATTGTAAACAAAAAGATTAAGGTCTTAAAAGGACCAACTGTCAGGCTAGCTTTTCCATCGGTCAGTCCTATAGGGCTGGTGGAACCTCAGCCTCATCTGGAGAGCAAACAGTGTGATTAGCTTTAGTTGCTAATGCTAGCAAACACAGAGGATCCTCGGTGGCTCTAATACAGCAGCTGTAGTCAGTTTGACACTGGATGGTGTTCTACTCCAGTCAGATGTTCTAGTGTACAGGTGGAGCTATCCTCATGTTGTACTGGAGATAGCCTGATGGTGTTCTACTCCAGTCAGATGTTCTAGTGTGCAGGTGGAGCTATCCTCATGGTGTACTGAAGATACCCGGATGGTGTTCTACTCTAGTCAGAGGTTCTAGTGTACAGGGGGAGCTATCCTCATGGTGTAATGAAGGTCACCGGATGGTGTTCTACTTCAACCAGAGGTTCTAGTGTACAGGGGGAGCTATCCTCATGGTGTAATGGAGACCCCCGGATGGTGTTCTACTTCAACCAGAGGTTCTAGTGTACAGGGGGAGCTATCTTCACGGTGTACTGGAGATACCCGGATGGTGTTCTACTCCAGTCAGAGGTTCTAGTGTACAGGTGGAGCTATTTTCATGGTGTACTGGAGATACCCGGATGGTGTTCTACTCCAGTCAGAGGTTCTAGTGTACAGGTGGAGCTATCTTCATGGTGTACTGGAGATACTCGGATGGTGTTCTACTCCAGTCAGAGGTTCTAGTGTACAGGTGGAGCTATCTTCATGGTGTAATGGAGATACCCGGATGGTGTTCTACTCCAGTCAGTGGTTCTAGCGTACAGGTGGAGCTATCTTCATAGTGTACTGGAGATACTCGGATGGTGTTCTACTCCAGTCAGTGGTTCTAGCGTACAGGTGGAGCTATCTTCATGGTGTACTGCATCCCATTATGCACTGTGACATCAGCCAGAGAGAATGGCGGCGGGTAACACTGGGGGGCTAACCACAGCCCACTCTGAGTATAACTGTGGGTGTAGTGATGGTGGTGGGGTGTGTGTTCATCAGAATGAGCCTCAGAAAGTTAAATATACAGGTCTGAAGATTAATAAAAGATGAACTCGCTTTAGAGGACCAGTTTTAGAGTGAAGTAGCTGAGGGGAGCTAACCGCTAGGCTAACCGTATCTCAGGTGAACTGAGCAACGTTAGCAGCAGCTAGCTCTAAACAGTGGATACAGTAATAACAGCTCTGAGGTAAATGTGAGGTAACTGGTCATGTGACTGTATTAGTATACTACACTGTAGGTCAGAACCTGTTACAGTACTGTATACCACACACAGGGGGCGTATACAGTGTGCAGTACACACTACTGTAGTATACAGTGTGCGGTACAGTAGAGTGCCATTTCGAATACGGCCCATATCAGCATGCTAAAGGTTCCCTGAGTGTTCCAGACTTCTATTAGCCAAAGCATGTGACGCAGGAACTCCACGGCTGCTAGCCCTTTCCGAACCCACACGGACCTCTACCATTCATGACTGTAAGTGAGATCTGCTGTGCGTCTTCCTTTGAATTCGGAATCCTGAGACGGCAACCGAGGTTCTCATCTCTCATGGTATCAAGCAGCTTTACTCATAGGCCCCGGCACCTCGGAGCGAACGCGGCTCCTTCGATCCAAAGCAGCGCTTTGAATGAGTCAGACATCCGCCCCGTGATATGACATCAGTGATCGAGACCCTTCCTCCACCTCTGCTCCCACCGCCCCCTCGCTCTCCCCCAGACTCGCTCTATTAGCCGGCGCAGCTCTAAAAACAGAGACACCCTCTCTCACCCTCACCCCCTCAGCGCTTTCATACCCGTCTCCAAAGCTTATCGGCTCCTATTGATCAAGCTTTGCATCCAGCATGCGGGAAGGGGTAGTCACGAATCTGCCTCAGGCCCACTCACCATTCTCACTCTACTCTTAGAAGTCTACAGTTATTACCGTCCTTCTGCTGCACTCTTCTTTATGGAATTACGTAATGGGATAGTTAATACACAGCTATCTGTAACAGCATCTTCAAGTCTGACTTCACCTGCTGGATTCGCAAGCTCTGGAGTCATTACTGTACCTTTGATGTCCATCTGACTCATTTTATACTACATAACTGCATAATTACACAGTTATTACATAGATATTACATAGTAATTACATGTACTGTTCATTTCCCAAACTATATTGACTAAATTTGCTAAATAAATGAAATTAAACTAATTCATGCTATGTAATAGGTAACTACATAGTTATAGCACAGTCAGTTACATAGTAATTACAATGGCATTGTTGGTTATTCATTAATATTAAAATAAAAACAAAAACCTTAATACAAATCAAATCGTTTAGTATGCAGTTACATACTTAAGTACATAGTGTTTACAGTTTTTCAGGCAATTGATTTATTAATTTGTGTAAATACTTTTAAATGTTAGTTATTTGTAGTGGATATAATACATATAGTATGTTTCCATATACAGGGTACCAGTAGTTTGGGGCTGATGGTAGGGTTCATGTTTGGGGTGGACCCGATGAAGCCATGGACCCCAGTCGTCAACAAGGCACTGTGCACACTGGTGGTGGTCCCATACTGGTGTGGTGTGTGTTCTCATGGCCACTGGTCTACCTAAACATGTCACTGACTGATGCCCACTACGCTTCACTGCGCTTGGTGACCATTCGCAGCCCTGCATGGACTTCATGTACCCCTACAATGGTGGGACATTCCGGCAGAACACACTGTGTTAGGAGTATTCTGGAATTCTGACTAAGGGTGTGGCCTACACGTCCACCCAACAAGAGCGCAATCGAGGCATTCCACCATCATGCCTTGTTCCAAACACAGATAATTCATGTGTCCTTGCCTTGAGCACACTGGCCAGAGTTTAACCGCACACACAAGACAACAGCTCACAACCTATACAGGTGTGGATGTTCCCAAGCCGTCTTCCAAGTTTTAACGCCACTCCATAATCAGTTTATTTCCTGGCATTCCTATTTCTAACCATATAATCCCAAACACATTCAGTGGTGCCGAGGTTCTGGACTCCGGGGTGGCCAGTCCATTGTTTTAGGAACACCAGCGGTGGTAACTTCCTGGCTGACTGATTGCATTGCCCCAATGTGTACCTTGCTCAAAGTATCGCTTTACCGGGTCAGTCAGTTCCATTTGCTCTCTAGCGGTCGGCGTAGCCGGAGAGTTTCCTCGCCGGCCCTGCTGGAAAGACCCGAAGCTGCGGGCTCTGGACCGTGGGCAGTGATGCAGTTTCAGTGGCCCTGAGGAAGAGATCGATCACAGCACGGAGTCAAACAACCATATTTAACGCAGGCTGAAATGTGTCTGAGTCTCCGAGCATGATGGGATTACAACCGAGCCCAGCGTCTCTAACCAAATTTCCAGCCTCGGTTTGGCATCGATTGCAAAAACCGTCCAGAAGGAGAGGCCCACAGGAGTGGAGCCGAGAAAGAGCGGGCCGGATCAGCGGACATGACATTCTTCCTTAAAGGCCTCTTACTCGTCCCCCCGAAGAACGCTCGCAACGTTTGTGCAGCGCTATGTGCCAAAACAGCCGTAATTCATTTTACCATGAGGCTTTTACAACCGCGGCTTATTGATCAGAACAGAAGGGACCAAAGATTTTGAGCAGGGGCCCGAAATGTAGTGTTTATGGTGGGCTTGCGGTAAGTGGGTTTTAGATTTTGTAAATGTAATATAGTACACACACACACACACACACATCCACACATGTATATCCACACACACACACATACAAACACACACGCACCTACATATACACACACACACACACACACACACATCCACACATGTATATCCACACACACACACACACACGCACCTACATATATACACACACACACACACACACATCCACACAATTATACACACACGCCTACATATACACACACACACACGTATATCCACACACACACATACAAACACACATGCACCTACATATACACACACACACACACATACAAACACACACACAATTATACACACACATATATACACACACACACACACACACCTACAAACACACATCCACACATGTATATACACACACACACACCTACATATATACACACACACACACAAACACACAAACACACACACACACCTACATATATACACACACATACACACAATTATACACACACACACACACACAAACACACAAACACACACACACACCTACATATATACACACACATACACACAATTATACACACACACCTACATACACACACACACACACACACACCTACAAACACACATCCACACATGTATATACACACACACACACCTACATATATACACACACACACAAACACACACACACACTCACTCATACACCACACACACACACACCACACACACACACACATGCACACACACTCACTCATACACCACACACACACACACACGTATATAAACACACACACACACCCACACAATTATACACACACACACACATCCACACATGTATATAAACACACACACACCCACACAATTATACACACACACACATGCATACACACACACACACACACACACACACACACACACACACACACACACACACACACACATCCATGCATGCATACACACACACATCCACACACACATCCATGCATGTACACGCGCACACGCACACACACACACGCACACATATATATATATATATATATATTAATAATATGACATATGTAACATGAGCTGCAAACACAATTGTGGTTGTGATGTCACAACATGCTTCTATACCACCATTTCTGCAGCTTACGGCAGTATATACTATATAGATTGTTATATACTTCATACATTGTGGGTCATATATACTATACTATACTAAAGTGTATATATTGTCGCTGGAAAGACGTGTGGTTCCATTGACTTCCATTAAAGTAAACTGTCTTCGAGCTCACCTTTTTCCATTTTGGAGATACTTGTGAGCAACACAGTTACCTGTATATAACTGTGACATCATAACCACAATAAATTCAAATTTTATCTCATTCTTACTACGGCAGAGAGCATTCCATTCAAGTCGGAGTACGGAAACCTCAGGACGGACCCTTTAAAGCGTGTCCCACCGAGCTGATGGAGCGGCCCGGTGCGTGCGCTGGCTGTGGGATTACAGTGCTTCCCTGAGCCTGTGTGTATTTGTGTGCTCGTGAGTTCCTACACACTGATGCAATTTGGTGCTCTTATTTGAGCGCTGTAACAGCAGCGAAATATACTCCGGCTTGTCTCTTTCACTTTGTGCAGCGTCTGGCCTAAACCAATAGCCCTCAGTGTAATCACATTTGATCGTCCCACCTCTGCTCCCTCTCTTTACCTCCTTACGTGTTTAGTGTCAGAACAGCTTACAGCTTCTCGAAACCAAACCCGATCACGGCCTGGACTTTCCGTCTGAAAGGAAGGCACTGCAGTCGTAGAACGTCCAGCTCGAAGCGCATTTGCATAACACTGTTCCTCAGTGGAACCCATTTAGATAAAGGGCCTGTAGCACAGACGCTCCTCTCGCTCGTACCGAAGCTGCGACTCAGACTGCTTTATGAATAAGGCGCAATGAAGGACAGCCAATCAGAATAGAGGTCATTTACATATTACCGCCGTTGAGACCTTATAAAGCCAGCAAACTCTCCATTAATATACCAGTAAAGCTCGTCTATTATGCTGCATACACGTATATACAGTTTGTAGCGTAGGGGTGGAGGTGGAGGGACACCAGGTCTTCTGGACATATGACAACCAACCTTTCATCTCGGTGCTGACCACGGTGCCTCCACACACAGACTCGTTGGGCGTCTCCACCGAGACTAAAGTGGGACTTGTCACTGAAGATGACCCGCTGCCATTCTGAGTCACTCCATGACAGTCTGGTACGACACCCCTGCAGTGTTTGGTGACGGTGACGTGGTGTTAAGGACAGTCGTGGTAATGGTCTGTGTGCAGGTAGTCCTGCGTGGTGCAGCCGTCTGCCAATGCTGCTGCACTAACAGGAAGACCCATGGAGGACACCACCGCTCGATGGAGGTTTGTAATGGCGGCTGTTGGGTCAGTCAGGTACAGTGATGAGGCCTGTCCCTGCATCACATGCACAGCCGAGTATGAAACGTAAACCACTGGCATGTCTCACCAGGTCCAACCTACACACCAAGTTTTATGATGACACAACCTGTTGAAGTCATACTCCAAACAATAGGGGGCAGCATATCACCAGGAAATGCTCCTCCTCTTCCCCCTTCACTCCTTACCAGTCTATCAAATCAGCATGACCGATAAGAGGTTAGAATACGCTGTCAGGGCAGCAGAGCTACTTCTTCGTCCTCTCATGTTGGACTGATTCCACTCCTAGAGCACTACAGTGACCCACTATCGCCTCTTCAGGTACACAGTGGTATCACAAGAGACAACAGAGTCGGGGCTAGCTGGTTAGCATGCTAACTTCAGTGGATATCCTGCAGCCCCATCATTAATCATACATTTCTCAGGAGATATTTCTGAGGAGATCGGATACAATCCACAGGAGCTTCCCAAGACTGGAATTCAAAGCTACAGACACTCCTAGCAACCACCTGGAAGACCTGGTGGATCCCCCAACACTGTCACCCCTTCAGACAAACATCACTTTTAACTCTAAGTGAGAGAGAACAACATCAAGCTCCACTCTTACCTCAGATCTCAGAACATCCAGAGGTGCTCCTGTCCATCCTTCCTCCACTGTGAGAAGACACCTCAACACTACGGAGGTCTGAAAGGAGGTGTAGCTGTTAAAGAAGCTCCACACCGAGTAAAGGAGAGTCCAGACACATCCAACACAGAAGCTGATGGTGGTCTCAGAACAATGGGCCGACCACCCCAGAGACGGGGTTATTGGGTGGGGAGAAGAAGAAGCAGAAGATGCTGAAGCAGACTTTGGAGGCGTGTCTCCTGAGAAGAATGGAGGCTGTAATGAGGGTAAGGAGTGGACTCACTGAACACCTGGTATTATATTTAGGCGTTGAGTAACGGCTGAAGGTCTCAGTAATGAAGGGGAGTCTGATGAATGGGGTTTAATCAGATTTAAGATCTTCTCTAAGAGGGACTGTGCTCTTAAGCTCTTAAGCTGCTGTGAGGAAGTTCATGGGGAACGGTGAGGGGAGACGTTCTGATGCGGGGGTCTTCATTGTCTGCGGTTCCATGATGCGGTTCTGAGTTTTAAAAGATCTGTGTCTTACGTGTCTTATAACTTGCTCTGTGTTTAAATAAACAGATAAACAACCTAAAGACTAAATGAGCAAACTCTGAATATATAAACAGACTAATTAGGATGATGTGTGTATTGTATTAATAGTGTTTTGGAATATTCTGGAATTCATATACATGTTGTTAATGTTTGTTTTTTAATGTTTACTCATTTTTGTTATTTCTTCTGTTTCTAGCAGCAATATTAACACGGTATGTCAACATTTAAACTAACATTCTAAAATTAAAAATACCTACTACAGCATTTATATCTCAACTTAGTACCCCCGAAATAATGACTCTTCCAAATTATTGACTCTTAATGTTCTTAATGTTAATGAATCACTTAATGTTATTTCTCAACACATTGATTTATGTTTAAAAATATGTATATTATTGATTATTATTTTTTGAAAACATTAATTTAGCATCTTTATTTTCTCACTTTATTTTTTAAGTGTCTCAAAAAAACCCTCTATTTTACACAAGTCATTCAACATTATATTAATGTATAATAGTGTATTTTCTTGAATATCCAAATATTTACTATTTGTATCTTAAAACAAAGACTTATTTACCCAAAATATTGACTTGAAATTTCAAAATAATCACTTACGTTCTCAAAATGTTGACTTATTGTCTTAATAACAACAACAACAATAATAATAGTCATAATAATGACAATGCATATTATGCATCTTCTCATTATTGATTAACATAGTATCTTGAAATAATAATTTTCTGACAATATCCATTTAGTGTATAAAATTGTTTTTCTTCAAAATGTTGACATATAATAAAATATTGACTTACTTTCTCAAATATAATGACATTAAAACTTAAAATAATTACTTTCTTTTCAAAATATTGAGTTAGCATTTTGACTTGATGACATTTGCTTAAAAATATATAACTGCAGTCTTTGTATTGTATACTCATATTACCAAAATAACAATCACTCAGCAAATTTAATATTTAATTTTTTTTTTTTAATATTGATTTAAAAACTCAAAATAATGATTTACTTTTGCCAAATTACTTTCAACTATAGATTTTTCTTAAAATGTCAACATAGTGTTTTAAACTAACATCCTTTTCCCAAATATTATATTAAAATCTAGTTTTTTTTTCTAATATTATGATTTACTATCCCAAATTTTTATTTATTTGAAAAAAACATTGACCGGAGGTGTCTGTCATCTAATGAGCTGCAGGGCTGTCCACAATGTGTAGCATTAAAAACATGGTCGTGCAGGAGATCCGTACTGTGGGACCACGGTAGCTGAGACCCTTAATGTGCTGGTTTACAATAGTCCACCTTCATACGGAGAGAGGGAACGCGTACGAGTGGCCCTGCGTGTCGTCGCTGTCCATGACGATTCCTCTGGGATGAGAACAGATGCTGATAGAGCTGGTTCTGGATGGTGAGATACACGCCTTCAAAGCAGGAAGTACAGTTCACCCTTAAAGAACACTTTGCACCATGTTGGTTTTATGCGCTGTACACCGACTTCCACTCACGGAATAAGTTCCGCCCACCTCCAAATTGGGAAATTGCTCATCTCTCAAACCAGTGGAAAAGGTGGGCCCTGTAAAGCCTGGGACCCAGCTCCAGCATGGAGACCAGCACTGGCACGAGCACTGGCACCAGGACGGGCACGTTGTTGGTGGGAAAGAGGGTATGAGTGTAACCCGTTATTCATCTTCAATGTCCAATGCCACATTCGTGTGTCCATTGCGGGTCTACCGCTAACTCCACCCCTCAGGCTATACAGAAGAGCCGAGCTTCAGCGGCAGAGTATCTCCGGTAAGGGCCGAATGTGATGTTCCACAGTCCTTCATTGAGAGCTACAACTGGCGAGTGGAAACGACGTGACGAGCTAATTTGTTTATTTCATCCTGCCGTAGCTTCAGTGCGACAGACTTGTCTCAGTCACGCTCATTCCCTGAAGGAACCCACCATGACCGTTTCTGAAACAGGCCGGTGCAAACGGATTAGTTTTAGACTCCGGTCGCTCGCCGCATATTACAACTAACAGCGGTGTTTTGTCTCACGGTCAACACCCGTGCAAACCAAGACAAATGACCTAACCCATTTTCCCTGGCTTACTGTAGCCGGGCTGCGCGCTAAAGCTCATTCATACGGATATAAATCACAATATCGCCGCGGCCCTGGAGCCATCAGAAACTGTTTAGCAGGAAAATTCGGAAAAGTGACAGCGAAGGCTTTTCCCCCTTCTTCCCCCAGCACACGGCCTGGGTCCATGCCTTTCCCAAATCTCTTCATACCAAGAATTACCAGGGTGTGTGCCGTAATCCGCCAGGATCGGGAATAATCTCTCTCCGAGTAAGCCCAGAAGGAGTCCGCCGGGCTAATCTGAGCGAGGAACCGACCACCAACCGACACGGGGAGTGCATCATGGCGGCTGAGCTCCAGCTTAATGCTCTCAGAGCTTCATGAGTGGAGGAAAAAAGCTCAGGAGGTTCAATCAGACTCTGAGCTGTCCAAGCCAAGTGTCCATTTAGGGACGGCGTTCCATGAGACGTCTTATTTCATGGGTGAAAATTGGGACTGGGTTTCTGCTAATGCAGAGGGAACACGTCCCGGTCCTGAAGGGTTAGGCCGACAGGGGTGCATTTACCAGTGGCTGTCAAAGCTCATAATTCATAAACATATTAATAACTGTGTGTGGGGGTTCTACTTAGGGTGGCCACATGGTTTTAGGACATGTTGGGGGTGTAAACCTTAATGAGTCTGTAGAAGTTTGGGATTTGGAAATCAGTCCATTGTTCCGTCCTCGTTTGGGATTTCAGGATTTGGATGTGAAGAAGGAACGATTTCCGTTTCTAGGATCACCGTTTGTGGGTTCTACGGCCTGGACTCTCTGTATTACACCATCACCATGAAGCTTCAAAGCATAGCACCAAATGCCATCATCACCCGTTGCCCTCAAATATTAGCATTAGTTTTTACAGTTGGCCACCAGATGATCACGATCGATAAACGTCTCTCTAAAACTTTTCTCAGGTTTCCGGCGACTCGAAGGGACCGCCCTGACTGAAAAGCTCCATCAATAAAGTCCCCTAAGGCCACGCGAGGGGCTTCATCGAATTGGGAGGGCATTCAACTGCGCCGCCTGAAAAGGTGACAACCCCTGGACTTAAAATAACCCGGCTGGCCGGCCTCTCTCCACCGGACAGGATTGGATCGGCCCTCGCAATCAATGCACACATGTTGACATTTCTCCAGCCTGGTCTTTATTTTCCTAACTTGAAAGCATCCGAGATGGAAAAAAGAGAGAGAAGAAACAACTGGCAACAAAAAAAAAAACCCTCTCGGCGCCTTCATAACCACCGCACTGACCTTCTGCTTGAGCGTGTCCTTTCAGAAAGCTCAGCGGAGTCTGAAACAAAGAGCCACAGGAGCTTCTCATCATTTTCAAGCTGAAGAAACAACAAAGGTGTCTTACGCTTTCCTGTAATTACCGAGCGGAGTCTCGTACTCCGCTCATCCTCGCCCATTTTCCACTCTGCATTCTGCTCTTCAGAGCAAGGCCATCTCCTTCAGTAACGCCGAATTCATCTGACCCCAGATTACGCTACCAGGTCACTAAAGCCCAGGCATCTGGGACTGGCATTTGGATCTGCTGCAACAGGCACGATGAACATCCGGTCTAACAGCTGGAAGAGGTTGTTGTGTCGAAGGGTGCTTTGGCTGCTCGCCGCCTAGTGGCTAATGAAGGCGTTATTGGCCCGACTAAACATGCTGTATGGAGTTCACCATTATGAGAAAATCCAGGTTTGGATAACACTGTACAGTAAATGTTGAGTATGTAAATGAACGTATGAAGAAACAATGTTGGTGATGGTTAAAGGAACGAACGGATGAAGGAACGGTGTTGGCATGTGGATAAAGGAATGAACAGATGAAGGAACAATGTTGGTGATGGTTAAAGGAATGAGCGAATGAAGGAACAGTGTTGGTGATGAATAAAGTAATGAGCGAATGAAGGAACAGTGTTGGTGATGGATAAAGGAATGAACGGATGAAGGAACAATGTTGGTGACGGATAAAGGAATGAACGGATGAAGGAACAATGTTGGTGATGGATAAAGGAATGAACGGATGAAGGAACAATGTTGGTGATGGATAAAGGAATGAACGGATGAAGGAACAATGTTGGTGATGGATAAAGGAATGAACGGATGAAGGAACAATGTTGGTGATGGATAAAGGAATGAACGGATGAAGGAACAATGTTGGTGATGGATAAAGGAATGAACGGATGAAGGAACAATGTTGGTGATGGATAAAGGAATGAACGGATGAAGGAACAATGTTGGTGATGGATAAAGGAATGACCGAATGAAGGAACAATGTTGGTGATGGATAAAGGAATGAACGGATGAAGGAACAATGTTGGTGATGGATAAAGGAATGACCGAATGAAGGAACAATGTTGGTGACGGATAAAGGAATAAATGGATGAAGGAACAGTGTTGGTGACGGATAAAGGAATGAAGTGTGGAAGAAACTACCAGATATTGTTGGTGTCTCTGCTGAGTTAGGTCGCTAGCTAGGTTAGCCAGCATGCTAACGGGCCGATAAGCCGAGCAAGGAATGCAAGCAGTTAGGTTTCCATTCAAATACGTTCTTCCAGAACTAGCTAGCTTTCCTGGAGCTTGGGGACACGACCACACACGGGCAGCCTCAAACACACCCACAAGAGACAAACTAGGGGACATCATGCCACCTTCACCACAGAACGTCTTTAACAGGTACCAAACTAGCTAGTCAGTTGGAGGAGGGGCGTTGGATGAGGGGCGCTGGATGAGGGGTGTCCCTACCAATGTGACCTACACAAACCAGCGCTCTTGGTTCATTCAGCCAGGTTAGACGATGCTAATCGCTAACTACATCACTTGTTAGCTGCATTAGCATTAAAGCTTCAGCACAAAACTACAAAAGCTAACTTCACACACCCAACAAGGCTGGGTGGAGCATAAAGCACTAATTTAATTATTTGCCAAGCTCTCACTTTATGACAGATGAGACCCCAAATATTTACACCATTGATTTCCTGCCTTAAAGCGATCCGTGACATTCCGTTCCCATACCGCAAACCCGGCCCACATCTGCATGTATGTATGCATGGGTAGTGAGCCTCTCTCGGCGCTCGGCAGATGTATTTATGATGAAGAGGAAACGCAGCACATGTGAATAATTGAGCTTTGATTTGTGGCCTAATTTCCAGAGTGTCCCAACATCAGCATTACGGTGGGCCCCCCAGGGACCCTGCAATCTGTCAGTACAGACTGTTCATTACAGCACCTCTGACTCCTCAAGGCTGCCTCCTACAGAACGATATATCCCCCACACCCCTACACCCCCCCACTCCCAACATCTGAGCCTGCATAACACATTTACACCGCACATCGCATGAGTAATGGCGGCATTAACCGGATTTAGCCCCGGCTTGTATCGGCACCAAAGCAAGACTTTACTACCGCCTAATGTGTTGCAAACGAGACGTTTGCCATGCATGAGTGATTTACTGGCCTTTTCTCGGAAACTTCTGGAGGTTCACGGAAAGAAGGCAGATGGGCTAATTGCATTCCATGTATGTTACGGGTTACATCGTTCATTTTCCATAGGAACTGCAGAGACAACCTCCACCCACCAACCAAACTATTAGATACCGTGTAGGTGTAGCCCATCTGCTGAAGTCTCAGGGAACCCGGGGTTAAACGGTAAAGATGTGTGTATGATGTCAAACTTGAGTGTTTATATCAAACCTCCAGACAGAACTGTGTGGGCGTTGCTAATCAGTAGCTTGACTGACAGCTCTCTGTCCAACACTCCTAGACTACTCTGCCCTTCATGTGAGCAGGAATGAACTGATAAAGGAACAGGGTTGGTATACGATATGGAAGAAGGAACAAGGTTGGTGTGTGGATGAAGGAATGAGTGGATGAAGGAAAGAACGGATTAAAGGAGCGATGTTGGTGTATGGATAAAGGAATAATTGGAGGAAGGAGCGATGTTGGTGTATGGATGAAGGAATGAAAGGATGAAGGAGCGATGTTGGTGTGTGGATGAAGGAATGAATGGATGAAGGATCGATGTTGGTGTATGGATAAAGGAATGAATGGATGAAGGAGCGATGTTGGTGTATGGATGAAGGAATGAATGGATGAAGGAGCGATGTTGGTCTATGGATGAAGGAATGAATGGATGAAGGAGTGATGTTGGTGTATGGATGAAGGAATGAATGGATGAAGGAGTGATGGTGTATGGATAAAGGAATGAAAGGACGAAGGATCGATGTTGGTGTATGGATGAAGGAATGAATGGATGAAGGAGCGATGTTGGTGTATGGATGAAGGAATGAATAGATGAAGGATCGATGTTGGTGTATGGATAAAGGAATGACAGGATGAAGGAGCGATGTTCGTGTATGGATAAAGGAATGACAGGATGAAGGAGCGATGTTGGTGTATGGATAAAGGAATGAATAGATGAAGGAGCGATGTTGGTGTATGGATGAAGGAATGAATAGATGAAGGAGCGATGTTGGTGTATAAATGAAGGAATGAATGGATGAAGGAGCGATGTTGGTGTATGGATAAAGGAATGACAGGATGAAGGAGCGATGTTGGTGTATGGATGAAGGAATGAATGGATGAAGGAGCGATGTTGGTGTATGGATAAAGGAATGAAAGGATGAAGGATCGATGTTGGTGTATGGATAAAGGAATGAAAGGATGAAGGAGCGATGTTGGTGTATGGATGAAGGAATGAATGGATGAAGGAGCGATGTTGGTGTATGGATGAAGGAATGAAAGGATGAAGGAGCGATGTTGGTGTATGGATAAAGGAATGAAAGGATGAAGGAGCGATGTTGGTGTATGGATGAAGGAATGAATATATGAAGGAGCGATGTTGGTGTATGGATGAAGGAATGAATATATGAAGGATCGATGTTGGTGTATGGATAAAGGAATGACAGGATGAAGGAATAATGATGATGGATAAACTGAATGAATAGATGAAGTAACATTGTTGGTGTATGGATAAGGGAATGAACGGATAAAGGAACAATGCTGCCAATGTTTAATGGAATGAAAGAATGAGGGAACAATGTTGGTGCATGGATATAGGAATGAATGGATGAAGGAACGATGTTGGTGTATGGATTAAGGAATGAATGGATGAAAGAAAATATTGAATAAAGGAATGAATGGACAAAGGAACAATGTTTGGTGTATGGATAAGGGAATGAATGGATAAAGAATCAATGTTGGTGTGTGGATGAAGGAATGAAAGGATGAGGGAACAATGTTGGTACATCTACATGTGGATAAGGCTTTAATCTATTATCAGGATGAATTCCGACCGATCGGTGAAAATCCTGGGATCGATTATTATGATTTCTGTAAATTCCCAGTTATTCCAGATTCCTGTCTAGGTGTATACGTCTGTCACTCCACCCCGGCCATGTGGGTCGATAGCGCTACTAAAGGACGCTATGAAAAGTTTCCTCCTCAGGACTGGAAGTCTGATGGTACCAAAGGGAGGATGGCGTTGAGGTCAGTCAGTACTGATCTGAGGCCAGCTGATAGATGGAGACAGACGCAGGGCTCGGGCCGGCCGCCTGCTCTTAGAACATCAGAAACCGCTATTATTGATCAGGACCCGAGAAGCCATCATCTGAAGGATCTAGCGTCTCTGCTGTTCCTGCCAATCGCTCCCACAAACAGAATTCTAATGGACAAATCAAGGTGAAGGCCTGCGGAGAACCCTGAGATCCTGTCTCCGATCTGTCTAAACTACTGCGCTGAATAGTGCACTGCACTCTCAAACAGACGCTTCTTTAGTGACGATGGTGATTGTACTTAGAACCATTGGCATTCAAAGTCGGTGCTACATAGAACCGATTTCAGAAAGGCTCTATGCAGAACCATATGCAACACATTCAAACCCCCATGCCTAAACGGTGAAACGGCTTTTCAGATTTATGGAGAATGTGTTGCATGTGTTTCAGCATAGAACTTTTGAAATCGGTTCTACGTAGCAACAAAAAGGGATCTGCTATAGCTAAGTCGTTAAGGTAGAACGTCCGCAGTCGAGCAGGAGGACCTTGATACCATCCAAAGTATGCAAAGGGTTCTGTGGGTGTTCATGATTATCTATACTGTCCCGCCTCCGGGTCTCCCTGACACCGCCGATCTCCTGGACTCCATTTCCCAGAGTGCACTGTCTGATGACATCACACCCACATGTCCCCGGTCAACCAATCACTCACAGTCTTGCTCGCCTGAGTACTGATTCGTTCCACCTGCCACTCATCACCCAGCCTCACACACACACGTAGCGAAGTTTTACCAACCCCAGCGTTTCTCCCTGGCCTTTAACTCGTATCTCAGGTTCTGACCTCCTTCGTCTTTAACTCTCTCCCTCTCTCATTTGCTCCACCCCTTTGCCTGACTGTTTTGACTTCCAGCTTTTCAACCTTCGACCTCTGCCTCAGTGTGTCGGTCTACGACCCTGCAGATGACCCCTTTTGTTATAATAATAGGTTACACTTCTATAGCGCCTTTCACATTCCCATGGACGCTTTACAAACTCAAAATAAACAAACAAACAAACAAACAAACAAAACATTAATCACGAAGAATGAAAATGTTCAGAGAAAAGATGAGGGAGTTTTGAAGACGGAGAGAGAGGGAGAAGTGCGTATAGATGAGGGTATGGAGTTCCAGAGTGTGGGGGCAGCAACACTAAACGACCTGCCACCCATAGAGGAAAGCCTGGACCTAGGTACAGCCAGGAGACCAGAGTCAGAGGACCTTAGCTTACGTGATGGAACGTAAGGATGTAGGAGGGCTGGCAGGAAGGTGGGTGCTAGTCCGTGTAGGGCTTTAAAGGTCAGGAGCAGGATCTTGTAGTGGATACGCTCTGTAACTGGTAGCCAGTGTAGCTGAAGAAGGATGGAGGTGATGTGCATGGACGTCTTGGTGCGTACTGAGACTCTGGCTGTGGAGTTTGAACGTTCTGTAGAGGGCGAAGGGTTCTGGAGGGTAGACCATGGAACATAGCATTGCAGTAATCTAGCCTAGATGTAATAAATGCATGAACCAGAGTCTCAGCATCTTTGGAAGTAAGCAGTGGGCGGAGTCTAGCAATATTGTGAAGATGAAAAAATGTGATTTAATATGAGAAGCAAAACTGAGGCAAGGGTCAAACAGGACACCAAGGTTTCACACAGTAGTGGACGGGGTGACTGGGGTGTCCTTAACAACAAGCACACAGCCGGAGTAAGCAGAGACAGCTGTCTCAGTACCAACACTCCTTCAACCTTTGACGAACCATCTTTCTCAAGTCTTCTGAAAACGGTTCTCTATCGCACCATCCTCTATTGTTAGAAGCGTGACACTATAGCAGAACCATGTGACCATGACAAGAACCATTTCATGGTGCAAGCGGTTCTGTGTGTGCTTATGGCTCTACATAGAAACACTGTCTTTACTATAGACAGTGCTTAACACAGCGACGAAGCAGCTTCCTGATCCTGCAGTAGAGCTGATAGAACAAGGTTTATGTCTAAGCAGGTTCTGTTGGTCGGTCCATCATTTGGTGGGTAGGTTTGACATTGTGAGACATGTGAAGTTTCATGCCCGGACTGACCCAACAACCAGGAATGCAGACCTCCAGCGAGCAGTGATGAGTCATCCTGTTAGTGCAGCACCATTGGCAGACGGCTGCACCACGCAGGACTACATGCACACAGACCGTTACCACGACTGTCCTTAACACCACGTCACCGTCACCAAAGACTGCAGTGGTGTCGTACCAGACTGTCATGGAGTGACTCAGAATGGCAGCAGGTCATCTTCAGTGACGAGTCCCGCTTTAGTCTTGGTGGAGACGCCCAACGAATCCGTGTGTGGAGGCACCGTGGTCAGCACCGAGATGAACGGTCTGCTGCCACACGTCCAGAAGGCCTGGTGTCCCTCCACCTCCACCCCTACCGCACCATCTGCAGGAACTGTGTGAGGATGTTCAAGCTGCATGGGATGGATTATCACAGGACACCATTAGGAACCTCTACAGCTCCATACCGAGACGTTTGGCATGTTGGGTAAGCAAACACGGCCGCCCAACGCCATACTGAGAGACAGTTGGAGCCGTTACGTGTGAGACTGTAAGCTCACCGTCCTAACACTGTGGAGTTTGCTTAAGGGGGTAGAGATGCTCTAGCTCTAACCAGCACTGCACCATGACTGATCTCCAAATAAAGAGGTCCTGAACATTTAAACATGGAAGCAGATTAGGAATTTCTATCAAGGTCATGTATCAGTATTAGAACATTCCATTAATATTACCTTACCTCTGACATGGAGAGAACCTTTACAGAGTGGCGAGGCCTTCGGAAAACGCCCAAGCATTCCTGTCAAATAATAATAATAATAAATATTAATGATAAAAATGTTCGCTTTTATTAAAAGGTGCCGTCAACTGTAAAACTGTATCTACATGTGTAACGAGGGGTGCTCTGACACGGGGATCCATTCAGGGAGGGTTTATTCAATAAAACACAAAATTTGCCAAAACAAATTAATAAATGTATCAAGAATTTTCCATACAAAAAAATACAACCTGCAAAAAACTAAGGGCATGAGGAACTGAGGAACTCAAAGGTCAGAGGCTGGGACTATTCAAGAACCACAGGAACTGAGAGGCATTAAGAAGCAGCCAGTACAAAAACCGTCCAAGACCTAGGGGAGGGAAGGCCATTCAAAGGGAAGGACAGTGAGCAGGTGAGAGACGGCAGGTGTGGGAGGGGCTAGGGAAGAATTCAGGCAAGTTAGACCTCTGGTGGCCGGCATGAGAAGTGTCCCGAGAGTGCATGTCCTGGGACTACCTGAGAACATGGTTGTAGCTGAATACGGAGAGCTCAGTACATAGAACCCACATGACCTCAGATACTGCTGTTCCTCCTTCAAATCCAAATCTTGCAAGCAAAAGAGCCCATAACAGCTGGGACTGGATTGGGCATGGACTGGACAAGTTTCTGGATGTAGCCACATCAGTGTTCAGACACTCTTACATCAAAGGACTGCACAGTTGGTTCCAGATTTGGTGGAAGAATTCCCTGGCACAATTCCGAGGAGAATTCCCTGTAGACTGGGATTTTATCCACTGCTGGTAGACCCGTATGACCGTACGCTTCCATACACCTGCAGATTCAGCTACTTCCTTCACACTATGATCTTTGGCCACGCCCACATGCAGTCCCTCCTTTTAGCCAATCATTACCATCTGCCTTGGAGCGTTTTCCACACATGGAACGAGACATTCCCTGCACTGTAGCACCTCTTCCCAATCTATGGATCCCGTCACTCACACCCCGCAGGTATTTATAGCCCCATCATCCTCATGCAGCGCCATCTGCAGGAGCCTGAAGGTACTACCACCTTGAACACAAGTGACTCAGTGTTTGTCTGGTGAGCTTATTCAGAGTATGGAAGATACACAGTGAGTAAATATGGCATCAGGATGCTTCCACACGTCTCTTTTCATATTCAGATGTCGTAGTAACACTGTGCGGTTTCCTTTGAGTGGGTAGAGATGCTCTAGCTCTAACCAGCACTGCACCATGACTAATCTCCGCTGACCTGAACTCGTGTGCTTCTTCACGTCAGCGCTATAGAAACACAACGCTCCGGTGAACACGTGTGTGCAGACAGTGAAGAGGGCAACTTCCTGGAGGAATCTTTCTGAGAAGACGTTATGTAGATCTCTGTAAATGGCTCTTTTACCTTGCTGGGTCTGGATTTTAAGAAAGTGCTCCTCTTTCCTGGCCTTGGGCTGCGGAGAGAAGAGACTGAATCATACCTTCTTAAGCAAAGCAGCAGCAGCAGCAGCGCTGGGCCAGCGCCCTTTACACAGCCAGCGTACCAAAGCAGCCTTGTTCTGCACCCTGGGACAAAAAAGCAGGGCAAAACTAAATCTACTCTCTCGCTCGCTCACTCGCTCGCTCTCCCGCTCGCTGAGGGCTTGCTTAACCTCACTACAACACTTCTGATTAAAATGTAAAGGCTGTTCCGAGCAGGCTGCTCTCTCGCTGTGATTAGCTGCAGGAAGGCACTGGAGGCGGGGAGTGAGTGAGGACTAGTGCAGATTATGGCTGTGCTGTGACATTCTCCAGCACAGTAATGGCTGAAATGGTGATCAGGGCTATTTTTCTCAATACAGAAAGCATAAGATTTTACACATAGTGCAACACTTATCACCAAGTACTGGAGGATTCTGGGAAATTAGGATCTTCTGAGATTTTTAAGCACTGGTTGTAGAGTTTCGGGTCTGCAGAGAATGGCTTGTTGGAGCTGTAGGAAGGCTATCGTAACTCAAGCTAACACTTTTACAGCAGTGTTCAGAAAAGCATCACTGAGCCTGCAGAAAGATGGGCTACAGTAACAGGAGAATACACGGGGTCCCTTTCCTGAGCATCGGAGGCCACGGGAGACTCACAGGTATGGAACTGAAGCCTGAACCAATCTGAGGATGAAAGGTAATGCTGGGGTAATGGGGTATATTATGCTTTCCAATGAACCCAACATTTACCAACAAACCCAACATTTACCAACAAATAACATTTACCAACAAACCCAACATTTACCAACAAACCCAACATTTACCAACAAACTCAACATTTACCAACAAACCCAACATTTACCAACAAATAACATTTACCAACAAACCCAACATTTACCAACAAATAACATTTACCAACAAATAACATTTACCAACAAACCCAACATTTACCAACAAATAACATTTACCAACAAACCCAACATTTACCAACAAATAACATTTACCAACAAACCCAACATTTACCAACAAATAACATTTACCAACAAACCCAACATTTACCAACAAATAACATTTACCAACAAACCCAACATTTACCAACAAATAACATTTACCAACAAATAACATTTACCAACAAACCCAACATTTACCAACAAATAACATTTACCAACAAACCCAACATTTACCAACAAATAACATTTACCAACAAACCCAACATTTACCAACAAATAACATTTACCAACAAATAACATTTACCAACAAACCCAACATTTACCAACAAATAACATTTGCCAACAATCTCAACATTTGCCAACAAACTCAACATTTGCCAACAAACAACATTTACCAACAAACCCAACACTTACCAACAAACTCAACATTTACCAACAAACCCAACATTTACCAACAAATAAAATTTACCAACAAACCCACCATTTACCAACAAATAACATTTACCAACCAACCCAACATTTATCACCAAATCCAATGTTTATCAAAGAACAATATATACCAAACAGCCCAACATTTACCAACAAACTCAACATTTACCAACAAACCCAACATTTACCAACAAATAACATTTACCAACAAACCCAACATTTACCAACAAATAACATTTACCAACATACCCAACATTTACCAACCAACTCAACATTTACCAACAAACCCAACATTTATCACCAAATCCAATGTTTATCAAAGAACAATATATACCAAACAGCCCAACATTTAACCAATGAGCCAAACATTTACCAACAAATAAAATTTACCAACAAATCCAACATTTATCAACAAATAGCATTTACCAGCATATCCGACATTTATCAACAAACAACATTTACCAACAAATCCAATGTTTATCAAAGAACAATATTTACCAAAAATCCCAACATTTAACTAATGAGTCCAAAATTTACCAACAAACAACATTTACCAGCAAATCCAACATTTGTCAACAAACAACATTTACCAACAAATCCAATGTTTATCAAAGAATAATATTTACCAAACAGCCCAACATTTAACCTATGAGCCCAACATTTACCAACAAATAACATTTACCAGCAAATCCAACATTTACCAACAAGCCCAACATTTGCCAACCAACCCAAAATTTACAAAAGAACAAAATTTACCAAACAGCCCAACATTTACTCAAGGAGCCCAACAGTTATCGAAAAACAATATTTACCAATAAACCCAAAAGCTACCAATAAACCCAAAGTTCACCAAAGATCTTAACATCTACTAATAAACCCAACATTTGCCAATAAACCAACCTTTTGCCAACCAACCGAACATTTGACAATAAACCTAAAATTTGCCAACAACCCAATATTTGGCATCAATACCAATATTTAACAATGTGCCTAACATTTAGCAACAAACCCAACATTTTGCCAAATAACCCAGCACTCACCAACGAACCCAACATTTACCAAAAAAAACAACATTTGCCAAACAAACCCAACATTTACCAAAAAGCCTAACATTTACCAACAAACCCAACATTTACCAATTAGTCAAAAATGTGCCAATAAACTCAACATTTACCAAACGAATCCAACATTTACCAAAAAAACATTTACCAAAAACTCCAGAGTTGCCAATAAACCCAACATTTACCAGTTAGCCCAAAGTTTACCAACATGTCCACCATTTACCAATAAACCTAACATTTACCACCAAACCCAAAATTCTCAAATAAACACAGGATCCAGTAAACCCAACATTTATCAGCAGACCCAACAAATGCCAATAAGCTCAACACTGTCCAACAAACACCAACAAACTTAACATTGCTTTACAAACCAGACATTGTCCAACAAAAAAGTCCAATAAACTAGCTCACCCAATTTTGCTAATCGTACCCGACAAAGCAGTCAGCCGCCTCCGATCAGCTGTTAGCCACGCTGTGGTAAACCTCACATAGTGCAATTGAACTTAACAAGCACGAGGAAAGACCTGCTACGAACTTTTAACAACTCATCTCATCCCACTCATCATCTACAGAGTGACTGTATCATTGAACTTCATCCACACTTTCCTTCGGAAGCATGCTCAGCCAGAGCTACAGCACTAAACTCTAAACTAAACTCTGCAGCCCTACATGCAGAACACGGGGTGCTGTTTTTCCAATATGTCTTCATCATTTTTATTAGATTTTGTAGCTATAAATACTGTTTTACATATTTGCATTTGTATTATATTTGTATTTTTTTCCAACAAGAAGCAACCGAACACGAAAACTCCACTGTCTTTTATTGCACAGTGAAACTAATTTCTCAGCACAGATAACATTAAAGCACATAAACTTCAGCTCTGAATAATTACCGGGAAGCATTAGATTCGCTGCCTTTGTTGCCTCGCTTGGTCTGCCTCTGCATTCGCTTTATCAGAATCATGAGCAAATTTATTTTCATGTTTATTGTTTTAAAACACACAATAAACCTCAAGCAATAGGCTGATTGATACACAGTGACTATAAACAATATCTACAGTAAACAAGTGGAGCCTTTATCTCCAAATGGCTTGATTACTTTAAGCCTTGCTGTGTCTAACACAAACTCATGTTCAGTTAAAACAGCCTGAACGCCCTTTAGTGAACTAGCATCAGCACCATATCACTGCTATAGGAAGTATAAAGGCCAAAGCCTATATACACTGTAAGGCAGGCCAGCAAGAAGTTCACTGCCAGGAAGTAAACAAAGTTCACTGTACTTCTGCAGTGGCAGAGTATGAACAAACTGATTTGTATTTTAAAACCTGTCATTTATTCACTTACGTCAGATATTTTAACGAAAAAAAAAAAAAAAAAACCCTCACAACTTAGCAAATTTACTAAAACTCAACATTCTCAAACATACACCAACAAACCCAACATTCCCCAACAAACCCAACATTGTCAAACAAGGCCCACATTCTTCAACAAACCCAACATTGTCCAATAAATACCAACAAACAACATTCTCCAACAAACAACATTATCCGATGCCAGCAAAAAATGTCAGCCAGCATTCTTCAACAAACCCAACATTGTCCAATAAATACCAACAAACCCAACATTCCCCAACAAAGCCAACATTCTTAAATAAATGCCAACAAACCCAACATTTTTTAAATTTTTGTATTCCCCAACAAAAACCTGTTCATTTTTCAAACTAAAATACAGTTCCCACAAACCCAAATTGTCATTCTTCAGCAAACTCAACATTGTCCAATAAATACCAACAAACAACATTCTCCAACAAACACCAACAAACCCAATATTCCCGCAAACTTAGCAAACAACAAACCCAACACAACAAACCCTCACAAACATCCTTCAAACAAATCCAACATTCTCAAAAACTAGGATGATGTAAATATTTAAACACCAATTATCATCATAAACCCCAACATGTTTCCCATACAAGCAAACATTCAAAATTATTATACCAAATGCCAGCAACACTGACAAATCTGTTATTCTACCCAACAAACACAACAAACACCAAACATCCTATTTTCACCAAATTGTTCTGAATTCTGCATTTGTTTATCTAAAATGGAAAATGATTAGTCTGAGGTACTTTGCTAAAGGTCGAGTTCCTGAAAACGTTACATTTTTTAAATTTTATTTGTTTTTTGGAGGGGAGATTTTGATTACATTTGAAATATGTTGAGGGTCATTTGTATTTGAATGTTGGATTTGTTAGTGTTTGTTGAAGTATAGTGGATTTGTTAGTGTTTGTTAAGGTACTGTATAATGGATGTGGTGTTTGTTGGAGAGTGTTGGATTTGTTGGTGTTTTTGAAGTATAGTGGATTTATTGGTGTTTGTTGGAGAATGTTGGGTTTGTTAGTGTTTGTTGAAGTGTAGTGGATTTGTTAGTGTTTGTTGGAGAGTGTTGGATTTGCTGGTGTTTGTTGAAGTATAGTGGATTTGTTAGTGTTTGTTGAAGTGTAGTGGATTTGTTAGTGTTTGTTGGAGAGTGTTGGATTTGCTGGTGTTTGTTGGATTTGTTAGTGTTTTTTGAAGTTTAGTGGATTTGTTAGTGTTTGTTGAGGTATAGTGGATTTGTTGGTGTTTGTTGGATTTGTTAGTGTTTGTTGAAGTGTAGTGGATTTGTTGGTGTTTGTTGGATTTGTTAGTGTTTGTTGAAGTATAGTGGATTTGTTAGTGTTTGTTGAGGTATAGTGGATTTGTTGGTGTTTGTTGGAGAGTGTTGGATTTGTTAGTGTTTGTTAAAGTGTAGTGGATTTGTTGGTGTTTGTTAAAGTATAGTGGATTTGTTAGTGTTTGTTAAAGTATAGTGGATTTGTTGGTGTTTGTTGGACAATTTTGGATTTGTTGGTGAGTTGGGAGTGTGTCGGTTTGTTGAAGAATGCTGGGTTGGATGGTTTGTTGGTATTTGGTGAATCATGTTTTATTCAGATTTTGATGAATATTAATGTTGGGTGTTCGTGTTCGTTGAAGAACGATGGATTTATTGCTGTTTGGTGGAGAGTGGTGTGTTGGTGTGCCCAATAAAACATCACCCAAAATTCTCCGAAAAACTAACATCCCCTGAAAAAAACTGATGTAAAACATTCCACTGTTCAGACACTCAGAAACAAGTCATTCCTCAACTCAACACTTAGATCACACTACGCCCTGATGGACCATCAGCTGGTGGGTTTCCACAGGAGTTTCATTTCAACCAGAGCAGATTTGCACTGCCATGTAACACACACATCCCTGAACTAGGACAGATGTGTCTCTGTTCTCTGTCAGAGGACCTAAGAGACAAATGGCCATGCTTTTTTCTCGAGTCGTGGCTCTCATACAAAGCCTCTGACTCTGGACATAGCGAATTCATTTGTCTTCTCACAAATGAACCTCCCATAATTGATGAGGGCACAACATGAATAATTCACCCATACATCTGATTCTCCTATCAGATTAACGACCAGTGCCGAGCCAAAGGTTCCCATGCTCTTCAGTGAAGCAGAGCTCTCAGATTGCTCATACTGAAGGACCACCTTGAATCTTTGCTGTAAACATTTTATGAAACTGAATACATAACTGACCCGTGAGGCCCTATTTTGCAAAATGACTTGAATACTTGTATTATCCCAAAGGGCTATAACTGGGAGTTGTTTTTCTCATACTGTATTTTATAACCATTTATAAAGTATGAATCAGGCACTCATGGTTGAAAAAACAGGGAGCATGGTTAATTAACAATAAGGCAATCCAGAAGAGTAGTCAGTAAACAGGGCCTGGTCCAGACCATATGAGCTAACACCGCATGGAAACAGCATGAGGCAAAGTGAAAACAACGACGAGGGTCAAACCGGAAATACAATGTAACCAATAACCAAATACAAAATAACAATCAAAAGAGAGGAACCAGGAATCGGAAAAAGGATCGTAATCAGAAGAGAAGAAACCACTCGGAATGTAGCAAGCCATTTTCCCAAAGAACAACGATAAACAAACAGGACTGTTTGTTTAACTGTTTTAACCTGCAGATGGCGCTGCATGAGGATGATGGTGCTATGAACACCTGCGGAGTGTGAGTGACAGGATCCATAGATTGGGAAGGGGTGGTACAGTGCAGGGAATGTCTCGTTCCATGTGTGGAAAATGGCTCCAGAGCAGATGTTAATGATTGGCTAAAAGGAGGGACTGCATGTGGGCGTGGCCAAAGACCATAGTGTGAAGGAAGTAGCTGAATCTGCAGGTGTATGGAAGCGTACGGTCATACGGGTCTACCAGCAGTGGATAAAATCCCAGTCTACAGGGAATTCTCCTCGGAACTGTGCCAGGTGTGTTTGATGGGGCCTACATCCAGAAACTTGTCCAGTACAAGCTCAGGATCAGAAACAGGAATAACAAACAGAGAGTAGCAAGAGAGACCACTCAGTGCACAAACAAGGTTTGGCAATATGTCACAACGTGGATGTGTGGGTGTGGTATATGTAGTAACAGCGAAATGAGGTGCAGGTGGGCAATCAGAACTCTGAAGACCTAGAACACAGAAGTGGTGTGTGATTGGGGCATCTGGCTGTGGCGTCATCAGGGAGAGTGCTCTGGGAGGTGGAGTCCAGGAGATCGGAGGTGGCCGGTAAACCTGAAAGCGTGGCATTTTGTTATTTATTTATTTATTTATTTATTTGATTTACTTCCAGTTAACTTACATTTCTTAAATTGAAGTAAATCAGAATTTAAAAAAATAAAATCTTGATGAATCTTTGAACTTAGTTAATCATTAATTGCTTGTCAGTCCTGAAGCGTGGGATGGCTTGTTAATGTAGTCTACTTCAACTAGAATATTATCTTGAATGATATTTCATATAAACAAAATAAATAAATTGCTTGAGAGGCCTCAAATATGATAATCCTATACCATATTGTCTAGTACCTATGTTAGCATTTGGCTACAATGCTGCGTTTGTTGGAATTAGATTTTTTTTTTAAAGCAAAAAAAATAAAATTAATAAAAATACAATTAAAAAATTCAAAGTGCAACCTGTGTAACCTCAGTTTAAAGTTCCCAGCGAGCTCTGTTGGTAACATGACTTCTTGTCCAGTTAGGCCAGATGCACAGTGTCAGTTAGATGAAGAATGAGAAGAACAAAGTGACAGGGGGAAAGGACATGAAGGCTGTTCACCTTGCTTGAGTTTGATAGGTATAGAGTTCGATTCTATTGTAGTGCTTCTCTCCTTGTTGTTTGGTGCCGTGCTGATCGATATCCCCCAATCTCCTCACTAAAGAGTCAAAACGGCAGGAACCTTGGGTATAGAAAAGATGGAGCTCAGCATATAGCCAGACATAGGGCCTAGCAAAGGCAAGCATTAGCACGAAGAGCTAAGGAGGTTTGGCACAACGGAGAGTAGTGTTAATTAATTATCGATCCAATTTAGCTGATGATTTCCTAAAACGTTCAAAGATGCCAGGATGGAAGATGGACTGGACGTGTGAGAAGGAGCCTGTACAGTAAGAGAACACTCACGGGGGGAACCCACTGTAGCTCTTATTTAGAAGCATAGCCTTTAGCATCAAACTCACAAGCGGCCTATTCCGCTGCCCTGCAGGCTTGCCGAGGCTTCTTTGCTGGATCGTCTCAGAGGCCTTTGATAGTTCCAATGGAACGCCCCATGCCCCTCATCCACTCTGCTTGGGTCCTCTGATCCTTTGATCATCCCACGGATTGCACACATCTCTTGAAATGTAAGACATCCTTCTTTTTTTTTGCATGGTGTTATTTCACACTTTGCTTCGTTCTCCTTCACCTCTATGTGAACCCCAGCTTACCTTTTGCAGCCCTACATATCTCCCATCTGTTCCTCAGGAGGAGAGGAAAGAACCTGGGGTGTGTTTGGATCTGATATGGAAGGATATGGAGCACGGAAGTGAAGTACGGGAGCAAAGATGTCGGAGGAACACAAACTGCCTGCTCTTGTTTATACAGAAACACTATATGACCACAAGTATTCGACCATCACGTCTATATACAGAGTCGCGTCACATTATTATGACCACTTCCTGCTTTTGATGGCAGCAGCGTGTAGCTTTTTCATGGTCAAGTTTCCGTGGCATTCTCTGGGCCCACTCGTCCATGTGGAAGCCAGTTTCGGTACAAATCCATCCTGGCAGGTCACGTACAACCGTACATGGTGATTGTCTTCCCTTGGGCGGATGAGATCTTCCAGCTCGATGGTCATGTTCTCTCTATGGATCCTCCTCCACGCTCCCTCCAGCAGCTGTGGGATGTACCGTAGTCGGTATGGCTCCAGATACCTGTGACAACCTACCAGCCCATCTAGATGCTGACCATGCTGCGCATGTTAGCTACTCTGGATATTAGCTGGTGGTCATAATAATGTGACTTGACTGTGTATACTTGTTGTGGCCCCTCCTTTGCGGCTATAACAGCCTCTTTGGGGACAGCGTTCCAAGATTTTGGAGTCTGTGTGTGGAAAACTGTGCCCATTCATTCAAATGATGTTGGACGAGGCTCACATATGATGTTCCAGTTTATCCGGAAAGTGTTCAGTGGAGTTGGGGTTATGACTCTATGCAGGCCACTGGAGTTCCTCCACACCAGACTTGCCTGCCAGATAGTTTTTTTTTTTTAGCTGGAATTTTTACAGCATTCCAGCTAAAGCTTGGGATAGCATGTAGCGTTCTTAGGCTTGAGTGCAGCTGCTCGGCCATGAAGACCCAGTCCATGATGCTCCAGATGCACAGTATTTGTTCCGAAGTTGCTTCCAGCAGCATTTTGGAACTCAAGTAGTGAGTCATGCTACCGAGAAGTGGTGATATGTGCTTTAGCATTCATGGCGCCAATCCTTGACCCTGCCCTGTGGGTTTGTATGGTCTGCAACTTCATGATTTAGCTGTTGTTGGTGCTCATAGACAGTAATAGCACTGTGTGTACATTCATACCGGAAATGAATTCACGTGAACGAGCCTGGGGGACTAAGACTGAGTAAGCATGAGATTATGAAGTACGGCAGTAGCAGTGACGCTGGCAGCTTTTGGAGATAAATGTGGAGAGTACAGTCCCACTTTCGTCACCACTGAAAGAGGTCGGGGTGTTATGGGCAAGACGCAACATTGTCTTCTCATGCACAGGTCAATTTTGAGATGTGGGCCACCTTGCTCCATTTCGCTTTCACAACTGAGCTGAGCTGAACTGCTGCCCATCCTGTGCGGTCTGATGCTGTTGGTACATCTGCTCTGACTGGGAGCCACTGCTTGCCTTTAATCACCACTGAGATCCTGGCTGTCCTGCACTGTGGAAGCTTGGCCTACTACCTTCACACTATGGTCTTTGGCCACGCCCACATGCAGTCACTGTAGCACCTTTTCCCAATCTATGGATCCCGTCACTCACACCCCACGGGGATTTATATCCCCATCATCATACCAACACATCTGGTGAGCTTAAATTCCCCCCAGGGTCAAACTCCCTTTGCCAGTCTATTAAGGCTTATGCATGCAATTAGCACAGTGCTAATTGGCGGGGAGCAAGTTTCCAAGTAA
>JAMWET010005487.1:97500-105000 GCA_024036415.1 Prochilodus magdalenae
CTCTCCCTGTCTCCCTCTCTCTGTGTCTCTCTCTCTCTTATTCACTCTCTCTGTCTGCCTCTCTGTCCTTCTCTCTCCCCCGTCTCTCTTTCTCTCTCTGCCTCCCTCTCTCTCTCTCTCTTTCTCTCCCTCTGTGTATCTCTCCCTGTCTCTCTCTCTCTGCCTCCCTCTGTGTCTCTCTCTCTCTCCGCTCTCTCCCTGTCTCTCTAACTGTCTCTCTCTGTCTCCCTATGTGTGTCTCTCTGCCTCTGTGTCCCTCTCTCTCTCTGTCTCTCTCTCTCCCTCTGTGCCTCTCTTCCTGTCTCTCTCTCTCCTCACTCTCTCTCTCTGTCTCTCTCTCTCCCTCTGCGCCTCTCTTCCTGTCTCTTTCTCTCCTCACTCTCTCTCTCTGCCTCTCTCTCTCTCCATCCCCCTGTGTGTGTCACTCTCTCTCTCTGTCTGCCTCCCTCTCTTTCTGTTTCTCTCTGTCTCTCTCTGTCTCCCTCTCTCTCTCTCTCTCTCTCTCTCTCTCTCTCTCTCTGTGTGTCTCTCTCTGTCTCTGGTGCTGCTGCAGTGTGAGCAGCTGCTTTGTGCCCTCTACAGTAATCTCTACAGTAACGTCCAGCAGACCCGCAACCGGCCACACAGAGCAGCCGCACGCAGCTGTTCTCCAGAGACACCAGTACTGTAGTACTGTTACTCCGCTGGAGGTCTAAAGGGAGCACTTTTACTGGAGGAGGATTTGACCCGGCGCATCTCTAACTCAACAACTTCGTACTTCGCCCACCACTGCCCGACTCCGGCCCTTTTACCATGTGTGATACAGATGTGTATCTGTGTGGCTGTGTAAACAGAACAAACACATGAACTCTGACCTTTCCAAATCCCATTTCAAATCTAGGGTTAAGCCAACATTTACATCAGTCCAACTCGTCATTCATCATGATTCAATCATCCACCTGCTGTTTCTGTACCAACAAAATGAAAGTCCTTTCATACAGCATCAGTTTCTGTATTCCTCCATTTGTAAATCTCATAGAAGGCCAATGAGACCACTTAGCAACTCACCTCTCTTAGAGGCAACCACCTGAAGGCTTCTAGGGTATACGCCTCCATCTCCCAGTAGCTACATTAGCCTCGTAGCCCCAGCTTCAGACCCAAACCATGTCTGATGGCCTGAATTCAAGGAAAGAGGAAGAAACTATGAATTAGATTTTTTTAGTTTATCCCTAGAGGTCACATGACACAGCACATACTCCCCCATAAGTCTTATTCCTTTCAAGCTGTAGCTGCACCAGCTGCCAATCACCGCCGGCGACCTGAAAATGAACCTCACTTTCAATCCACCATGTAAAATACGCTCGTCATAAACCTCCAATCTCCCGGTTCCCTGTGTGAATGAGCTCCCTGTGATGTTTCGGGTCTCCCTCTCTGCTTTAGCCTGTCAGAGACCTGGCCACCGCTCATATTTCCCCTTTAAAGTTGGGCCGTGGGTGCAGCACGCAATTTTGTCTAGGAAGGAGAGAGAGAGAGAGAGAGAGAGAGAGAGAGAGAGAGAGAGAGAGGGAGGAAAAAAAAGAGATTTTTATTAGTCATTTTCTGCCGCCGTTCTCTCCCTCTCCTCACAGCTACCTGTCGCTTTCCTTCCCGATGTCTGGGCGGCGGGTTTTTGTTGGTGACAGTGGCTGTGATTTAGTGTAGCTTTATGTGAATTGTTTAAAGCTGGATGGAGAGCTCTGCAGACGCCATAAAACTGCAACGCTTGTCAACATCACTCAGGGATGAGTATTTGAGGGAATGGAATTGGTCTGTTTGGATGATGGACAGTTGCCATGGTGATGTACCCTTGTGCAGCTGCTTTATTGTAGGCTCTTAAAGAAAAACTAGGCCCTAAAGAACTCAGGCCTAAGGAAACGCCAATCAGGGGAACGCCAATCAAATCAACAGTTTCCAACAAGGAGAAGCAGAACAATCTGAACAACCACTAACAAGCCTGTATTCTCCAATCAGCATCAAACTCTACACTCTCCACCAAACACGGGCCCCAAATGTCTCCACAGAACCCAACATTCTTCAACAGGTCCATAAACACAAACAGGAAACCCACAGTTCTCCAACAAACCCAATATTCTGCAATAAACCCACCATGCTTTAACAAGCACCAACAAACTCTCCCATAATCCCCCCCCAAAAAGTGCCATTCTTCAACAATTACTAACACCAACATTACCAATCACTAAAACATGTTCAGGAGATTACTTATAAACCCAACATTTTCCAAAAAGCTCACAATTTTCCAACAAACACCAACAGACCTACTACTCTCAAGCAATAACAACAACAACAACATCATACAACGACTGCTAACGTTTAGTAAATCAACTATAAACCCAACAATTTCCGACAAATTATCATTCTCCAACAAACACCAACAAACTCAATATTCTCCCATAATCACCCAACAAAAACTATCAATAATAAACTCAACAATTTCCAACAAATCCATCAATCTCCAACAAACAACAACAAACCCAATACTCTCCAGCAATTACTAACAACAACATTATCAAAAATTACTGAAACATGTTCAGCAGATTATTTATAAACCCAACATTTTCCAACAAGCTCAAATTTTTTTAACAAACACCAACAGACCTACTACTCTCAAGCAACAACAACAACAACAACAACATTATACAACGACTGCTAAGGAACCCCAAACGTTTAGCACATCAACCATAAACCCAACAATTTCCGCGAAATTATCATTCTCCAACAAACACCAACAAATTCAACGTTCTCCCATAATCCCCCCAAAAAAGTGTTATTCTCCCCGAAAATTAGAAACACCAACATTATCAAACAATCACTGAAAAACGTTCAGCAGATTATAAACCCAACAGTTTCCAACAAGTACACAATTTTCCAAAAAACACCAACAGACCTACTACTCTCAAGCAATAATAATAATAATAATAATAATAAATAATAATAATAAATAAATTATAACAATAATACATTCTCCAACAAACTCAACGTTCTCCCATAATCACCCATCAAGAAACCATTAATAATAAACCCAACAATTTCCAACAAATCCATCAATCTCCAACAAAAAACAACAAACCCAACACTCTCCAGCAATTACTAACAACAACAACAACCAGATGAACAACCACAGCAACAACCACAACAACCACAACAACCAGAACAACCACCACAACAACAACAACCAGAACAACAACCACAACACCCACTTTATCTAATGACTGGTAGGGAACCCCAAATGTTCAGCACATCAACTATAAACCCAACAATTGCCAACATACCCACCATTCCCCAAACAATCCTCATAAAAACCAAACATTCTCCAAACATACACCATTCAAACATCAACAAACCTAACATTCTGCAAGAACCCAAACATTTTCCAACAAACACCAATTAACCTAACACTTCCCAACACACCCACCATTCCTCAAACAATCCTAATCAAAACCAAACATTCTCCAAACATATGCCATTCAAACATCAACAAACCTAACATTCTGCAACAAACCAAACATTTTCCAACAAATCCAACAAACACCAATTAACCTAACACTTCCCAACATACCCACCATTCCCCAAACAATCCTCTTCAAAACCAAACGTTCTCCAAACATACACCATTCAAACATCAACAAACCTAACATTCTGCAACAACCCAAACATTTTCCAACAAACCCAACAAACACCAATTAACCTAACACTCCCCAACACACCCACCATTTCCCACCAGTCCTCAACAAATTATCCAACACACATATAATGCTTCAACATCAATAAACTCGACAAACTCAATCCACCCAAACAACGTCATTCACAATCATAAACACCATTACTTAACGATCACTAAGAATCTCAAAATGTTCAGCACATCACATATAAACCCAACATTGTCCAACAAACACCAACAAACCCAATATTCTTTAACAAACCACCTCTCTGTAACAATCATCTACAAAACCAAACATTCTGCCAAAATTTGTGAATTCCAGAATGGTACCGTGATAGGATGCCCCCTGTGCAAGCCCTGTAGTCAGGACCTCCCTACTAAATATTCCAGGGTCAAATGTCAGTGGGATTATCAACAGACTCAACATTCTCCAACAAACACCAACAAACCCAACTTTCCACAACAAGCCCAACATTTCTCAGTGTACCACACCACATACCTTGTTGACTTAAATACTACAGTAGATGGTATACAGGGACAGTCCTGTTTTTAACATTAGCTAAATGTGTAGCCCTTGTAGAGCACGTACAAATGACTAAATAAACAAAACAGCTGAGAAAATACTATCTGCCATCCAACATATGTTTTCTTTTTAATTATTATGGGATGTAAACTGTTGTTATTTAAATGGGATCTTTACGTTCTCGTGTGTGTAAAAATGTTTTTTTTGCATTGGAAGAACAGAAACGCAGAAGAAATCTGGGGACGTGCCACATTAATGAGGTTATTCACAACAAAACTAAAGTTTCCAGCGTTTCCTGATAAACTAGATCGTGACCCACAGTTCTATCTCAATTTGGAGGTCAAATACACATGACTGCATGAGATCTAGGAATCTCTAAACACTCTTTTACCCAACAAGACTATGACCTGTCCCTGATTCCCAACCAAATACATTATATTGCCCAAAGTATTCACTCCCCCATCCAAGTCACGGAGTTCAGGTGTTCCAGTCACTTCCATGGCCACAGGTGTATAAAACCGAGCACCTAGACATGCAGACTGCTCCTACAGACGTTAGTGAGAGAATGGGTCGCTCTCAGGAGCTCAGAAGCCCAGAGTGGTACCGTGATAGGATGCTCCACCTGTGCTACAAGTCTAGTGGTGAAATTCCCTCCCTACTAAATATTCCACAGTCCACTGTCAGTGGGATTATCCAGACCAGCCTACATCCTTATTTCCAACTGCATTTCATTTGCATGGAATGTCCAACATTCCCTATTCGGCCTCCAAGATCTAATGCCCGTGAATCTTAACTCTCCAGCAATAACCAACAAGCTCCCCACATTCTTTAAAAGGTGGGCTTCACCTGTCTATGATCCCAGCAGTCTTTACACTCAGGCTGGTTCATTTAACTTGCATTCTTTCCCCCTTGAGCATAACAAAGCCACCACCAACATTAGAGCACTCTGATTTGTTGGAGATCATCGGATCAGTGTGTTTTCCTCTAACGGAGTCGGCCTACGCGTGACACTCACACGTCTGAGTGCTATTCATGCTCTAATCATTTCCACGTCGGCTCAGTAAAGGTCGCCGGCATGCCTGCCAGGGTGGCAGCTTCATACCTTGAGTCACAACATGGCAGCGAGGAGAACAAGATTACAGCGTTAAATTTTAATGACCGTTGGGAGAATGGGTTGCTGCGAGATGGAGGGAAGGAGGAGAGAGAGAGAAAGAGAGATGGGGAGCCAATTATACATAGGTTCTGAATTCTATAAGTTACTGACACATGAGAAAAGTTTTCCCTCCCAACAGACTCTCCATATTGTTCCGCCCCGAGTCAAGATGGGACGGATAGAGCTGCGGGGGTTGGAGGGAGTTTGTGACGGCAGCCCGGCAGCCTCAGGATCAGCCGGTGTCCTCAACCGGCCGGCGTAATCCATCTCTCAGCGGTGATAGATGAACAGAAACAAGGCAAAGCCCAGGCATCTGTTGTTTCAGTGTCACTGGCAGCAAGGAGCGTATAACTCACACCAAGGAGCAGCAGAGCTAACATTTATAGCGCCGCCACCTCTCTGCTGTATTAATCACCCTATCCAGCACTAGACACATCACAGCCCAAACCAGGGTACAGCAGGAGCTGCAGCTGGCCGAGCGGGCACAGCTTTGCCCCCGTATGGTCCGGCGTTGCAGATAGATCGGATTTATATAATGCCGTTCTGTGGTAATGGAGTGCCTGTCCGAAGATGGAGGATGCCTGGCCTTCCAAACATCATCTAGGCAACCCTCTACTAGAACCCTCATGATGTCTGATGATGCTGTTAGAGCTCTCTGGGCATATGGACATATGGCACGGTAATGGGGTGGCATGGTTATGACTGCAGTAACCATGTGATCACAGTGGTCTAGTAATCACACACTGCCATGCGTCATGCGATATTATGCTGGTCATGATGTAGACAGAGGTTGTGGGTTCAAATCCCAGAACTGAACCATGTATAACCGGTTCTGCCCCTGGGTAAGGCACTTAACACCCATCCCCTCCTCACTGGACCACTAGGCATAGTTAGCCAGTGCTATGACCCCTAGCAAACACTTAGCAACCCCCAACAACCACTTAGTAAACAACGCACACCATCGCAGCCACCTAACAATACCTTAACAACCAGCTGGTATACCATAGCAACTGCCTGACAACAACATAGCACCCACCTGGGATAACATTGCAACCGCCTAGCAACACCTTAGCAATCACTGGGGATAACAAAGCAACCGACTGGCAACACCTAAGCAACCAGCTGGGAGACTATAGCAACCACCTAGAATGCCATAGCAACCGACTAGCAACACCTTAGCAACTTTTGGGATACCATAGCAACTACCTGGGATACCACTGCATCCGATCAGCAACCCACCACAGTCACCACCTAGCAACAAGCTCTGTATTTTCTTGAGGACATGTACCATTCCAGATTGGTATGTGGTCTTCTGGATATTAATTCAGATATTAAAGGCTTCTTCTCTTTTAATTTCATGAGCATCTACAAATTTCACCACCGATCTCCCACCCGACTTCCACTGGTCTCCCAATAGACTCCCACCAGTCTCCCACCAGTCTTCCACCAGTCTCCCGCCAGACTTCCACCAGATTCCCAAGAGACTCCCAAGAGACTCCAACCAGTCTCTCACCAGACTCCCACCAGTCTCCCGCCAGTCTTCCAGCAGTCTCCCACTGGTCTTCCACCAGTCGAACACCAGACTCCCAATAGACTCCCGCCAGACTCTTACCGGTCTCCCACCAGACTTCCACCAGTTTCCCACTGGTCTCCCACCAGTCTCCCACTGGTATCCTACCAGACTCCCACTGGTCTTCCACCAGACTCCCATCAGACTCCCACCAGTCAGTTGGGCAAGTTTTCCAATTTCCAAATAGCTACTCTGAATGTCCTTGAATTTGGTATCTGTGTTTTCTTAACAGACAGCATAACATCATAACCAGCTTACTATCAAGGACCACCCAGAATTTTAGTTTTGAGACATTCAGGGGGTCCAAGAAGTTAATTAGGTGGTCTTAGACCCCACCGGACCCCCTGCATTTCACACCTTGGCTTTGCTCCGTTATTCTTGGCACCGTATTTACTGCACATGGCTCTTTGTTCTGTTCTTTAGACTGAATGACTAGTCGTGCTATTTAAAGCTCGTGAATCTCCCGGTTTTAAGCCCACTGGGCTGAAAGGTTACATCGATTAATAAAGAGAGTGTGTTGTGCACGATGCGACGAAAGGTCCCACGTCTGGAGCAAA
>JAMWET010005487.1:112500-182854 GCA_024036415.1 Prochilodus magdalenae
ACTACATAGTACACTACCATAGTAGGAGAAAGTGGGCCCTATTCCTGACACGAGAGCATGATGGAACCCTATTATAGTGAACCTATATGGTCTACTAATCACTAATCCCTAATCCCTACTTTAGTGAACCTATATGGTCTACTAATCACTAATCCCTACTTCAGAACACTATTATAGTGAACCTATATGGTCTACTAATCACTAATCCCTACTTCAGAACACTATTATAGTGAACCTATATGGTCTACTAATCACTAATCCCTACTTCAGAACACTATTATAGTGAACCTATATGGTCTACTAATCACTAATCCCTACTTTAGAACACTATTATAGTGAACCTATATGGTCTACTAATCACTAATCCCTAATCCCTACTTCAGAACACTATTATAGTGAACCTATATGGTCTACTCATCACTAATCCATAATCCGTACTTTAGAACTCAATTATAGTGAACCTATATGGTCTACTAATCACTAATCCCTATCTTAGAACACTATTATAGTGAACCTATATGGTCTACTAATCCCTAATCCCTACTTTAGAACACTATTATAGTGAACCGAAAAGGTCTTCTAATCAATAATCCCTATTTTGAACACGAATATGGTGAACCTAAATGGTCAACCAATCACTAACCTCTAGTTTAGAGCGTTAAAGAACCTGATTATAGTGAGCTTAATAGTATACTAATCACTAATCCCTACAGATCCATTAATATATTGCCTTAGCTGTTAGTGATACCTGAAATTAAATGCCAAAAATGATCTAGAACATTACATCTCTGTTAACATATTAGCACCACTGTTGGCATTAGCGAGTGAGAAACACCAAGAAATATCTAGAACATTACATCTCTGTTAATATTAGCACTGCTGTTGGCATTAGCGAGTGAGAAACACCAAGAAATATCTAGAACATTACATCTCTGTTAACATATTAGCACCACTGTTAGCATTAGCGAGTGAGAAACACCAAGAAATATCTAGAACATTACATCTCTGTTAACATATTAGCACTGCTGTTGGCATTAGCGAGTGAGAAACACCAAGAAATATTTAGAACATTACATCTCTGTTAACATATTAGCACCACTGTTGGCATTAGCGAGTGAGAAACACCAAGAAATATCTAGAACATTACATCTCTGTTAATATTAGCTCTGCTGTTGGCATTAGCTAGTGAGAAACAAAGAAATATCTAGAACATTACATCTCTTAACATATTAGCACCACTGTTGGCATTAGCGAGTGAGAAACACCAAGAAATATCTAGAACATTACATCTCTGTTAACATATTAGCACCACTGTTGGCATTAGCGAGTGAGAAACACCAAGAAATATCTAGAACATTACATCTCTGTTAATATATTAGCATTGCTGTTGGCATTAGCGAGTGAGAAACACCAAGAAATATCTAGAACATCACACCTCTGTTAATATATTAGCACTGCTGTTGGTGTTAGCTAGAACTAAATGCTAAAACACTACCCAGAGCACTATTATAGGGATAAGAAGTGGTTCTCTAAGCACGGTTACCTACATTTGAGCACTATACTACACAGTTATGGTCTGTAGTCACTAATCGCTACACTGGAGCACTAGAGAACATGAACACTGGGACACTACAAAACATTACAGGGAACAAAAACAGTGCCTAAAACTGAACCCTAGGTTGGAGCACTACATACCGCACTGTTCTAGCAAACAGAGGTGGTTCTCTAAAGCACTATTCTTTACCTTTAAGAACCATAGAACACATTTATTTTCCCTTATCACTACTCCCTACATGGGAGAACACAAGTACAGTGAACTGAAACAGTCCCTGAAAACGTTCCCCGCACTGCAGCACCATTCGGAGCACTATTATGAGGAACCGAAAAGGTCCCCTAATAAATACTCCCTACATGTGAGCACTAGAGCACACAATTTGGGTTCCTAATCACTATTCCCCACACTGGAACTCCAGAGAACCCGAGTACAGTGATCCCTAAACATTATCACTGTTCCCTGTTCTATTCACTATGTAGAACGTTATTATAGGGTATATGTACACTGACAGGATGACTATGTTCACTAGAGAGTGTAGTGTATAGGGAATAGGGAGCAGGGATAATCAGAGCTGTCAGTCTGTTCTCCGGTGACTCGCTTTAGTGTGGAGGTGTTTACAGTATAAGCTGAGCTCTATGCTGTGTGTCTAATGTTCTTTACATCTAAGCTCACCTGACTGAGGAGAACCGCTTCATCTGACAGCACACGCGTGTACCGACAGGGATTTACATAACAACAAGTTAAACATGTCAGCGCATCACGGAACATGTGAAGCGGAGAGAGGGGGAGTACGTGTGTGTATGTGTCTGAGTATGTATTTAACCCTCTGTGGGGACCTGATCCCCTTCCAGGAAACATCAAAACTGAGCTAAATACCAAGAACTATCTAGAACATTACATCTCTGTTATATATCACAGCAGCTGTTAGCACTAGCTAATGCTAAATGCCAAGAACCATCAAGAACATTACATCCATGCTAAATGCCAGAACTGTCTAGAACATTGCATGTTCATCAATATATTACTTTAGGTGTTTTTGCTAGTGCTAAAATACAATAACTATCTAGAACATTACATATACATTAACATATATTACCTCAGCTGTTAGCGATAGCGTTAAATAACAATAACTATCTAGAACATTACATCTCTGTTAATATATTACCTCAGTTGTTAGCATTAGCTAGGGCTAAATGCCAAGAATCATCAAGAACATGACATATCCATTAAAATATTCTCTTAGGTGTTAGCAGAAGCTATTGTTAAATGCCAGAACTATCTAGAACATTGCATATTCATCAATTTATTACTTTAGGTGTAAGTGTTAGCTAGTGCTAAAATACATTAACTAGATAGAACATTGCACATTCAATAATATATATTACCTCAGCTGTAGGCGTTAAATGACAATTACTATCTAGAACACTACATCTCTGTTCATATATTATCTCAACTGTTTGCATTAGCTAGTGTTAAACACCAAGAACTATCTAGAATGTTACATATCTGTTAAATACTACTTCCACTGTTAGCATTAGCTTGTGCTAAAAACCTATAACTATCTACAATATTACATATCCATTAATATATTACTTCAGGTTTGTGCAATAGCTAGTGATTAATGCCAATTACTATCTAGAACATTACATCTTTGTAATTAAATTACTGTAGATGTTAGCATTAGCTAGTGCTAAACCCCTAGAACTATCTAGAACATATCTGTTAACATACTGCCCTAGATGTTCCTGTTAGCTATTGCTAAATGCCAAAACTAAAACATGGTATCTAGAACATTTCACCTTCAAAGGAAACACAGAGCGACTTCTCTTTTCCCCCACACAGAGTATTCGTATCGATCCCACTTTTGGGAAAAGTTTGACAGTCAGTGCTGTGTTGTACCGACCCAGGCTGGAAAACCATTCGGGCACATGAGTCAGCGCCCCAGCTTCTTGTTCCAATTTTCCTGTTCCACCTTAAATGGTGCAGCATTAAACAGCAGCTGCCTGAGGCCTCAGAGTGTAACCACTGCACCATCTTCTAAAAGTTCTCCGTATGAAGACGGATGAAATATAAACACGGTGGTTTGGTGTGAGATGCTCTGGTCAAGAATACGGTTCACAGTGGAACCAGACGTCAAGTCAAACCAAAATTTATTTTTATGCGCCTTTTACAGCAGAGAACCCGCAGGACCCTTCAGACCCTTTGACCCATCAGATAGTCATGCTACTGCGTTACAGATAGACCCCTAGAACGGTTCTTACTTAACAGAGTCTGACGCAACTCCAAGAAATGCAGCTTGGAACTCTATTGCTGAAGGAGAAGGCCGAACATCAGCTCTACACAGAAGCGCCGTCGAGTTCTCTGGGCCTGGGCTTATCCAAAAGCCCTGAAATCCGCAGACCCTGCTCCGTCATTTCACCTGCCACTTCATGGCTGAGCTGCTGTTGTTCCCACTGTGTTCTAATCCCACTGACAGTGGACTGTGGAATATTTAGTAGGGAGGGAATTTCACCGCTGGACTTGTAGCACAGGTGGCCTCCTATCACGGTACCACTCTGGAGTTCACTGGGCTCCTGGAAGCGATCTGTTCTCTACTAATATCTGTAGGAGCAGTCTGCATGTCTAGGTGCTCGGTTTTATACTCCTGTGGCGATGGACATGACTGGAACACACAAATTCAATCACTGACACTGGCAGTATAGTGTAGCGTAAGTTTCCTATGAAAGAACCCGCTCTGCGGTTCTCCTTATAATCACTATACCGTTGAACCTAGCACACAGAGCTTGAGATGAGAGTCGGTAGGAATTGAATCATTTCCTCTAATGAGTAATTGAATCTGCCTGGTTGGCTAATTATTCACATTAATTACGCCGTGTGCTTTCGACCGTCTTCTGAACCAAACATCAAACCGCAGCCGCACAGAGACACAAATAGAATCTGAATCAGAACCTTATTTTCTTCGCCAGGTACAAAATGTTCAGGGAAGTTCTCAGGGCAGGAGTCAAGATGAATTTCATGGAAATGATGCCAGCGAACGCTGGGAGACTCTGGGAAATCTCACAGACTGTACCTTTATGGTTTATATAAGAAAAGCTGCATTACACTCTAAATACTACTGGGTGGATTAGCATTAGCTCGCTAGCTAACTGAGATGTATCTGTTTCCAGTGTATTACTACAGGTAATGATAAGGAGTCGATCCCAAAACAGTGGGTTCTTTGACTCCAGCGATTCTGTCTGGGATAAAGCTAGCAGTTAGGTTTCCGTACACGTTTATTTATCAGTAATAATATACAGTAGAACTAGCTAGCTTTCCTGGAGCTGGTACACACCCACACGTGACAACGCAAGCGGCCTGGAACTACCACAAGAGACAAACTTTGAGCAAGAAAGGGGGTTGTTGCTTGCTAGTGTGAACGAAGGGTAAGACTAGAAATGCTGGGCTAGTTCTGGCTTAAGATGGGTAATGCTACACTAGTGCAAACATAAGTTTATGATGTAGTGCTGTCCTAAACTGATTTATGCTGGCCTAGTACTGGCCTAAAATGGTTGATGCTACACTAGTGCTAGCATGAGATTGTTTAGGCAGATCTAATGCTATCCCAAACTGGTTTGTGCTGGCCTAGTGCTAGCCTAAGATGGTTTTTATATTGGACTAGCTCTGGACTAAAGTAGTCTATGCTGTACTAGCTCTGGCCTAAACTGGCCTATGCTGGACAAGTGCTAGCCTAAACTGGTTTGTGCTGGACTAGTGATGGCCTAAACTGATTTATGCTGTACTAGTGCGGGCCTAATGTGGTTTATGCTGGTCTATTTCTGAATAAAGATGGTTTGTGCTGGAGTAGTGATGGCCAAAACAGGGTTATGATGGACTAGTGTTAGCCTATACTGGTTTATGCTGGACTAGCGCTGAGGTAAGATGGAACAGTCAATTATGAATTTTGAACTTAAGCTCATGGTGCATAAAATACAGAATTCTGCTCTCTTGACTTAGGTTACCATGCAAGTTCAATTAATTTGGCATTAAAAAAACGTAAGCCTTTGTAAAGTTTAAGAGTTTTTAAAACATTTGTGTAGAGAAAGAATCTACAATCCAGGTGATCTACAAAAGTGGAATAACGTATCCAGTACAGTTTAAATATTATAAACTACACAGGAAATGAGATTTTAACATTCCTAACAAACAACAAAGAACATGCTGTTAAAATGAGTTCAACATAATGAACCCAAGTCCATTACCAACATGACTGCCTGCAGATACCATCAGCACGTTTGAAATTTGAGACAGGCTCAGTATAACTTGTAACCCTCTAATTTTTTTGATTTTGGATATCAGATTTTTTTTATTGGCACATTTGTCGTGTGTAGTGATGGGATAAAAGATTCCTTATCTGATGCCTTCATTATTCTTTCGGTCATGTTCTCTGTGCCAAAGAAGAAAAGGACCATCCAGATTGTTACCAGCGTAAAGTTCAAAAGCCAGCATCTGTTATGGTACATGGGGGTAACCCGCACATCTGTGCAGGAACCATTAATGCTGAGTAGTGCATATACATTTTGAAGGAACATATGCTGCATGTGCTCCGTGCTTGTCTCAATGCTGAGCCTCATCCTGCGTGCGCTACAACAGTTTGGCTTCATAATAAGAGTGTCCAGGTGTCCCAGTCCAGGTGTCCCAGTCCTCAGTTCCCAAATGACTAAGTGTCGTTAACAAGAAAGGAACTGTTATCATACTGGATACTATAATAATTAGTTCTAGATACTATTTTTATATTTTTATATAAATATAAATATATATATATATATATATAAATTTTATATAAATATAAATAATATAAAATTTACTATATCATTCTGCATAGTATTCTTAGCACTTTATTCTAGATATTAATTTTACTATTTATATTTTAAGCCTTCATTCTAGAACTTACTTTCTAGAATACAACATTTTGTCTGGATAGTAATCTTATTAAAAGTTTACTCTGGTCAATTAGGTCATTATAGCATCGTTCTAGATATAATATTGATTGGCATTTCAGCCTGAAGAGTAATTTTATTAAAATTACATTTGAGATCATAAGGTCATTAGAAGTTTATTTAATAATTAATTTAATCATTAATTTAATAGTAATTTCATCTGGACAACAAATCATTAGAACCTAGAAAAGAATATATTAGACCTTCGTATGGACAATACTAATACTACATTTAGCATCATAAGTTCTTTAGAACTCTAGAATTAAATCTTGTAGTATTTCAGTCTGTATAGTAATTTTAATAAACCTTTTTTTCTGGACAATAAGCTCAACCAATATTAATTTTACTAATACTTAATTCTAGAGTTCACTATCATGATATGTTCTGGACTGAAATTTTATTAAAACTTTATTCAGACAATAAGGTCATTAGAACTTTTCTTTTATTCAAACTTAATTCTCGACTATAACCTCATTCTAGATATTAGTTTTATGATAATTACAACTTGGTTAGTAATTTTATTGTAATTTTAGCCTGTAATTCAAAATATACATACATATACTGTATATAATTATTTGATTATTATTTTGTAAATATTTAGTTTTCCAGATAAAATTACCAAAAAATTATCATTAGAACCTAGAATAGAATATTTGAATTTTCCATTTTGGATATTACTAATACTAAATTCGAGATTATAAATTCATTAGGACTTAATTTAATTTCGTAGTATTTCAGCCTTATCTCAGTATTTCAGTCATTTTTTAAAACCTTCATTCTGGACAGTAAGCTCAAACAATTTTCATTTTACTAATACTGCATTCTTCATAGAGTTCACTAAAACTTAATTCTCGATTTTCATTTTATGGTCATTTCTGTCTGGACTGTAATTTATTTTTTAATTGCATTCTGGACAAAAAATTCTTTGAACCTAGAATAGAATATTTGAATTTTTCATTCAGGACATTACTAATACTAAATTCATAAGTTAAATAATTTTGTAGTATTTTTAGTCTGGATAGTAATTTTATTAATCCTTCATTCTAAACAATAAGCTCAACCAATATTTTTTTTTACTAGTACTTCATTCTGGATAAAGAGTTCACTGGAATGAATTTTATGGTCATTTGGAATTTCAGTCTGGATTTTATTAAAACTATTCTGGATTAAGGTCATTTGAACCTCATTCTAAGTATTAATTGTAGAACTTATTTCTAGATATTAATTTTAGAGCAATTTCCTTGGGGATATTACCGAAGCAACTTTCAGAACATTTATTGTAAACCACTTTATTATTGATTTTAGAGTTTTCTAGCTCTGTTCATCATTCTAACGTCACTCTGATTTCTATTTTTACTGATTTTTACAGATTTCTAAAAATGGATTCCTGGTTCCTGATCATTCCCGTTCATTTCCTTTGAGCAGCAGAGCAGTTATCAATCAGCATCAAGCATAGAACAGAGTTAGCCTATGTAGTGAGCAGATACATTCATCTGATTATGTGGCTAAGGACAGGAAATAAAAAGCCAATGAAGTGCCACTGGCAGATCATTTATATCAGGAGCCAGCCAACGTTTAAGCAGATGCTGTTCCAATTAAGGCTAAGAGCAAGGAGAGGTCAGTCCAGTGTCTAGCGTTACACTGTCCACTACAGAGGAGCATGACTAGCCACTCATTAATCAGCTTTTATTAGGCGGAGGAGGAGTGGCCAGCTGATGAAGAGTGAGCGGCTCCTCTGTGACTTCCTGTGTGGACCTGCATTAAAGGATCAAAGGGGATCTTTTCATTAATTCCCAGCGCTCGCATTGTGGTTTCAAAGATATCAGCTGCCTTTGTTGCTGGAGTGGATCTCCCGTGAGGGGAGGAGCTTTTGTTGAGGAGCATATGTGTCAGAATGGCACTCAGAGATGGAGATAGCACTGCTGTGTTGTTTAGGAGCAGAACTCATCAGGGTTGTTACCGCACACACCTGAGCTCTTTCACTTAACAACAAAGCAGATGACAACTACAAGAGCAAGAGTAGCAACAACGAAAGGAGTGGACGCAGTGACAAACACTCCAACAATGATGGAGACAAACAGATCACCGGGAATCATTTCCACCGTCAACTCCTCTCTCTTCTCTGAACTATGAAGTTCTCACCATTTCTTCCGGTTTCTTTATCTGAAGCTTGGTGGTCTTTAATACAACGAGCGCAGATCAACTCATCAACAACAAACAGAGAGTTACCGCTAATCAGGAGCAAGTACCACCGCAATCTGCAACCGGCAACAACTATAAATACAACAAACAAACAAAAACACACTAATCAATCAACAACAGAAATAAACCAACAACTGTAAATCAATCAGCAAAGAGCACAAATCGATTAACAACAAAACAGATCAACCAGTCAACAGCAAACATTACCATCAAACATTAACAACCTGACAGAGACTAAACCAAACAGCTATCAGAAACAAACCAGTAAACAGAAATAAATCAACCAATCAATAAGGAATACCACCACCAATCAATAACAATCACAAATCATAAATAAAACAATCTACCCCAATCATAACAATCATAGAACAGCCAATCAGCACATCAACCAATCAACAACAAATCAAACAAACAACAATCACAGATCAACCACTCAACAACAGTCAGATAACAACCAGTCGACAACAACTACAGAACAAACACCCAACAACCATCACAGAACAACGGCTCAACAACCATCACAGAACAACGGCTCAACAACCATCACAGAACAACGGCTCAACAACCATCACAGAACAACGGCTCAACAACCATCACAGAACAACGGCTCAACAACCATCACAGAACAACCGCTCAACAACCATCACAGAACAACCGCTCAACAACCATCACAGAACAACGGCTCAACAACCATCACAGAACAACCGCTCAACAACCATCACAGAACAACGGCTCAACAACCATCACAGAACAACCGCTCAACAACCATCACAGAACAACCGCTCAACAACCATCACAGAACAACCGCTCAACAACCATCACAGAACAACCGCTCAACAACCATCACAGAACAACCGCTCAACAACCATCACAGAACAACGGCTCAACAACCATCACAGAACAACGGCTCAACAACCATCACAGAACAACGGCTCAACAACCATCACAGAACAACCGCTCAACAACCATCACAGAACAACCGCTCAACAACCATCACAGAACAACCGGTCAACAAGCATCACAGAACAAACATCCAACAACCATCACAGAACAACCGCTCAACAACCATCACAGAACAAACATCCAACAACCATCACAGAACAACCGCTCAACAACCATCACAGAACAAACACCCAACAACCATCACAGAACAACCGCTCAACAACCATCACAGAACAACCAGTCGACAACCATCACAGAACAACCGCTCAACAACCATCACAGAACAACCAGTCGACAACCATCACAGAACAACCGCTCAACAACCATCACAGAACAACCGGTCAACAACCATCACAGAACAAACACCCAACAACCATCACAGAACAACCGGTCAACAACCATCACAGAACAACCGCTCAACAAGCATCATAGAATGCTTGCACATGCACACACACACACACACACATACAGACACACACACACACACACACACATACAGACACACACACAAACAGCACACACACACAGACACAGACACACATACATACACACACACAGACACATACACACACATACAGACACACACACACACACACACACACGCAAACAGCACACACATACACACACATACAGACACACACACACACACACATACATACATACACAGACACACACACACACATACATACGCGCACACACACACATGCACACACACATACATACACACACACAGACACATACACACACATACAGACACACACACACACACACACACACATACACAGACACACACACACGCACACACACGCACACACACACACGCACACGCACACGCACACACACATACATACGCGCACACACACACATGCACACACACACACACACACACACATACAGACACACACACACACACACACACACATACAGACACACACACAAACAGCACACACACACAGACACAGACACACATACATACACACACACAGACACATACACACACATACAGACACACACACACACACACACACACACACACGCAAACAGCACACACATACACACACATACAGACACACACACACACACACATACATACATACACAGACACACACAGACACACACACACACATACATACGCGCACACACACACATGCACACACACACACACACATACAGACACACACACACACACACACACATACATACATACAACCGTGGAAGGATGTGACTTGAGGAAGGGGTTTACAGAGGAGCACTGCTCAGTACCTGCTGACAGGTGGCGGTGAAGAAGTTAGCCTTCTGAGTCATCTTTATCTCCCTCTCTCAGAAACTCAGTCTGAAGAATCTGATCACGGCTGGAATGATTAGCATTAGCATCCTCTGGTTAAGTGCGGGGCCCCAGTGTGTGTTTAATTCGGAAATATGGCATTAAAAATTAAAACATTCGATTAGCTTTCTTCCACCTGTGGCACAGAGGCTTCTTGGGCTGGTCGTTTGAGCAGTGCTGCCTCGCAACAATGTCGTATGAGTGTTGGTGTACCTGACTGACCCAACAGCCACCATTACGGACATCCAGCGAGCAGTGGTGTCCTCCATGAGTCCTCCTGTTAGTGCAGCACCATCGGCAGACGGCTGCACCACGCAGGACTACATGCACACAGACCGTTACCACGACTGTCCTTAACACCACGTCACCGTCACCAAACACTGCAGTGGTGTCGTACCAGACTGTCATGGAGCGACTCAGAATGGCAGCGGGTCATCTTCAGTGACGAGTCCCGCTTTAGTCTTGGTGGAGACGCCCAACGAATCCGTGTGCGGAGGCACCGTGGTCAGCACCAAGATGAACGGTTTGGTGTCACATGTCCAGAACACCTGGTGTCCCTCCACCTCCACCCCTACCGCACCATCTGCAGGAACTGTGTGAGGATGTTCAAGCTGCATGGGATGGATTATCACAGGACACCATTAGGAACCTCTACAGCTCCATACCGAGACGTCTGGCGTGTTGGGTTAGCAAACATGGCGGCCCCACGCCATACTGAGAGACAGACTTCTGTATGTGTAGCTCAATAAATATTGATCATATCAGTCTAAATTTATCATCAGTTATTGATCCTGGTCACCATTATCTTCCTTCCCAACAGCACCGCACTCCCACACCTCCTTCCGGGTGCAGTTATTCCTTTGATGTTGAGTGTAGTAACAATAAGAATGAAAACAACAAACAACAGAAGCATCAGTAACAGTTTTCCTGTTTTCTGTGGGAGCTCAGACAATAAACTCACAGTGAGTCGCAGCCGAACCTACTGAGATTGGAATCAGCTGATGATATGAAATGCATTCCGTTCTGCACCTGTGATATACGTGACTCCAGGCAGCAGGTCTCATGTAATCTCCCTATTAAAGAGAAAGCCTGACTTCTATTTGCCGTTTTAGCCGACTTCAGCAAATTTCTAATTACTCCAGTGATAACTTGTGCCACTGGTGATCATCATCATAATTAATAAAGCTGAACATGAATGGAGGTCTATTATGAGCTACTGCAGTCCAGTAGTCAATCTGAAACGCTTTCAGTCACATACAGAGGAGAATAAAGCAGCCCATCTGAAACTCAGCTCCATGTCTCTACAGCTCGCAGTGCTGCTATATGGATAAATACATACATCACTGGGTCCACCTCCCGGTATCTACACTCACAGTCCAGTATATCAGCTCCACTGACCATACAGGACACTCTGTAGGTGTACAGGTCCAGACTGTAGTCCCCCTGTTTTTCCCTGTATACTGTATTACCCTGTTCTTCAATGGTCAGGACCCCCACAGGACCACCACAGAGCAGGTATGATGTGGGTGGTGGATCATTCTCAGCACTGCAGTGACACTGACGTGGTGGTGGTGTGTTAGTGTGTGTGGTGCTGGTGTGAGTGGATCAGACACGGCAGTGCTGCTGGACACCTCAGTGTCCCTGCTGGACTGAGCATCATCCACCAACCAAAACTATCCTGTGGGACAGCGTCCTGTGGGCAGTCTCCTGTGGGCAGCGTCCTGTGGGCAGCGTCCTGTGGGCAGCGTCCTGTGGGCAGCGTCCTGTGGGCAGGGTCCCGTGGGCAGGGTCCTGTGGGCAGCGTCCTGTGGGCAGGGTCCCGTGGGCAGGGTCCTGTGGCCAGTGTCTTGTGGGCAGCGTCCTGTGGGCATCGTGCTGTATGCAGTGTCCCGTGACCACTGATGAAGGACTAGGGGATGACCAACACTGCACTGTGCAGCAGCAGATGAGCTATCGTCTCTGACCTGAGGTGGAGCAGCAAGGTAGGAGTGTCTAATAGAGTGGACAGTGAGTGGACACAGTGTCTCAACACTCCAGCAGCACTGCTGTGTCTGATCCACTCACACCAGCACCACATACACTAACACACCACCACCACGTCAGTGTCCCTGCAGTGCTGAGAATGATCCACCACCCACATCATACCTTCTCTGTGGTGGTCCTGTGGGGGTCCTGACCATTGAAGAACAGGGTAATACAGTACACAGAGAAACAGATGGGCTACAGTCTGGACCTGTACACCTACAGAGTGTCCTATACGGCCAGTGGAGCTGATGAGATGGACAGTGAGTGTAGATATGAAGAGGTCAGTGGCCAGTCAGTGTTTGTACTGTATATACCTCGTCTGCTTTATTTGCTGTGACATTTAAAAGTTTTCACTAATTTTTCATAAAAAATTAAAATTTTAAATCAAAGCCCACAGGCGTATCTGCTACGTAGTCTCCTATGCCTGCAGGGTACATGACAGGAGAGGATGGAGTTGACACCCAGCCAGCGCAGGAATGTATTTCTGTCCTGGAAATTCTAAGATCATTTCACATTCATAGAGGGCAAAGGAGACCGGAATGTTACTGCGCAGTGAAACCTCTGCTCACCAGGGAAAGACGGCGCTCCGCATCCACAAACTCCAGCTTCAGGTAAGACGTCTTTTGTCCAGCTAAGGTTGAACACTTGCTGGTCAAACTATCCACCTAGCAAGCTCCCTACTGAGAATGGCGATGTATGGATAAAGGAATGAACGGATGAAGGAACAGTGTTGGTGTATGGATAAAGGAATGAACGGATGAAGGAACAGTGTTGGTGTATGGATAAAGGAATAAAGGGATGAAGGAACAGTGTTGGTGATGGATAAAGGAATGAAGGGATGAAGGAACAGTGTTGGTGATGGATAAAGGAATGAAGGGATGAAGGAACAGTGTTGGTGATGATAAAGGAATGAAGGGATGAAGGAACAATGTTTGTGATGGATAAAGGAATGAAGGGATGAAGGAACAATGTTTGTGATGGATAAAGGAACGAACGGATGAAGGAACAGTGTTGGTGTATGGATAAAGGAATGAAGGGATGAAGGAACAGTGTTGGTGATTGATAAAGGAATGAAGGGATGAAGGAACAGTGTTGGTGTATGGATAAAGGAATGAAGGGATGAAGGAACAGTGTGGTGAATGATAAAGGAATGAAGGGATGAAGGAACAGTGTTGGAGTATGGATAAAGGAATGAAGGGATGAAGGAACAGTGTTGGTGAATGATAAAGGAATGAAGGGATGAAGGAACAGTGTTGGTGTATAGATGAAAGAATGAAGGGGTGACAGGCAGCTGCAGACAGGAGGTCTAGCTTGCTAGCTGTTGGTGATGCTAGTTAGCTTTAGCTAAAACTGGTCTTTGTGGGCGTGGCCAGAGACATCAGCCTTGTGATTGGTCAGGGGAATGCTTATGGAAGCATTACCCAGGATTAGGACCGCCCAGTTTACGTGGAGAGGAGAGTCAGTTATGGGTCAGGAATTCATAAGACCTACCCGACTCCTTCACCGCCCCTCCCCTCCTCTCCCTTCTCTCCTCGGTTCCTCCTCCTCCTCATCAGCATGCTCGCCCGTGTGAGAGCAGGAGGCTGAGAGAAACAGACAGGCCGGAGGAGGAAAGTAATAACGGACGCTCCTAGAGAGGAAATAACACGCTGCATATTCCTCACACTAATCTGTGTAGTGCTGTTGGTTACTGGGTGTGTGCGGTAGAGGAGCGGAGAGTCGCTTGACCGTGAAGAGCGAAGTGAGATAAGTGTAATGAATGCTCCACCGCTAATCACATGTACCTAATACATTTAACGCTCCTTCTAAACGTTCCGGCCACACGGCATGGAGCGTCGCGATAGAGGTCGCATGAGGCGTCGAGTGGCGCGTATGATTTCCTTTCCACATACAGTCACACTAAAGACAAATCAGGATTTCCAGTAGAGTATGGGATCCGGAGGGCATTCCGGGATTCCTCAGTTCACCAACAGCTAGCAAGCTAGACCTCCTGTCTGCAGCTGCCTGTCATCTGTTCATCCCTTCATCCATCACCAACACTGTTCCTTCATCCCTTCATTCCTTTATCAATCACCAACACTGTTCCTTCATCCCTTCATTCCTTTATCCATCACCAACACTGTTCCTTCATCCCTTCATTCCTTCATCCATCACCAACACTGTTCCTTCATCCCTTCATTCCTTTATCAATCACCAACACTGTTCCTTCATCCCTTCATTCCTTTATCAATCACCAACACTGTTCATTCATCCCTCCGTTCCTTATCCATCACCACCCTCGTTCCTTCATCCCTTCATTCCTTTATCCATACATCAACAAATTTCCTTCATTTGTTCATTCCTTTATCCATCACCACCCTCGTTCCTTCATTTGTTCATTCCATCATCAATCACCAACACTGTTCTTTCATTCGTTCATTTCTTTATCTATCACTACCCTCGTTCCTTCACCCCTTTATTCCTTTATCCATGCAGCAGCATTGTTCCTTCATCCCTCCATTCCTTTATCCATCACCAACATTGCTCCTTCATCCATTCATTCTTTTATCCATACATCAACAAATTTCCTTCATTCGTTCATTCCTTCATCCATCACCACCTCGTTCCTTCATCCGTTCATTCCTTTATCAATCACCAACCTTGTTCTTTCATCCGTTCATTCCTTTATCCATCACCACCCTTGTTCCTTCATTCGGTCATTCCATCATCCATCACCAACACTGCTCTTTCATCTGTTCATTTCTTCATCCATCACCAACACTGCTCTTTCATTCGTTCATGCCTTTATGCATCATCACCCTTGTTCCTTCATCCGTTCATTCCTTTATCCATACATCAACAAATTTCCTTCATTCGTTCATTCCTTTATCAATCACCACCCTTGTTCCTTCATTCATTCATTCCTTCATCCATCACCACTCTTGTTCCTTCATTCCTTTATCAATCACCAACACTGTTCTTTCATTCGTTCATTCCTTTATCCATCACCACTCTTGTTCCTTCATTCGTTCATTCCTTTATCAATCACCAACACTCTTCTTTCATTCGTTCATTCCTCTATCCATTACCAACCTTGTTCCTTCATTCGTTACACTCTATACATGGTTACCCTGCACTGAGAGGATGCATAGCTGTAGGCCATCACAGTGAATCTACAGAGAGTCTACAGGTGGCGCTGCAGGAGGATGATGGGGCTATAAACCCCGGTGTGGTGTGAGTGACGGGATCCATAAATTGGGAAGAGCTGCTGCAGTGCAGGGAATGTCCTGTTCGGCTCCAGAGCCGGTGTTAATGATTGGTTAGTAACACGTTCTACTGGCTGCTAGCTTGGCTGCTTTAAGCTAGTTACTAGTAACGGCTAAGCTAGCTAGCTAAGCTTAATTCTCCTAACCTGATCCAAGTTTCTAGATTTCTAGCTAGTTGCTAGTAACGGCTAAGCTTGTAAGCTAACTAGTGGCATACTTGGAGGCTTGGTTAAGCTGGTTAAACTTAATCTAGTGATCGATAACGATTGAGCTCTCAGGCTTTCTCACGCATGGGTCTGAGATTGGTGGGCTAACCGAACAACACCCTTACATCAGGCTAATGGATAAATCCCACTTCATGAAACAACATGCCGGGAGTGCAGAACATCCGGAGACGAAAGCTGAGCTGTCATTCAAATCTACAGTGACAATCACGGAGCACTTTTACTAATGAACGAGATACGGGGAGCAATGAAAGCAGCTATTCATATCAGAGCCTTGATGAGGAGAGTTCTAGGCAATGCAGTTTTCAAGAGCTTGTCGAGCATCCTCAGGTTTATAGCCCAGAATGTCCACATCAACGAGATTGCTATTAGAGGAAGGGGATTCGTATCCAGGGCTGGAGTGAGCAGCTACACTAACACGTCTCCTAGAACCATTTCAGGGACATTTCACCAAAACAAGAAGACTTCACCGTTAGCCAGGAAACAGAAACATGCCTGACCTCTCCTTTTACTGGAGAAGCCTAAGGTGGAGTTTAAAAGTAGGACACTGGAGGTATAAGTCCATTACACAATCCCAAATTGAGTCAGTCAGCCAAGACGGGTTTGTTTCTGATCGGGTAGTGGCATTAAGCCATCATAGCGGGGGGAAGACGCGTGATCAGCCCATACAGAAATCTAGTATATGGCAATACATGGGTTTCTAAGATATGGCATATAATAGCACAATTAATCAATCAATCTATATTCATCTATGATCCCACCCATTCCCCATCCCTTGTATCTCCCAGTATTCTGCTGTCACCATGCGTACCACTGCCAGTGACGTAATCATGATATCCCCTTCACAGTGGTCACTGGGATCGTAAAGGATACCCAAATCCTGTACAGGTGTTCATGATCATCGCCTGGGTGCTTAGGACATTGTGCTGCAAGCCCAAGGTGACCAGCAACATCATACAGCATCTGCTCTCCTTGTTGACTTTATCCCATTCCCGGTCAGCAAGTTTTATTAGGACCGTAAAAGACCAATAATTAATACTGAACAGCGGTTCCATCATAAACACACAGCAAGCCAGCCAAACATCGCCCTATCCAAACATCACGTATTCATTAACACCACGGTCACATCAGGAAATTAAAACCCCCTCCTTGTATCTACACTCAGTGTCCATCTTAACAGCTCTGCTGACCATACAGGGCACTCTGTAGGTGTACAGGTCCAGACTGTAGTCAATCTGTTTCTCTGTGTACTGTATTACCCTGTTCTTCAAAGGTCAAGACCCCCACAGGACCCCCACAGAGCAGGTATGATGTGGGTGGTGGATCATTCAGACATTACAGTTCTGCTAAACACTGCATAGTCACTGCTGGACTGAGAATCATCCACCAACCAAAATTATCCAGCACACCAGCGTCCTGTGGGGCAGCGTCCTGTGGGCAGCGTCCTGTGGGGCAGCGTCCTGTGGGGCAGCGTCCTGTGGGGCAGCGTCCTGTGGGGCAGCGTCCTGTGGGGCAGCATCCTGTGCCCACTGATGAAGGACTAGAGGATGACCAACACTGCACTGTGCAGCAGCAGATGAGCTATCGTCTCTGACTGTCCATCTACAAGGTGGACCAGCAAGGTAGGAGTGTCTAATAGAGTGGACAGTGAGTGGACACAGTGTCTAAACACTCCAGCAGCACTGCTGTGTCTGATCCACTCACACCAGCACCACCCACACTAACACACCACCACCACGTCAGTGTCACTGCAGTGCTGAGAATGATCCACCACCCACATCATACCTGCTCTGTGGGGGTCCTGTGGGGGTCCTGACCATTGAAGAACAGGGTAATACAGTACACAGAGAAACAGATGGACTACAGTCTGGACCTGTACACCTACAGAGTGTCCTGTATGGTCAGTGGAGCTGATGGAGTGGACAGTGAGTGGAGATACAGGGAGGTTATTTTAATATTCTGATATTACTGTGTAGAATCTGGAAAAGAGAGTGAGGGGGGTAGTTATGAACCGTCAGAAGTATTTTCTCTTTTTCAGTCAGTTGTCAAGGTTACAAATGTCCATTCAGTCATTTAGCCATTATGCTTTACGAATACTAATCACTACCAATTTATCAACTCACTTTTTCCCTGAAAGCATCGTATTTAATATGAAAAGCTTTCAGTAGTTGCAACATTGTGGGGAAAAGAACTTTCATTAACATTAACACACTAATCAGAAGCAGGTTTTTAAAAAAATCTATTTCGGATCCCCATTTACCAGATAAAGAATAACTCACCCTGCGTCTTTAAGGTGGTAGTAACTCCAGACTCCTGCAGAGGGCGCTGCACGAAGATGATGGGGCTATAAATACCTGTGGGGTGTGAATAATGGGATCCATAGATTGGGATATGGTGCTACAGTGCAGGGAATGTCTCGTTCCATGTGTGGAAAACGCTTCAGAGCAGATGTTAATGATTGGCTAAAAGGAGTGACTGTATGTGGGCGTGGTCAAAGAACATAGTGTGAAGGAAGTAGCTGAATCTGCAGGTGTATGGAAGCGTACGGTCATACGGGTCTACCAGCAGTGGATACAATCCCAGTCTACAGGGAATTCTCCTGAAGCGAATGAAGTTATGAAGACAACGGAAGTCCTAGCAACAACCTGGAAGAACACCCCAAATGTCCCCTGCCAGATTAACCGCACCTACAAGAGATCAAGCTCCACTCCTGCTCCACATCTGAGAACAACCACACGTGTCTCTGTCTATCCTTCCTCCACTGTGACAAGACACCTCCTCAACACCATGGAGGTCTAGCTGTTCAAGAAGCTCCTCACTGAGGACATCAAAGCTGCTGGTGGTCTCAGAACAAGGGACCGACCACCCCAGAGACCAGACCCTGGGGTTATTTGGATGGTGAGAAGGAGAGGCAGAAGGAGCTCAACCAGCTTCCAAGACTGAACTTTGGAGGCGTGTCTCTATGAGGAACAGGAAGTGGATCTCCTGAGAAGAAGGGACGCTGTAATGAAGGTAAGGAGTGGACGCGGTAGCGGTGCAGGGACATGCGCGAGTATCTAATTATACCGAGTGGTTTTTAGGCTTTTCCAAACCAGTGGGAGTAGGGAAGACGGAGTGCAGGTATGGCTTAATGACAGGTAGGAGTAATCATTGCGCCTCACGGCTCCCTTAAGCTTTTCATCCTATTCTCATGTTCCTCTCGCATACATTAGCGAAGCCCAGATCTCATTAGGCCAGGCATCCTGCGCTGAGCTGGGCTTCATAATCCGCTTTTATCTGACACTGCCTCGCTCGCTCCACTCCGCTGTTTAGCTTCCGGTTTTCAAACATCCTGTTGTTTTTTTCCCTTCACTGGTGGCAGGAGGTCCGGCTTTAGGTAGGACACTGAGGAAAGAACCTCTCTCGGTTTCTAACAAAGGAGATCCACTACTTATTATTCCAGTCCGGGAGACTATAAAGGTTTTTAGAGGCCCGGATTGCGGAAAACCAAACATGGCAGCCATGCGTGGAAACGAAGCAGCCTGTTTTGGAACTGTGCTGAACCAATGAAGATAATTAGATGGATGGCTGTTAAAGCTGGAGGCCACAGAACTGTAGGAACACCATCCAATCATTTCATCCAGACTGATAGTCTCTCTGCCAGTCTACCTACTTACCTCACAACCTGCCCACATGCCCTCGCACATATACATACTCATCAGTAGAACAGCTGCACCCAGAAGGAGGTGTGGGACATACAGAAGTCTGTCTCTCAGTATGGCGTCGGGCTGCCGTGTTGGCTAATCCAACATCCCAGACCTCTCGGTATGGAGCTCACTTGGACAAGGCCACATGGATCAACTCCTGACCGGACAACAAACCAGACTTAACTGCACCAGTATCAGCTGGGACTGGATTGAAGATGTACTGGACGAGTTTTTTGGACGTAGCCACATCAATATCCAGACTCTCTCACATCAAAGGATTGGTCGGTTGGTCCAGATTTGGTGGATGCTGTTCCTGACACAGTTCTGAAGAGAATTCCCTGTAGACTGGGATTTTATCCACTGCTGGTAGACCCGTATGACCGTACGCTTCCATACACCTGCAGATTCAGCTACTTCCTTCACACTATGGTCTTTGGCCACGCCCACATGCAGTCCCTCCTTTTAGGGAGTGGGATTGCGGTGGTGTTGGGAAGGAAGATAAAGGTGACCAGGATCAATAACTGGTGATAAATTTAGACTGATATGATCAATATTTATTGAGCTACACATACAGAAGTCTGTCTCTCAGTATGGCGTCGGGCCGCCGTGTTTGCTAACCCAACACGCCAGACGTCTCGGTATGGAGCTGTAGAGGTTCCTGATGGAGTCCTGTGATAATCCATCCCATGCAGCTTGAACATCCTCGCACAGTTCCTGCAGATGGTGCGGTAGGGGTGGAGGTGGAGGGACACCAGGTCTTCTGGACGTGTGACAACACACCGTTCATCTCGGTGCTGACCACGGTGCCTCCACACATGGATTCGTTGGGCGTCTCCACCAAGACTAAAGCGGGACTCGTCACTGAAGATGACCCGCTGCCATTCTGAGTCACTCCATGACAGTCTGGTACGACACCACTGCAGTCTTTGGTGACGGTGACGTGGCGTTAAGGACAGTCGTGACAACGGTCCTACGTGGTGCAGACGTCTACCAATGGTGCTGGTACTAGCAGGGTGACTCATGGAGGATTCTGTTATCAGTGTGATGTCAAGCTCATAGCAGTAGATGAACCCTTACACACGTATCGACACACATCAATCTAAAAATCCTATAAAGAACCTTTTTAAAAGTGGTTCTACATAGCACCAATTAGGGTTCTGCTATTGGTGTGACGTCAAGCTTATACCTATAGAACACTTATTGGTGCTGTATGTACATTTCACGATCACCATCAACCTGAAAAACCATTTTGCCTTCCAAAGAGCCTTCTTTGAGTGCTCATGGTTGAGGTTCTATGCAGAACCAGTGAGGAACCGACCATGATTCTAAGGGTATGGTCTCTATAATGAACACAGTGGCTGATGGTGTTGAAATGGGTCATCTGTTGGGGCTGGGCCTAAATGACCATCCTTACTTAAGCTGATGTTCTGGCTACAGAACATTTCCTCGGACGAGCTCGAGCACCTCCCAGAGGAGCGAGCGTGGCCTCCTAAATTGGCCGGTAAGTATTTTTTGGGGGGCTGTGTTTGAAACTGACCAGAGAGAGTTTAATTAGGTACAACACCACAGTAATTCGGATAAATCTGCCACGTTTTCCACTTCATTAGACAATCCCGCACTATAGCCGAGCATAACGAGGCCTCCTGGGACGCTCGCCGGGATCCAGCCCCAGTGCGCTGGGAACGTGGTTTTATCAGAGGCCCGGGAGGAGCAACAAAGCCGGGGCGGTTAAGAAGCCGCGTTTCAAACTGCCCGACAGCGATGGCGGCGCGGGAGCGAGACCGATAGCATGCACGTTAGCGGTTCTTCTGGAGAGAATAACGCCGAGTCTCGTTAAACACCAGCCAGACTCGTTTCTGCTTCACGACAAGCCACTTATAGCCTGAACATGCCAGCATCATTTCATCACATCATCACTCTGATCATTATCTCATGACAGGCTCATGACTCATTCCGGCACTCATCCGAAACCCGAGAAGGAAAAATTGAAAATGTCAGCACTGTGTCTCTCACATGACTTCACGATCCTCTACAGGTTCTCAGAAAGCCAGACTTGGACCAGGGAAGAGCCAACGTTACATAATGCTATGAAGGTCACATGGATCAACTCCGGACCGGACAACAAACCAGACTTAACTGCACCAGTGCCAGCTGGGACTGGATTGGAGATGTCCTGGACGAGTTCCTGGATGTAGGCCACATCAATGTTCAGACTCTCTTCCGTCAAAGAATTGCTCAGTTGGTGCAGATTTGGTGGATGCCTTCCCTGGCAGAGGAGAATTCCCTGTAGACTGGGATTGTATCCACTGCTGGTAGACCCGTATGACCGTATGCTTCCATACACCTGCAGATTCAGCTACTTCCTTCACACTATGGTCTTTGGTCACGCCCACATGCAGCCCCTCCTTTTAGCCAATCATTAGCATCTGCTCTGGAGCGTTTACCCACACATGGAACGAGACATTCCCTGCACTGTGGCACCATATCCCAATCTATGGATCCCATTATTCACACCCCGCAGGTGCTTATAGATCCATCATCCTCGTGCACTGCCATCTGCAGGAGCCTGAAGGTACTACCACCTTAAACACTCAGGGGTTTCCATTACTTGTCCAATGTAGAGGTTCCTAATGGAGTCCTGTAATAATCCATCCAATGCAGCTTGAACATCCTCACACAGTTTCTGCAGATGGTGCAGAAGGGTGGAGGTGGAGAGACACCAGGCCTTCTGGAAGTGTGACGTGTGGCAACAAACCACGTCACACGGCAGCATCTTGGTGCTGACCATGGTGACCCCATATGGAGATGTCTGTTGTCTCCACCAAGACAAAAGTGGAACTCGTCATTGACAGTCTGGTACGACACCACTGCAGTCTTTGGTGACGGAGACGTCTGCCGATGGTGCTGCACTAACAGGATGACTCATGGAGGACACCACTGCTCGCTGGATGTCTGTAATGGTGGCTGTTGGGTCAGTCAGGTACAGAGATAAGACCCGTCCTTGCTTACGTCACATGTGCAGTCAAGCGTGTATCACAATGTCAAACCCACGCACCAAATCTCATTCCTGTCGGCTGATTCCTCCTGGGTGCAGCTGAGTAGTGTATCGATCATTTATTAATTAAAAATAGATTCATATTTAATGTTTTGTACACGTAACTGAGCACATATTAACACACCCAGTCTGTAGTTATGACACATGCCATTGTATTGACCTCAGAGACTTTACACAGTTATAACTCTGTTATGAAGCATCGTTTATCAGGCAGAGTTCAGAGTTCAAATCAATATAATAATATTACTGTAATAACTCACAGCTCACGCCGCTACCTCACGTCATGCTTAATCAGGAGCAGTCCTACGCTCACTGAGGCACAGAAGCCGCTACTGCTGTTCAGTCGTAGGTAGAAGATCCAGGACCCTGAGGTCTGTACTGGCCCTGGTTCCTTCACCTGAGACTGAGGCTTAATAACAGCGTTATAAACAGACGTCGTGTCTCCATTTCACTTTAAGGCCCGTTTCATGAACACTAGGCTCAACTCTTCGGATTCCAGGCCTTTGTTATGATCACTGGCCACTTTATTGGAAACACGTACCATGTATTTACACTAACTGGCCACTTTATTAGAAACACCTACCTTGTCCTTCCATTAACTGGCCACTTTATTGGAAACAGCAGCATTGCGCTACACTAACTGGTCACTTTATTGGAAACACGTACCATGTATTTACACTCACTGGCCACTTTATTGGAAACAGCAACCTTGTGCTTCCACTCACTGGCCACTTTATTGGAAACAGCAGCCTTGTGCTCCACTATTTGGCCACTTTATTAGAAACACCTACATTGTGCTGCTGTCATTTGGCCACTTTATTGGAAACAGCAACATTGTGCTCCACTAACTGGCCACTTTATTGGAAACACCTACATAGTGCTTCCACTCACTGGCCACTTTATTGGAAACAGCAACCTTGTGCTCCACTGACTGGCCACTTTATTGGAAACAGCAACATTGTGCTCAACTAACTGGCCACATTATTGGAAACAGCAGCCTTGTGCTCCACTAACTGGCCACATTATTGGAAACAGCAGCCTTGTGCTCCACTAACTGGCCACTTTATTGGAAACAGCAGCCTTGTGCTCCACTAACTGGCCACTTTATTGGAAACAGCAGCCTTGTGCTCCACTAACTGGCCACATTATTGGAAACAGAAACCTTGTGCTCCACTAACTGGCCACTTTGTTAGAAACACCCACCTTAAATGTCCTGTATTTAGGTTATACCGTATATATTTGGCCATTGCATTTACTGAATTCTTACAAAACCGCTTTGAAAAGCAATCCTGGACAAAACATGGACATTTCCCTTCTCCAGGCTCCTTTTATCCATTTCCCTACCACCCTACTGACCCTTTTCCTTCATAGCAATATCCTGACAAGGGGTGAACTGACCTATTTGATTATTCTTCCTTCCTTTCTTTTTTCTTTTTTTTCTTAATTAATTAAAATGCATTTATATAACGGTTTTGTTTTATTACGCTCCATCATGTACCCCCAGTTCAGAACTCAATTAAATTCCCCAACAAATTAAAACTTATTTGGCATGAATTATTTTATTCAACTTTAATTAAATGGGATTAGGCTGTTATTTAAGTGTGCCTCGGGGTCCGTCTCGTGCCCTGCCACAGCATTTCCGTCTGCCCCGACGTTTTTGATCTCCACCACTGATCTCAGAACGGATTGCTGAAACGTTCAGGCTCCAGTAAAATGGTCCAGTGGAGAGCTTAACACTTTATGTGAAGCCTAGCTCTGTGTGGATCTCCTTAAACATGTATAAGCACTGAATAATATATACATAGAGCAGTAATGGAATAATATGGATTAAAAACCAAGATCCTTTCAAAAGTAAATGACACAGAGTGACTTATCTCTGTACCTGACTGACCCAGCAGCCATGATGGCGGACATCCAGTGAGCAGTGGTGTCCTCCATGAGTCATCCTGTTAGTGCAGCACCATCGGCAGACGGCTGCACCACGCAGGACTACATGTACACAGACCGTTACCACGACTGTCCTTAACACCACGTCACCGTCACCAAAGACTGCAGTGGTGTCGTACCAGACTGTCATGGAGTGACTCAGAATGGCAGCGGGTCATCTTCAGTGGCGAGTCCCGCTTTAGTCTTGGTGGAGACGCCCAACGAATCCGTGTGTGGAGGCACCGTGGTCAGCGCCAAGATGAACGGTTTGTCATCACACGTCCAGAAGACCTGGTGTCTCTCCACCTCCACCCCTACCGCACCATCTGCAGGAACTGTGTGAGGATGTTCAAGCTGCATGGGATGGATTATCACAGGACTCCATTAGGAACCTCTACAGCTCCATACCGAGACGTCTGGCGTGTTGGGTTAGCAAACACGGCGGCCCGACGCCATACTGAGAGACAGACTTCTGTATGTGTAGCTCAATAAATATTGATCATATCAGTCTAAACTTATCATCAGTTATTGATCCTGGTCACCTTCACCTTCCTTCTCAACACACCTGCACTCCCACACCTCCTTCCGGGTTCTTTTGATGAAGCATGTATTAGGTTGGTGTTGACTTGAAGTTAACTTCATGTTCCACAATACTGTGGCTGGATCATAGAGCCTTTACTGGAACAGTGGGATCTATCACATCTATGGTGCAAAGTTTATCCATAAGAATCTGTAACGTTGGGAAAATTCAAATCAAATTTTACCCACAAAAGATGAAATAGATCTGTAGAGGAGAGACATTACTGAATCATAATTTTTCACATCTGACATGAAAATGAGACGAGTCAGCCGAGTCGGAAATCTCCACTTCAGTAGCTCTTACATACACCAAGCTTCCCCAGTGGGATCCATATCTACGTTCTGAAGGTTTTTACACAGGGGACTGATCATATATAAACCACAGCCTGAGTTATAGAGCGTTTAGAAGGCACAAATGGGTTCTATTGGCTGTTGATCCAACGCTTGACAGACAAAACCTCGACACGAGCAGAGCTAAAGGAAAGGCTGGTGCTATTTAGAACACTGGGGATCAACTCAGCAACCAAATCAGAGCCAACACACCAGAAGGAGAGAGAACCGAGCCAAAAACCATGAGAACAAGAGAGGGTCGAAACCAAACAATCAAACAGAGCTAGCAAACAAGTTATAAGGAGAACCAGAAAAGAGAAACCAATAAACAAACGGAAACCAGAAAGACGGAACCGAGAGATGTGGGAGAACCGCACGGTAGAACAACAAGATACCTCACAAAGAGGTAGAGCAACCAGACAGTAACAGGGGACAGGAGAGATGGGTTAGAACCATGGTAGAACACATACAGAATTGGATGTAGAGGCAGAACATAGTGGAACACATGGAACATGGTAGATATAAGATCTAGATACAGTCTGACACCAAAGGAGATCAGGAAAAGCTCCCCAGTAGCACAATCTTCTGAAAGGACTGGGAACACATAGTGATGACGTCATGTGGAGATGGAGGGGAGGTGGTGTAGTTCAGAGCGTTGGAGGCAGGGGGGAGAACCCGGAAGTGAGACAGTTGACCGCATTTACTGACTAATGAAGCAACAAAAAGAGAGAGCCAAAATTACCCTCTCTGTAAAAACCTCTGATTCATATACAGCTCTGGAAATAATCAGAGCCCACTGTAGTCTCTTCTTACATTAGCTTCTCCACATGTACAGCAGGTTCTCAGTGAGGAACCGAAGGTTGGGTTCTAGCTTTACTGGTAGATACAGTGAGCCTCTGGTTCATAAGAACAAGGTCCAGCAGCAAACACACAGGACAACACAGCTACAGACTGGCAGAGGGCCAAACCCCCTCTCTACTGACCGTGATGAGCTCCACCTCATTCCAATGTCCCTTACCCACCGTAAGATGACCTCGAGTGACCTACAGAGAGACTGGCGAGCGGTGGCTGGGGTGAAACGCACAGCGAGCATGGTTCTAAAAACAGGCTTCTGGAGGTCATTAGTGATTTTCTAAATACACAGATCTAATACAATATCTGATCTGGAGTTTGGGAGACATGCTTCCAGTAGTGTAGAGAATCAAACAGATCTGAGGAATTCTGGTCCAACACAAAAAACCCAGAACCTGGAGAACTAGAGACACTGGTCAGTTACAGGTAAGCTCTTACATTGTTCCAGGGCTGTAGGACATTAAAATGAATCCAACTGGTAACTGAATTTTTAGACTGTTCCGATCTATGTTCCTGAAATGCATGCAAATTAGCACATACCTATTTAAGTAGATATTACTTTGTTTGAATATGTAAACATAAAATTTCTGAAAACTTTCTGAAAAAAAAGTCAGAATTCAAGTAATAATTCAACTGGGCCAGTTATGTTAGCATTTGTCTGTTTAATGCTGAGACCTTGTATCTCAAAAATGCTAACTTTACAGGAGAAGGAAAAAACATCCCTTGGTTTCAATGTAGGCCAAGGGAACCGAATGTTTTTCACAGCAGTTCTAAACAATTTCTTTTGGACTAGTCATCATGAAATTTGCACAGGTCATAAAGGACAACAGCTACTGCCATATTATATCCAAAATTGAAAATTAAAAAAAAACAAATTAAAAATTCCTAGACATCGTCCATCACCAAAGGAGATCCGAAAGGATATAGAACCTGGTGGAACACAAACATGATACAGGAGTGCCTCTTCAATGGTGGTCTGTCACCAAAGCAGACAGAGCTAGGAGAAAAACACCCCTATGAGGAAGAACCGTGGTAGAACATGTAGAGACTCAGATGGTAGAGGTAGAACATACTGGAGCACACGGAACATGGTAGATATAAGAGCAGGACATCGTCCGTCACCAAAGGAGATTAGGAAAAGCTCCCCAGTAACATGAAGAACCTCTGAAAGGAAGCTGGACTCCCAAGGAGAACTTCCTTAGGAGCATGAAGAGGAACATCTGGGCAGTACACATGATGTTGGATCTGGAACATGGTGGAACACATACAAGAATTTAGACATAGAACAGTGTGGAACACATACAGGATACAAGAGAGGCCCCTCAATGGTGGTCTGTCACCAAAGCAGACAGAACCAGAAGACATAACTCCCTAAGAGCATGTAGAAGAACCACTGTAGAACATATACAGAATCGCAGATGCAGATAGACGCAGTAGATGTGGAACGTAGTGGAACACAAAGAACATGTACTGTACATATGACATAGGCCATCTCCAAAGGAGATCAGGAAAAGCTCTCCGGTAACATGAAGAACCTTCGAAAGGAGGCTAGTCTCCCAAGGAGAACCTCCTTAAGAGCATGAAGAGGAGATACGGAGAACATCAACTGGACCTCATACATGATGGCATCCAGATCTCGTATCTTCAAAACACCAACTTTACAGGAGAAGGAAAAACCTGCTCTGTTTTCAATGCAAGTCTATGGAACCAGACGCTTTTCAAAGCAGTTCAGCCAAGTTCTTTTGGACTGGTCAACGTGCAATCTGCGTACTAGGTACAGGACAACAGGTTCTTTCATATTATGCCCAAAACTGAAAAACGACAAAAATTGAGATGCAAGGTTCCACCAGCATTGCAGTGGAGACAGGTTTTGATTAGAGTGTGCGGTATGCGTGTTGGTGTATTGTGGTTAGTACACTGTGTGTGTGTGATGTTAAGGTCACCCCTGATAGTGCTATAACTCTCCACACTAATAAGGACAGTCTGCCTCCTCGTCGTCTCCGCTGCATTACACTTATTACTTCCCACAATTTATTGGGCTAAATTGTTTTATGACCAGCGTGTATTTAAATAATGTGTCAGACTCCGCTCCGATATTAGCAGAATGATGAATACGGTGAAGACCAGGATCTACATTCCCCCTCCGGTAGACTAACACCGCCGTCTGATTTATGGCAGCAATGCAAAGTTTAGCTAAGCCAATTAGGCACAGTGTTCCTGGGGTCAGATCCAATCAGCCAAGCATTTACATAGGGGTGTGGCGGGAACAGGTGTATTGGTAAACACGGAGCAGAGGAATGAAAGGGGAGCCATATTCCGAAGGAAACTCGACTGGCGGTTGATTGTAAACAGTGCTTGAAGGGGACTGGACTGGGATGTTCATGGATGACCTTACGAAGCGTGTGATCTCAGAACGGGCCCAAAGAGAGAGGCTACCTAAGAGAGAGGCTACAGACACGTCTTCCTAGGAGTCTCGGAATCAGAAACATGCAACGACTGCCCACCATCAGCTTTCCCAAAGCTTCTGGTTCCGGTTCACTGGTTTAATTAGGTTCTATGGCATTTTATAGAACTTGGAACTTGGTGAAACACGTGGGACGTGGTAGGTGTAGAACATGGTGAAACACGTGGGACGTGGTAGGTGTAGAACGTGGTGAAACACGTGGGACGTGGTAGGTGTAGAACGTGGTGAAACACGTGGGACGTGGTAGGTGTAGAACGTCATGAAATTAGTGGGACGTGGTAGATGTAGAACGTCATGAAATTAGTGGGGCGTGGTAGATGTAGAACGTGGTGAAACACGTGGGACGTGGTAGGTGTAGAACATGGTGAAACACGATTGACGTGGTAGGTGTAGAACGTGGTGAAACACGTGGGACGTGGTAGGTGTAGAACGTGGTGAAACACGTGGGACGTGGTAGGTGAAGAACGTGGTGGAACGTGGTGAAACACGTTGGACATGGTAGGTGTAGAACATGGTGAAACACGTGGGACGTGGTAGGTGTAGAACGTAGTGGAACGTGGTGAAACACGTGGGACATGGTAGGTGTAGAACATGGTGAAACACGTGGGACGTGGTAGGTGTAGAACATGGTGAAACACGTGGGACGTGGTAGGTGTAGAACGTGGTGGAACGTGGTGAAACACGTTGGACATGGTAGGTGTAGAACATGGTGAAACACGTGGGACGTGGTAGGTGTAGAACGTAGTGGAACGTGGTGAAACACGTGGGACGTGGTAGGTGTAGAACGTGGTGAAACACGTTGGACATGGTAGGTGTAGAACATGGTGAAACACGTGGGACGTGGTAGGTGTAGAACGTAGTGGAACGTGGTGAAACACGTGGGACGTGGTAGGTGTAGAACATGGTGAAACACGTGGGACGTGGTAGGTGTAGAACATGGTGAAACACGTGGGACGTGGTAGGTGTAGAACGTGGTGGAACGTGATGAAACACGTGGGACATGGTAGCTGTAGAACGTGGTGGAACGTGATGAAACACGTGGGACATGGTAGGTGTAGAACGTGGTGAAACACGTGGGACGTGAAACACGTGGGACGTGGTAGGTGTAGAACGTGGTGAAAGACGTGGGACGTGGTAGGTGTAGAACGTGGTGAAAGACGTGGGACGTGGTAGGTGTAGAAAATGGTAAAACACGTGGGACGTGGTAGATGTAGAACGTGGTGAAACACGATGGACGTGGCAGGTGTAGTACGTGGTGAAACACGTGGGACGTGGTAGATGTAGAACATGGTGAAACACGTGGGACGTGGTAGGTGTAGAACATGGTGAAACACGTGGGACGTGGTAGGTGTAGAACGTGGTGAAACACGTGGGACGTGGTAGGTGTAGAACATGGTGAAACACGTGGGACGTGGTAGGTGTAGAACGTGGTGAAACACGTGGGACGTGGTAGGTGTAGAACGTGGTGAAACACGTGGGACGTGGTAGATGTAGAACATGGTGAAACACTTGGGACGTGGTAGGTGTAGAACGTGGTGAAAGACATGGTAGGTGTAGAATGTGGTGAAACACGTGGGACGTGGTAGATGTAGAACATGGTGGAACACGTGGGACGTGGTAGATGTAGAACATGGTGAAACACTTGGGACGTGGTAGATGTAGAACATGGTGGAACACTTACAGGATGGTAGATACAGAACATGGTGGAACACTTACAGGATGGTAGATACAGAACATGGTGGAACACATGCAGGATGGTAGATACAGAACATGGTGGAACACTTACAGGATGGTAGATACAGAACATGGTGGAACACATGCAGGATGGTAGATACAGAACATGGTGGAACACATGCAGGATGGTAGATATAGAACATGGTGGAACACATACAGGATGGTAGATATAGAACATGGTGGAACACAGACAGGATGGTAGATATAGAACATGGTGGAACACGTACAGGATGGTAGATATAGAACATGGTGGAACACGTACAGGATGGTAGATATAGAACATGGTGGAACACGTACAGGATGGTAGATACAGAACATGGTGGAACACGTGCAGCATGGTAGATACAGAACATGGTGGAACACATACAGGATGGTAGATATAGAACATGGTGGAACACAGACAGGATGGTAGATATAGAACATGGTGGAACACATACAGGATGGTAGATACAGAACATGGTGGAACACATACAGGATGGTAGATACAGAACATGGTGGAACACATACAGGATGGTAGATATAGAACATGGTGGAACACATGCAGGATGGTAGATACAGAACATGGTGGAACACATACAGGATGGTAGATACAGAACATGGTGGAACACATGCAGGATGGTAGATATAGAACATGGTGGAACACATACAGGATGGTAGATACAGAACATGGTGGAACACATACAGGATGGTAGATACAGAACATGGTGGAACACATACAGGATGGTAGATATAGAACATGGTGGAACACGTACAGGATGGTAGATATAGAACATGGTGGAACACATACAGGATGGTAGATACAGAACATGGTGGAACACATACAGGATGGTAGATACAGAACATGGTGGAACACGTACAGGATGGTAGATATAGAACATGGTGGAACACGTACAGGATGGTAGATATAGAACATGGTGGAACACGTACAGGATGGTAGATATAGAACATGGTGGAACACGTACAGGATGGTAGATGTAGAACATGGTGGAACACATACAGGATGATATAGATAGTGTGTAGTCGAGACACATACAGGTTCACAGAGAGACACGTAACGTTCCCCTCAGCTGCTAATGCAGGCGGAAGCACCGTAAGCACCCGAGCGTTCTCTCATCTCATTAATAATGGACAGCCCAGACGCCTGGACATCCAGCATGCTCCACGACCTGGGCGTCCAGATCACTGCTGTAGCTTATTAAATCATTAATGCAACAAGAACCAGCGGAGCCGTTCTTCAGATGTTCTCGCGTCTCTCCAGCTGCTGCTTCGTGAAGACAGACGGGGTCAGGGACGGTGCTTAGAGCGATCACCCCGTCCCCTCCTCACCCACCACAGAGCGGATCAGCCAGGACATGACCAGGGTCTGAACAGTGTAGCACTAGCCCTACAAGACTTCTACAGTCGGTATGGTACACATACTGTACAGGGGAGGTACAAACGTCAAGGTACTAGATAACTACAGTATTTTTGGTAACATGCTGGTGCATTCGGAGTTTAACTAGGTTACACTGAAATGCCCAACAGGTTCTAGGTATGAATGTGTAGTTGTTCTGGCTAAAGACTCCTAAAACATGGTTCCTTAAGGGTTCTTTAAGAAAGACAATGGTTTTATATAGAACCATGAACGCCCTAAGACCCAATTGCAAGTTTAAGTGCCTTTTGTATGGTTGAAACGGTTTTTCAGATTTCACATGGTTCTATATAGCTCTGAAAGGGTTCTTCTATTGTACCGAGCTTGACAATGTAACAACAGGAGAACCATTGTTTGGTGTGATATAGAACCATTTCCCAAAGAGGGAAGTTATATATGTAAAAAATATATACATCAGGGGTTAATGATGATGGGAACGTCTAACTGAATTATACAGGTTCTAGATATTAAGCTGCTAATGTTCATAGTAAAATACTTAAGCAAGAAAGTAAATACTCTGAGTAGCAAGTAAGAACCCAGTAGAACCAAAGTAACCCATAATCACTGCTAACTAAACGGCACATTTGTGTACAGCCTTTTACCTGATGTACCTATATTTCCCAGGGTTCTCTAGTAAAGACAGCGGTTGTGTATAGAACCATAAACACTCAAAGTACCATTTTTCTATTGTATAGGTTCTAGGTATGAACTGGGTATGTATGTAGTACTAACTCCACAGCACTTTGTAATTATTCCGGGTATAGTGTACTGTAGTGTAAATGGTTCTTTAAGGGTTCTTTAGTAAAGACAATGGATTTCTATAGAACCATAAACACTCCAAGACCCAACTGTCCAGTTGGTCCAATGCTTCTATGTATGGTTGAAATGGTTCTTCAGATTGCGCATGGTTCTATATAGCACTAAAAAGGGTTCTTCTATTGTATAGGTTCTAGGTATGAACTGGGTATGTATGTAGTACTAACTCCACAGCACTTTGTAATTATTCTGGGTGTAGTGTACTCTTTAAATATGGTTCTTTAAGGGTTCTTTACTAAAGACATTGGATTTCTATAGAACCATAAACACTCCAAGACCCAACTGGATGGTCAAATGCTTCTATGCATGGTTGAAATGGTTCTTCAGATTACGCATGGTTCTATATAGCACCACAAAGGGTTCTTCTGTTGTATAGGTTCTAGGTATGATCTGAGCATGTATGTGGTACTAACTAACACTGATGTCTATTCAATTGACCATAAGCACAGAACACTGAAGGAGAACAGTTTTTCTATTAGCTAGAACCAAGCTCTGTCCAACATGTCCAAACAAGCTGAAAACAAAGTGAACGCTGTGCCCTGATTGGGCGACTCGCCTCTTTGGGCGTGTTTATGTTTATTTCCTCACATGAGACAAAAAGAAGGACAGATCTGACCTTCATGTAGTGGACGTCTCGGTATGGAGCTGTAGAGGTTCCTGATGGTGTCCTGTGATAATCCATCCCATGCAGCTTGAACATCCTCACACAGTTCCTGCAGATGGTGCAGTAGAGGTGGAGGTGGAGGGACACCAGGCCTTCTGGACGTGTGACAACAGACCGTTCATCTTGGTGCTGATCACGGTGCCTCCACACACGGATTCGTTGGGCGTCTCCACCAAGACTAAAGCGGGACTCGTCACTGAAGATGACCCGCTGCCATTCTGAGTCACTCCATGACAGTCTGGTACGACACCACTGCAGTGTTTGGTGACGGTGACGTGGTGTTAAGGACAGTCGTGGTAACGGTCTGTGTGCATGTAGTCCTGCGTGGTGCAGCCGTCTGCCGACGGTGCTGCACTAACAGGATGACTCATGGAGGACACCACCACCAGGGGTCACTCTGCACATGCTGGACAACCCATTGGTTCTCCCTCTCTGTGGTTCGTGTAGGTCTTCCAGATCCTTCACGCCACTGATCCGAGCCTTCTTCCACCCTCTCCTGCCAACAGCGTGCTATGGTTGCACCCACATGACCGGTATGGACCACAGGACAAGACCATCCGGCTTCCCGGAGCCCTACGATGCGACCCCTCTCCAACTCATCCAACTGCTCAAACAACTTTCGAACTTGCCAAGGATGCTACCAACACAGTCCGTCAGGTACAGCGATAAGGCCCCTCCCTGCTTATGCCACATGTCATTGGCACGTCTCACGATGTCATGCCTACCAACCAAGATTCAGGGTTCATTCCTGTGGGCTGATCCCGTTTGGGTGCTGCTGTTGTTCCGATGACGAGTGTGTACGTCTGTCATTGTTGGCCGACGGAAAGGTCATTGGGTTAATCACCGCACCACAGGACAGCTTTAAGTCATTTAGCGACGCCGTCCCATCGTCCTTGTAGCCTGGAAAGCAAACAAGCCTTGTGCACTCTGGAAGTGCCGGGCTCATTTTCATGCACACCTGAAGCTCCCAAAAACAAAGTCTCCTCCTCTGACAGCTGCAGTGACAGCCCCGGCACTGCCACTGCTCTGCCTCCAGCTTATTGATCGGCCTAATTGACTCGAAGGTAATGGGCCACAATGAGAAACAAGCCCTCAGCCTTCAGCATGCAAACAAACGCAGGCGGACTGTAATAAAGGACGGGCCGGCGCCGCAGAACAGGCCCATTTACATGGCATTAATGACAGAGTGGCTCGCATCCATTGATCTCCCCATGCAAATGAGCAGTAATTAAGTCTACATTATTAGGGGATTTGTGAGGTCGCTCTGGCAGGCAGCAGTCGAGGATATTACAGAGCCCCGCGCGAAAGAGGAGAGACAGCGCCTGCTGTTCGGCTGCCTGTGCGACAGAGTGTGATATACAGGTAAGTCTAAGCTCATCAGTCACCTGCTGAAGCTCTACAGGTACTAATCACTTCAGGGCTAGCTGGAGGTATGGCTAACGGTACTGCCGGCAGAGCCGCGCGGCAGGGGAACCCACTTTAGCACGTCACAACGCACTCACTGGCCACTTTATTGGAAACACCAGCCCTGTGGTTTCGCTAACTGGCCACTTTATTGGAAACACCTACCTTGTACTTCCACTCACTGGCCACTTTATTGGAAACACCAGCCCTGTGGTTTCGCTAACTGGCCACTTTATTGGAAACACCTACCTTACTTCCACTCACTGGCCACTTTATTGGAAACACCTACATAGTGCTTCCACTCACTGGCCCCTTTACTGGAAACACCAAACATTGTGCTTTCGCTAACTGGCCACTTTATTGGAAACATCTACCTTGTGGTTTCGCTAACTGGCCACTTTATTGGAAACACCTACATAGTGCTTCCACTCACTGGCCACTTTACTGGAAACACCAAACATTGTGCTTTCGCTAACTGGCCACTTTATTGGAAACACCTACCTTGTGGTTTCGCTAACTGGCCACTTTATTGGAAACACCTACCTTGTGGTTTCGCTAACTGGCCACTTTATTGGAAACACCTACCTTGTGGTTTCGCTAACTGGCCACTTTATTGGAAACACCTACCTTGTGGTTTCGCTAACTGGCCACTTTATTGGAAACACCTACCTTGTGGTTTCGCTAACTGGCCACTTTATTGGAAACACCTACCTTGTGGTTTCGCTAACTGGCCACTTTATTGGAAACACCTACCTTGTGGTTTCGCTAACTGGCCACTTTATTGGAAACACCTACCTTGTACTTTCACTAACTGGCCACTTTATTGGAAACACCACTTTGTGCTTTCACTAACTGGCCACTTTATTGGAAACACCACATTGTGCTTTCACTAACTGGCCACTTTATTGGAAACACCACATTGTGCTTTGGCTAACTGGCCACTTTATTGGAAACACCACGTTGTGCTTTCACTAACTGGCCACTTTATTGGAAACACCACATTGTGCTTTGGCTAACTGGCCACTTTATTGGAAACACCTACCTTGTGGTTTCGCTAACTGGCCACTTTATTGGAAACAACTACCTTGTGGTTTCGCTAACTGGCCACTTTATTGGAAACACCTACCTTGTGGTTTCGCTAACTGGCCACTTTATTGGAAACACCTACCTTGTGGTTTCGCTAACTGGCCACTTTATTGGAAACACCTACCTTGTGGTTTCGCTAACTGGCCACTTTACTGGAAACACCTACCTTGTGGTTTCGCTAACTGGCCACTTTATTGGAAACACCTACCTTGTGGTTTCGCTAACTGGCCACTTTATTGGAAACACCTACCTTGTACTTTCACTTACTGGCCACTTTATTGGAAACACCTACCTTGTACTTTCACTTACTGGCCACTTTATTGGAAACACCTACCTTGTTGTTTCACTCAGTGGCCACTTTATTAGAAATACCAACCCTGTGGTTTCGCTAACTGGCCACTTTATTAGAAACACCTAACTTGGACTTCCACTCACTGGCCACTTTCTTGGAAACACCTGTCGTGTACTTCCACTCACTGGCCTCTTTATTGGAAACACCAACCCAGTGGTTCCACTGACTGGCCACTATATTAGAAACACCAACTGTGTGGTTTCACTAACTGGCCACTTTATTGGAAACTCCTTCCTTGTGCTTCTACACACTGGCCACTTTATTAGAAACACCTACCTTGTACTTCCTCTCATTGGCCACTATAATGGAAACACCAACCCTGTAGTTCCACTGACTGGCCACTATAATGGAAACACCAACCCTGTGGTTCTGCTAACTGGCCACTATAATAGACACACCAACCCCGTGGTTTCACTGACTGGCCACTACAATGGAAACACCAACCCTGTGGTTCCACTGACTGGCCACTATAATGGAAACACCAACCCCGTGGTTCCACTGACTGGCCACTTTATTGGAAACACCCACCCTATGGAAAAAAGAATATCCAGGCGTATGTGATCAGATACTTACCACCGATGTAGGAGTTTGAAGATGGACAACACAGTCTCCCTTGAGACACAGTCCTCAAGGTGGAGGGGTTTCTGATAAAGTGGCCGGCAGGTTCCGAGGTTCCCTCTCTGTTCTGCAGACACCCAACACATGACAGTTTCACTTGAGAGAATCTTTGGCTTGAGCGATCTTGCTAACTGAAATGCGGCTCCCTGGTGAGATTAAACGATGACCCCTCTCTTCTTCACTCCCTTCTTCAGTTCCCCTTCGCCGCAGTGCGCTTCCCTCCGAAGTTGCTTTCTAGTTCAGAGAGATCTTTGTTTCATCCTGTTGTCTCCACTCCATTCATGTCCTCTTAAAAAGCCATTTCCTCTATATCATTACGTGGTGCTAAAGCTGTGCTGGGCTGCGGCTGCGGCTGCGCTAATTTGTTTTTGCATTATTGAGCAAGTAAAATGATTATGCTCCTGTGATCCGTGCAGCATGTGAGTCTGGCATTCGGTCCTTATTTATAATTACGCTCCCTTCTCTTAAGCGAGTCCCATGACTCAAACGCTAGCCATTAAAGTAAAGGTGATATACAGCGTGTTCCGTATAATCTGCGCTAAGCACACACAGAGGGAACATTCTCGACTGAGCCAGATGCCAGGAGGTTTACTACATTATGTGCAGGGCTCATTTATGGACACGCACTTCCGGCCTGTGTTGGCTCCGTGTTAGCTGTGCTAGGCTACGTTGGGTTTATGCGCTATGAAAACTAAAACATGTCTGCAGCTCAGTCACACATATAAAACATTACAGTAATAGTTTCCATCTACCTGTGCGGCAGGTACGTCTGCCGTCCACTTTATAGAGAACCTCCCAGGTGTAGAGGTCACCTGATGGAGCTCTACAGGTCCTAGCTTCTTCAGGGTTAGCTCTGGCTCTAACATTACTGCTGCCAGAGACACACAGCTGGCCACTTTATTGGAAACAAGTCCCTTGTGTTTCAGCTCACTGGCCACTTTATTGGAAACACCTACACTTTCCTTCCACTCACTGGCCACTTTATTGGAAACACCTACACTGTCCTTCCACTCACTGGCCACTTAATTGGAAACACCTACCTTGTGCTTCCACTCACTGGCCACTTTATTGGAAACACCTACACTGTCCTTCCACTCACTGGCCACTTTATTGGAAACACCTACACTGTCCTTCCACTCACTGGCCACTTTATTGGAAACACCTACACTGTCCTTCCACTCACTGGCCACTTTATTGGAAACACCTAAATTGTGCTTCCACTCACTGGCCACTTTATTGGAAACACCTACACTGTCCTTCCACTCACTGTCCACCCACCAGTGGACATTTGTCTCTGCATAGCGTAATCATAGGCCACATTTAGAATTTAGGTGTCCAAATACTTTTGGCCATACACAACAAACAGCACATGGACAGCACCATGGAAGGAAAATGGCTAGTTCAGCTGATGGCTGCTATGAAAAGGGACTCTAGCAGGACACTAATGCTGTGAACGGACTTGTGGCAATTAGTGGTATCCTATGACAGAGTTTCCCAGCCCTGGTTCTGGAAACACCCCGTCCTGCACGTTAGTGGATTCCCTGCGACTCTGAAAGGGCGTGCTAATGAGCTGATGGGTTGAATTAGGCCTGTTGGGAGAAGGACAGGGCCTGAAAGTCACTGAGCTTTCCTGTGAGATCTGTTCCACTGTGAGTGTTGGTCAATAAAGATGGCCGATACCTGTTTGCAATGTGCAATCGGAAGTCAATTAGTAGGAGGTGGGTGTCCACATACTTTTGGCCATACAGTGTCGCAGCACCATGGAAGGGAAATGGCTAGTTTAGCTGATGGCCGCTGTGAAAAGAGACTCTAGCAAGCACTAATGCTGTAAACGGACTTCTGGCAATGAATGGTATCCTATGACAGAGTTTCCCAGCCCCGGTCCTGGAGGCCCCCCGTCCTGCACGTGTTAGTGGATTCCCTGCAGCTCTGGATGGGCGTGTTAATGAGCTGATGGGTTGAATTAGGCGTGCTGGGAGCAGTGCGGAATCTGAAAGTCAGGGCCTGCCAGCGTTTGTCTATAACTGCAACCTGTTTACAACGGTAACTCAATTTTTAGGAGGGGGCCGTCCACATACTTTTGGCCGTCTATGACAGGAAGAAGCCACCTGCTTCCTTAAACGTATTCAAGCAGGAGCAGTCACGATAAGGGAGCTTCACTGGACCCGAGCTCCAGATGTAGAGCCACAAACACCACAAAGAAACAGATTAGCGGTTAACACACTCAGTCCGCACGTGCCTGCTACCCGAAGGGCAACTCCCGGCTCCACCTCTTCCTCCGTCTGTCATCTAAAGAGGCACTTTGAGTTCTTTTGGAGTTTGCCTTCAGTTCTTTCTCTGTCCCTCCGTGCCAGCCTGAGCCTGACTGGGTCATTAGAGGATCAGGCTGTTATTAGGCTTAATAAATACCTGAGAACGTTTGAAGTGCCGCCGCGCTCCTGCAATGCGGCACGGCTAATGATCCCTGGACGAGGGGGTTTATTGCGTAAGGCCCTTTTTTTTTTCCCCTTCGTTATGACTTATGGACACCGAGCCAGCGAGCGAGCGAGCGTGCATGCGCGAGCCAGCGCTTCATTTAAATGTATTTCTTCTTCAAAAAGGATTTTTTTTTTCCCGTCTTAAATTATTCACGGCAGAAGTCCATGAAGAGGAGGAGAGGGCAGTGCATCGCTTAGGAAAGAAAACCTCATCAGCGTAAACGGCCTGACATGCAGCGCTAACTCCCTCTGACAGACGGAGACGCTTTGAACATCATCGATACGTTCCATCCAACCGTCTTCTGCGTCGGCCTCGTTTGGCTTTCATTACCGCACGGATGGCGCCCGGATGCAATCTTCACATATGTCTGACGGCTGACCATCAGGCATAGCCATTTCTGCGTTACAGCTCTCGACCGCGTCCATTACAGGGAATGGTTTATGCACTTTTTAGGACACGCTGTTATCCGTCCATCTCCCAGGCCCAGCGTGGAGTCCGAATCAGACTCCGCTTTCGTGAGGAAGTTTGAGATTTCCTTAAAGGCCAACTGTAAGTGAATAATTTGCACCTCGTCTGCCGTCATTACATGGGACGGTTTGGGCACTTACGACGAGCCGTTTGCCATTTATTTCTTAAGCCTGAAGCACCGCATGGTGTCCAACTCAAAGATCACATACTACCGATTCTGCAGACGTCCCGGAAGGCCATTCGGCGGCGGCAAATCCGCCTCATGAGTTCAAATCAGGTTTTATTTTAAACTTAAGATTAAATGAGGAACTCCAACACTTTATTAGACGTGCTAATTAAACCCTGACAGGAGAGAAGACATCGGTGTGACATCGTGAGGCATGCGGATGATTCAAGTTTCCCGGCCACATGCGACATAAGCAAGGACGGGCCTTATCTCTGCACATGACCGACCCAACAGCCACAATCATGGACATTCAGGGAGCATTGATGCCTCCATGAGTCACCCATTGCCACTGGGAGGCGGCTGCACCCAGCAGGACTACATACACGCAGACCGTTACCACGACTGTCCTTAACACCACGTCACCGTCACCAAAGACTGCAGTGGTGTCGTACCAGACTGTCATGGAGTGACTCAGAATGGCAGCGGGTCATCTTCAGTGACGAGTCCCGCTTTAGTCTTGGTGGAGACGCCCAACGAATCCGTGTGTGGAGGCACCGTGGTCAGCACCGAGATGAACGGTTTGTTGTCACACGTCCAGAAAACAACCCTTGGGAGAACCCTACATAACTGCATTGTGGACAGTCCATACCAGAGGTGGATGCCTTCCCTGTCACCATTCCGAGGAGAATTCCCTGTAGACTGGGATTGTATCCACTGCTGGTAGACCCGTATGACCGTACGCTTCCATACACCTGCAGATTCAGCTACTTCCTTCACACTATGGTCTTTGGCCACGCCCACATGCAGTCCCTCCTTTTAGCCAATCACTAACATCTGCTCTGGAGCCATTTTTCACACATGGAACGAGACACTCCCTGCACTGTAGCACCTCTTCCCAATCTATGGATCTCGTCACTCACACCCCGCAGGTATTTATAGCCCATCATCCTCGTGCAGCGCCATCTGCAGGATCCTGGAGGTACTACCACCTTAAACACGCAGGGTGACCATTTATCGTCTGCTGTAAATTTAAATTTCCTTAAAGTCTTGGAGTTGCAGAGCTCTGTTTCCAGTACAGGCCATTTCCCATCACTTCTGTTCAGCAATGCGGGCAGAAACAAAGTGGCACCTCGTGTGTTGTCATGACATGACAGTTACATTTTTAAAACCCAGACGCCGCACAGAATTCCAAATCGCTGATCGGAGACACTCAAACGGAAGTTTAAACTTGTAGGCCGTTTGCCAGTGACGCATTCATGCCGTGTCTGCTGCTATTAAATCACAGCCAGGAGGGTGTCTGGAGCTAGCGAACGCGCCAGACAGAGGCCTAGACGGACCGCTACAGAGCTGAATGAACCAGCTGCGTCCACTCTGTCCGGCTGGTTAAGGCGTGACGTTGGGGGGTCTACGGGTTTCCAGCCAGCTGGGATGGAGATAAAGATGTCCAGCTCGTTCGTACGGCCTCCACGCTCGCACACAGCTCATTCCGTCTCTCCCCGGCTGGCAGAAATTGAGGTTTTTGAAGGTCGTTATCAAGAAGTGCCGGCTTATTACAGTCCATGACCTTCACCCCTGGCCCGCCGGCAGCCGACCCTCTCTTATTTAGTGTGTTTGTCTGAGAGAGAGTGTGGGTGGGTGGGTGTGTGTGTGTGGGATCCTTAAAAAAAACCTCATAGCTATTTTCCCAGCTCTTTATCGCTAGATGCTCTTGTCGCTGTCACTCCGACTTCATCCTCTCCCTGGGGACGGAAAGAAGCCCAAGTCTGAAGCCTACTCCAGCAGGAACGATGATGCCAAATATGGGAAACACTCTGTCTAGAGCCTGCCCACATAGAGACTTCACGATACCATACTGCTCTCCGAAGGTTCTCCTTATGTTTATCTGAATGCAGTGCATGTTTATAATGCCTAATGAATGCATTATGAAGTGTTATGAAAGTGCTTATACAGTTGACGTTCACAGACAGAGCAGGTGCCCTGAAAACCAGCCCCCGGTAGGCAGCTCATGGAAGGCAGGGCAGCATCCATACTGATAATGGGGACTACTGACTCTATAGGTTGCTGTTAAGGCAGATGGATTTCTGCTGGATTTGTCCCCATGGTCCAGTTTGTCCTGGGAAACACCTTGAGATACTCTAAGTCAACGAGGAAGTCCACCAGTGGCCAGGAACGCTCGTTCTGAAAGTGCCATAGTCTTTATAGAGCCGAACAGAATGGAGCTACACGGTGAAATGGGAATTCAACTTTACAATGGCCAAACCGATCCAGTCCAGTCAGCATCACGCAGATAGAGAGAGAGAGATAGAGAGATAGATGATCCCAAAGTCGGATAGAAAGAGACATAGATAGAGAGAGAGATAGAGAGAGACATAGATAGAGAGAGAGATAGAGAGACAGAGAGACAGAGAGATAGATCGAGATAGATAGATAGAGAGATAGAGAGACAGAGAGACAGAGAGATAGATCGAGATAGATAGATAGATAGATAGATAGATAGATAGATAGATAGATAGATAGATAGATAGATAGATAGATAGATGATCCCAAAGTCGGATAGAGAGAGACATAGATAGAGAGATAGAGAGAGACATAAATAGAGAGAGAGATAGATAGATCGAGAGATAGATCGAGAGAGAGAGAGATCGAGAGAGATAGATAGATAGAGAGATAGAGAGATCGAGAGAGAGAGATCGAGATCGAGAGAGAGAGATCGAGAGAGAGAGAGAGAGAGAGAGAGAGAGAGAGAGAGAGAGAGAGAGAGAGAGAGAGAGAGATAGATAATCCCAAAGTTGGGAGCATGGAATGGTCCAGAGTCTCTTGGTCTGCTGAAGCAGTAAGAGTTCCTCTCACTGGAACTAAGGGGCGGAGCCTAACTCCTGAACACCACCCCCACACCATAATCCCCCCTCCACCAAACTTTACACTCGGCACAGTCAGACCAGTACCGTTCTCCTGGTACCGCCAAACCCAGACTCGTCCGTTGGATTGTCAGACTTAAAAGTGTGATTGGTCACTCCAGAGGACACGCCTCCACTGCTCTAGAGTCCAGGGGCGGAGCTTTACACCACTGCACGCTCTGCACTGCGCTTGGCTGTGTAAGGCTGGATGCGGCTGCTCGCCATGGAAACCCATTCCATGAAGCTCTACACACTGTTCCTGAGCTGATCTGAAGGACACATGAAGGTTGGAGGTCTGTAGTGATGAACTCTGTAGAAAGTTGGTGACCTCTGTGACCTATGACCCTCAGCATCCGCTGACCCCGCTCTGTCATTGTACGTGGTCTACCACTTCGTGGCTGAGCTGCTGTCGTTCCCGATCACTCCCACTGTGTTCTAACCCCCATCATTCCGGGGGTCCATGACGGGATGCAAATGGCCCCAAATGGCATCAGTGGCAATGACGAGTCTAGGCGGACCAGTTTACCCCACCCATGCTATAAGAGCACACCCCCACCAACCTGTACAGTGCTATGTTGACATCTGGGCTCCATGGCCTCACAGGGTCGGCACCACCCTCCCATCAGACTCATTGGACCACGCCGCATGTTGCCAGTCCTCTAGGGTACTCACAAGGCCAGGTGAGGCACTGTGTCCGGTGAGGCAGGGTTAACAGAGGCACTCTGGTGGGTCTTCTGCTCCCGTGTCCTAAAGACCGCTGCACTGACCCGCGGGATATGCGCGTGGGGCCTCCTGCTATGAAGATGATGGACAGTTCCAGCCAGATGTGTACAGCTGTGTGTCCCGATAGAGAATCAGGTCTGATTTGATCTATGGTCTGGACGTCTGATCCTTCAGCATGCTCACAGCAGAGCCGAGGCACGTTCAGCAAAGTCTCGCACGCCGGCACCTTGTACAAACAGGCAGATCCAGCCGAGCTGAGGAGGAGCAGGGAGGAGCAGGGAGGAGAGCAGGGATGCCTCGCGCATGAAAAGGAGGAAGCTATTCAGGGCGGTGAAAGAGAGGAAGAGACGGCTCCGCTGCGGGTCGGTGACTCAGGTGTTGACAGTGAGGTGTTTCAGAGAGATTTAGGTCAGCTTGGAGGCGAGAACCGCTCACACAGAGAGGAACCAAAACGAGAGAGCCGGGTTTAGACTTAGCCTCAGCTCACCTCCCTCTCTTTCTCTCCCTCTCCCTTACTCTCTCTCCCCCCTCTCTCTCTCTCTCTCTCCCTTCTGCATCTCTTTCTCTCTCTCTCTCTCTCTCTCTCCCCTCTCTCTCTCTCTCCCTCTCCTTCAATTCTCACATCTCCTTCCTCTCTCCCTCTCTCTCTTTGTATTTTTCCTTTTCTGTCTTTTCTCTCTTTCCTTCTCAATCTCTCTCTGCCCGTTTTTTTTCTTCCTGTCTTTTTTGTTCTTTCTCCATTACCCTCATCCTTTCTTCCTTTACACCCTGTACTTTAACTCTCATCTCCCATTTCCTCGTTCATTTCCATATCCATCCTTTACTGCCTTTCTTTTCCTCTCTCCCTCTTCCATCCTTCTTGATTTCCCTCTCCCTGTTTCTCTTTTCCTACTGCATCCCTCTCACTCCCTCTTTCTTTCTCTACTGTTTTTCCTCATGTCCTCCCTCTCTCCCTCCTTTCTGCTGTATCTCTCCATCTCTCTCTTCATCTCTCTCTCCCTACTGCATCTCTCTCTCCATCTCTCTCTCCCTACTGCATCTCTCTCTCCATCTCTCTCTCCCTACTGCATCTATCTATCTATCTATCTATCTATCTACTGCATCTATCTATCTGTCTCCCTACTGCATCTATCTGTCTCCCTACTGCATCTCTCCATCTCTCTCTACTGCATCTCTCCATCACTCTCTCCCTACTGCATCTCTCTCCATCTCTCTACCTACTGCATCTCTCTCTCCATACTGCATCTCTCTCTCCATCTCTTTCTGCCTACTGCATCTCTCTCTCCATCTCTCTCTCCCTACTGCATCTATCTATCTGTCTCCCTACTGCATCTCTCCATCACTCTCTCCCTACTGCATCTCTCCATCACTCTCTCCCTACTGCATCTCTTTCTCCCTACTGCATCTCTTCATCTCTCTCTCCCTACTGCATCTTTCTCCTTTTTCTTTCTTTTCCTACTGTATCTCTCCCTCCTCCTTTTCCTACTCACTCTCTTCCTACTTTATTTCTCTCACCTTATTTCAACCCTTTTCTCTTTTTCTTTTCCTACTCTATCCCCCCTCTCCCTCTCTATCTCTCACTGCTTCTCTTTTCTTACTGTATCTATCATTCCTTCTCCCTCTCTCTCTTTTCCTACTGTATCTCTCTCACTGCCCCCCCCCCTCTCTCTCTCCCTCTCTGTCGGTGGTCCTCCGCAGTGTGAAAAGACCCTGCAGATTTTTCGTGCCGGTGAAAATGGGTTTTGGGATGATGTATTATCCGGGTTCGCCTTTAAAACATCCCTCAGAAAAGGTTTTCCCTGGGAATACTGGGCCCGTTTTATCCGCTCCTCCGCTCTTTGTTTGGGGGACATAAGGAGTGGACAGATAACAAGCGAGGGAAAAGACCCGGCTGCCTCCGAATCAAATCAAAGTTTAGTGCTGAGGGTTAAGTGGGTAACTGTCCTACATCAGCCTCGGCGCTGTAGCTCGCCTGCTCCAGCTCGTCTGCTGACGGTGGCGGCTCACCTGCTGCCCACTGACCGGAACTCCTGGTAGGGCTATGCTAGTTCCTGCCTGTTGTGTTCTGCCTTTTAAACTTCGGAACCAGAGCAGGCCAGTCATAGCAGCTCAGCAGAACTCCGGTTCAGGTTTGAGTCCCAGCTGCACCATGTGGTTACACACAATTGGTGTGTTGGTGGGACAATGTGAGCAATAACCTGATACACACAGCCACGTTCTGATGGCTGCACCACCCAGGACTACATGCACACAGACCGTTACCACGACTGTCCTTAACACCACGTCACCGTCACCAAACACTGCAGTGGTGTCGTACCAGACTGTCATGGAGTGACTCAGAATGGCAGCGGGTCATCTTCAGTGACGAGTCCCGCTTTAGTCTTGGTGGAGACGCCCAACGAATCCGTGTGTGGAGGCACCGTGGTCAGCACCAAGATGAACGGTGTGTTGTCACACGTCCAGAAGGCCTGGTGTCCCTCCACCTCCACCCCTACCACACCATCTGCAGGAACTGTGTGAGGATGTTCAAGCTGCATGGGATGGATTATCACAGGACTCCATTAGGAACCTCTACAGCTCCATACCGAGACGTCTGGCGTGTTGGGTTAGCAAACACGGCGGCCCAACATCATACTGAGAAACAGACTTCTGTATGTGTAGCTCAATAAATATTGATCATATCAGTCTAAATTTATCATCAGGTATTGATCCTGGTCACCTTTATCTTCCTTCCCAATAGCACCGCACTCCCACACCTCCTTCTGGGTGCAGCTGTTCTGACGGTCTGATTTGTGCTATGTGTACTATATGCAGTATTACTGTATGTGAGGTGTTATATGAGTGAAGATCTGATGTTATTGTACTGATAATGAGCAAACTGGCTCCTCAAACGTCAGGGAGACTTTGTCCTCACAGTCCACTCTGTCCTGAGAAACACCTTCAGATACAGGAGTCTCTCAGCGTTCGTGTAGTACTGCCCGTGTGTAGTTCCATGTTGCTGTCTAGTGGAGGTTGACAGTGGTTAGTTTGGGCAGACGCTGTGCCCTCAGGGCGCGATACAAAACTCATCACACCTCGTCTCACACCTGAGTGCTCTAGAGGTAGACCCTGCCGCCGCGGCACACAGCTCCACACCTGCCTCGTGTCATTGCTGTCATGAGACCTCAAGGCTTTAGGATTTAAAGACCCTGTTTGCCGCCGCGGCACACAGCTCCACACCTGCCTCGTGTCATTGCTGTCATGCCAACAAAGGTCACGTTTTGGCACACACACACAGCTCTTGGACCTCAGATTCTTTGGCCACCATAAAGGAGTTTTTAAAGAAACACCTGTTCTTTTCTGCTCTGTGTCCAAGAAAGCAGTGGCAGGGTCTTTGTTTAGCACCTTTCAAAGCTGCTCAGCCAGACACAGGAGCATCCGTTCAGAGAATCAGGTCACGTTTTGGCACACACACAGCCCTTGGTTCCGTGGCAGTGCCAGATTCTTTTCAGGACAACCGATGTTTCCAATATTATGGCCTACAGTTTAATTTAAGCTGAACTATAAACTAAAATGCTCCTCAGAATCTTATTCTGCTCTCTATTTGGGGTTAAGGCTACACGTTGGTAGTGGCCAATAGGTTTACTTTGTTTAGCTCCTTTCACAAGCCATGCTACCATAGATGAAAAGCCACACAGCTCACGGGCCAGCTAAACTCTACCATTAACAAAAAAGGCGCCCTAGATCACGTCCCAGTTAAACTCTACTACCATGAATGAAAAGTGTCCCAGTTCACGGCCCAGCTAACCTCTACTACCATGAATGAAAAGTGTCCCAGCTCACGGCCCAGTTAAACTCTACTACCACGAATGAAAAGTGTCCCAGTTCACGGCCCAGTTAAACTCTACTACCACGAATGAAAAGTGTCCCAGTTCACGGCCCAGTTAAACTCTACTACCACGAATGAAAAGTGTCCCAGTTCACGGCCCAGTTAAACTCTACTACCATGAATGAAAAGTGTCCCAGTTCACGGCCCAGTTAAACTCTACTACCACAAACCATGACCGGCCCAGTTAACTCTACTACCACGAATGAAAAGTGTCCCAGTTCACGGCCCAGCTAACCTCTACTACGAATGAAAATGAATGAACGGCCCTGTTAAAGTGTCTACCAGTTCACGGCCCAGTTAAACTCTACTACCACGAATGAAAAGTGTCCCAGTTCATGGCCCAGTTAAACTCTACTACCACAAGTGAAAGGTGTCCAGTTCACGGCCCAGTTAAACTCTACTACCATGAATGAAAAGTGTCCCAGTTCACGACCCAGTTAAACTCTACTACCATGAATGAAAAGTGTCCCAGTTCACGACCCAGTTAAACTCTACTACCATGAATGAAAAGTGTCCCAGCTCACGGCCCAGTTAAACTCTACTACCATGAATGAAAAGTGTCCCAGCTCACGGCCCAGTTAAACTCTACTACCATGAATGAAAAGTGTCCCAGCTCACGGCCCAGTTAAACTCTACTACCATGAATGAAAAGTGTCCCAGCTCACGGCCCAGTTAAACTCTACTAGCATGAATGAAAAGTGTCCCAGCTCACGGCCCAGTTAAACTCTACTACCATGAATGAAAGGTGTCCCAGTTCACGGCCCAGTTAAACTCTACTACCATGAATGAAAAGTGTCCCAGTTCACGGCCCAGTTAAACTCTACTACCATGAATGAAAAGTGTCCCAGTTCACGGCCCAGTTAAACTCTACTACCATGAATGAAAAGTGACCCAGTTCATTTGGAATGACAGTAGAAGAATTATGCCAAGCAAACTAAGTGACGAGTATCATGTGCCTCCGCAATAAATAACACCTTGGTAAATATCTGATAGCACAGTGTCCTTGGAGGCAACGGTAATGAACGTCAGTCCTACATCATCCTCCAGGCTCGAAAGCCCCTGGGACTGGACAATTACATGAGAAATGCCAATGTGTCAGGATGATTATGGAGAGCAAAACAGCTGAATTAGGGGGCAAAAACGTGTGAAAGTTATTAACAGTCATTTTTAACGATGATCAGTAATGACAATGCCAATATTCCGAGCGGAGCGGCAAAGATAAATTGACTCCAGTCCACTGCAAACATCCCAGCTTTTTTCTCCCTGACCTTTGCCGATACTCGAGGAAAACGACTGCCACCCAAGTAAACAGTGAAGTAAAGGGAATCAATGGCGTCCATGAGCAAATACCGGCATCTGCGCTGATTGTTTAACACGGTGACCTTATGAAAGCGTTGCGTTAAATTGCGTTATGTCATTATTAAAGTATCCCGGGGACACGATTCATGTATTCCCAGATTGAATTGTTTTGGCAGGATTGCGCTGGATGTTGTCTACAAGCTGACAAGTCCATTTTAAAAGCTTACAAATGCTGGAGTATATAATAAACCTCATATATATTCAAGCTGATAGAAAGTTAAGTCAACATTTATTTCTGTAGCACCTTTTACAACAGATGTTTCACAAAGCAGCTTTAGAAAGAATCTGGTGTCCGAGCCCCCAGTGAGCAAGCCAAGGGCAACAGAGGCAAGGAGAACCCTCTCAGTTTGAGAGGAAGAAACCTAGAGAGGAACCAAGACTCAAAAGGAGAACCCATCCTCCTTGGGTCAACACCAGATAACCAGACCAGCTAAGGAAAGGAGCGTTCAGTGTTTGTAAGGTGGAGGAATGAATGTCTGATTAGCCTGTAGTTAAGAAGTTGGGTCATTGGATGGGCCAGCAGGACGCAGGTCAAGCTTCTACAGTGCAGGACAGCCAGGAGCTCCGTGGTGGTTAAGGAAACCAGTGGCTCCTAGTCAGGACAGATGTAGTACCAGCATCAGACCGCACAGGATGGGCAGCTGTTCAGCTCAGACCATCTGTTAGCTCTGACAGAAGACCTGAATATCTGAATTCACTATACGGTGTAGAAACAGCTTTACAGCACCAACAAGGGTTCTGCTATTGCTATGATGTCCAGCTGGGAACCCCCCTTTGAGATGCCATATAGAACCATATATGCTCACTGTACAATAACAGCTGGGACTGGATTGGGCATGTACTGGACCAGTGTCTGGATGTAGCCACATCAATGTTCAGATACTCTTACAGCAAAGAATTGGTCAGTTGGTCCAGATTTGGTGGAGGCCTTCCCTGGCACAATTCCTAGGAGAATTCCCAGTAGACTGGGATTTTATCCACTGCTGGTGCTCATCACTCCCCACAGTGGAGGAAATAAACATTTGATACCTTGCTGACAAAGATATGAACAATCTATCATTTTAAGGGTAGGTTTATTTCAACAGTGAGAGATATAATATCCAGAAAATGACGTTGTATAAAATATATAAATTTAATTTCATTGTGCAGAGAGAAATAAGTATTTGATCCCCTACCACACATTAAGAGTTCTGGCTCCTACAGACCAGTTAGACGCTCCTAATCAACTCCCTACCTGCATTAAAGACAGCTGTCTTAAACTGTCACCTGTATAAAAGACACCTGTCCACAGACTCAATCAATCAGTCAGACTCTAACCTCTCCAACATGGGCAAGAGCCAAAGAGCTTTCTAAGGATGTCTAGGACAAGATCATAGACCTGCTACAGGGCTACACAACTGTCTCTCACTGTTAAAATAAACCTACCCTTAAAACAATAGACTGTTCATATCGTCACTGTCCAATGAAAACCATCTCCATTTTTGTTGATTTTTACTTTTATGCATCCTTTGATCACACAAGCTGTTGTTTACATAGTGTGAACATTTTATGATGAATGGACCAACAGAAATGGCCTGAACCTGCTCGAAAGACGTCTGGTTCCATTGACTTCCATTAAAATCAGATTAGGTTTTCGGCCTCTCCTGTAAAGTTACCATTTTGGAGATACTTGTTTTTCTTTGGACAGCGACGATATCCTCGTCAGTGGGCAAACTTACAAACTCAGCAAGGGCTCTAATATTTATTTCGTCCACTGTATATATAGCCCCATGATAGTCATGCAGCACCGTCTGCAAAAATCTGAAGTTACTACCACCTTAAATATGATTAGAACCAAGTTAGAGTGCAGACGGTTCTTTGAATGTTCAAAGTCATCATAGAGAACCCTAGAAGAACCGTCGCTTTTAAGGCCGCATGGTAAGCTAGTGTACAGTTCTGGAGACGTGAGTGCAGTTGCTTTCAGGGGGTGTGGAGACACGTATGAAGGTAAACAAGCTTTATTTGTATATGGTTAATTCACATTCTCCCTGCACTTCAAAAGAGCACTGGAATCCGCCTCTCTAAAGAAACGTGCGGAATGTTTCCCCACAAATTTAATTAAAACCCTCCGGAATGCACGCGCAACTTCTAACCTTCCACTCCCATTGATTTTCCATTAAGTCCATGACAATGTAAAGAAAATCGAACTCCAAAGGCTGTGTTTATGGAGGAGAAAATTGAAAGGGAAAAAGGGAGGGGGTGCTGTGCTCCCCTGGATCCTTGGATGTATATATAATCCAATCAGATAATGAGGCTTAGGTCTCCGAGAGGAGAGGGGGCTTTCGCAACCGGAGCAAAACGCAGCCTGACGCATATCGGAGGCTTAATGATTTCAATTTCCAGCATTTGCTGGGATTCCGCTCACAATCCCGGGCCTGTGTTCTTTTAGAGAGAGAGAGAGAGAGAGAGAGAGAGAGAGAGAGAGAAAGAAAGAAAGAGAGAGAGAGAGAGAGAGAGAGAGAAAGAAAGAAAGAAAGAGAGAGAGAGAGAGAGAGAAAGAAAGAAAGAGAGAGAGAGAGAGAGAGAGAGAGAGAGAGAGAGAGAGAGAGAGAGAGAGAGAGAGAGAGAGAGAGAGAGAGAGAAAGAAAGAAAGAAAGAAAGAAAGAGAGAGAGAGAAAGAAAAAGAAAGAAAGAAAGAAAGAAAGAAAGAGAGAGAGAGAAAGAAAGAGAGAGAGAGAGAGAGAGAGAGAGAGATAGAGAGAGAAAGAAAGAAAGAAAGAGAGAGAGAGAGAGAGAGAGAGAGAGAGAGAGAGAGAGAGAGAGAGAGAGAGAGAGAGAGAGAAAAAGAAAGAAAGAAAGAAAGAAAGAAAGAAAGAAAGAAAGAAAGAGAGAGAGAGAAAGAAAAAGAAAGAAAGAAAGAAAGAGAGAGAGAAAGAAAGAGAGAGAGAGAGAGAGAGAGAGAGAGAGAGAGAGAGAGAGAGACAGACAGAGCAAGAAGGAAATTGAGAGTGATAGAGAGACAAACAGGAAGAAGTGAGAGAGAGAGAGAAAGAGCGCATGAGAGAGAGACAGCATGGCCGAGACGAGAGAGAGAACATGGGCGAGACAGAGAGAGAGGGAGGGAGGGAGAAAGTGAGTGAGAAGGAAAGTGAGAGCAAAGAGAGAGAGAGCGCTGAGAGGAAGAAGTGAGAGAGAGACAGAGAAAGAGAGAACATAGCAAAACAGAGACAGAGCAAGAATGAGAAAGTGAGCGAGAAGGAAAATGGGAGCGAGAGAGAGCAGAGAGGAAGAGGTGAGAGATAGAAAGTGAGAGAGAGAGTGAGAGAGTGAGAGGGAGAGAGTGAGAGAGAGAGAGATAGAGAGAGAGAGAGACTTAATTATCAGGTGGAGTGAAGGTGTCTCCTGCTGAGCTGTACTTGAACTGTACTCAGCACAGGGGCAGCCTACCTGTGCATATATATGAGCCTGCCTCAGTGCAGGACTGACTGACTGACTGACTGACTGACTGACTGACTGACTGAGGGTCAGACTGAAGGACTAACAGACAGAATGACCGACTGGCTGAAGGACTGACCGATGGACAGACTGATATACTGACAGACTGAGGGTCTGATTAAAGGACGAACTGACTGATGGACTAAAGGTCAGACTAAAGGACTGACAGATGGACGGACCCACGGTTGGAATAGACAGACTGACTGATGGATGGACTGTAGGTCGGAGTGATGGACTGATGGACAGACTGACGGACGGACTGTTTTAAAAGGTCAAATAGAAAGAAACACTGATATGTAGATTGGCTGACCTGTTATTAATGCATTCATGCATTATTTAATTTTTTATACATGTATAAATTTGTACTGTCAACAACATCTTGGAATTTTACCACACATTTACATACGTACACATACGACTTTTCATATATGGACTGTGTAGATGGTGGAGAACGGCCAGTTCGTATATTATATATCTGCGTATATAAACATATATAACATATATATATATTGACATGTTAAACTCTTATTTTGAAGGAATGCAGTTAATTTAGTGTGTCTGTAATGAAAAGTTCAGCTATTGGCTGCATATGTGACCAAACATATACATAGGCATGTAAATGAGCTCTGATCTGATTGGCTACCCTGTATTTTCAGTGTAAGTGGGCGGGGCTAAACTGCTGTTTTGTATTTGGTTTTAATAAAATTTTGGAGGGTTTTGTTGTATATACATAAGTTTGTGTATATATGAATTCACAGCTAGGATGTCAACAACAACAACAACAACACCACCACCACCACATGATATTCGCCTGACTGTTTACATGCGCATATAAACGAGCTCTGGTCTGATCTACTTTGCATTCATAACTTCAGTGTGAGTGGGCGGGACTTAATTGTTACAGGCTTGGTATTTGATACACACGTCATGAGCTACACCGTTTGTGAGCCAGCACTTCCTGCTGTTGTAGACTAAGGGCTCTCCTATATGAGTGTTCAGTAACGGACAGCTATAACAGTGCCGGTGAAGTTATTGAAACAGCTCACACTGAACACTGCAGACGTGCTGGTGCTGGAGGTGTTTCAGGGTGTTGGAGTCTTTTCTCCGCAGTCCAGGCAGAACCCTCCACTTCCTCGGTGCTCGTGTGGTTTTATGCCTGAGGGGTCGAGTTCGGAAAGAGCACTCAGGATGACGATGAGTTTTCCATCTCCAGGAAATGGGTTTTGGATGGAGCGAGCCGTGTTGTGGTCAACCCTGCTGAGTGCTAGTGAGTCTTCAGTGGAGCTGTGGCTCTGGGAAAGACGTGCGGCGTGGGGGGGAGGCTGGAGACGTTGAAGACTTTTCACTTAAGTGCAGGGCCGAATGAAACATTAAATAGAGAAGCTGGTAAATTAGAGAACGTGCCAGAACAGGTGGAATGGATTCATATACCTCACTGAGAGCGCGCTCCGGAGGAAGCACCTTGAGAATCCACCTTAAAACTGACCCAACAGCCACCATTACAGACCTCCAGTGAGCAGTGGTGTCCTCCATGAGTCCTCCTGTTAGTGCAGCATCATTGGCAGGCGGCTGCACCACGCAGGACTACATGCACACAGACCGTTACCACGACTGTCCTTAACACCACGTCACCGTCACCAAAGACTGCAGTGGTGTCGTACCAGACTGTCATGGAGTGACTCAGAATGGCAGCGGGTCATCTTCAGTGACGAGTCCCGCTTTAGTCTTGGTGGAGACGCCCAACGAATCCGTGTGTGGAGGCACCGTGGTCAGCACCGAGATGAACGGTTTGCTGTCACACGTCCAGAAGACCTGGTGTCCCTCCACCTCCACCCCTACCGCACCATCTGCAGGAACTGTGTGAGGATGTTCAAGCTGCATGGGATGGATTATCACAGGACACCATTAGGAACCTCTACAGCTCCATACCGAGGCGTCTGGCGTGTTGGGTTAGGGAACACGGCGGCCCGACGCCATACTGAGAGACAGACTTCTGTATGTGGGGGGAGTGGGACCCAACTGTGCTCTGGGCCAGTACTAGGCAACCAGGCATAGTGTGAGTACAGTCTTACTCTGACCAACAGAACGTGCAGATAGTGGAGTCTATCAGGAACGCTGTATTCCCGGAGCTTTTGTTGAGGGGAACGCTGTGTTTAATTTCCTGGACTCTGTTCACAGGAGGATTATTACAGGTTCCTGTAAAATGACAGGTTGTGCGCTCGCTATGTGACTCAGCATGTACTCGGTAATCGGAGCAAGTTAAGATGATGTGAGTGGAATCCTTGACCATTAAACTCAGAGCGTAGGCCTCACTTTACCGAGGTCATTATGTTTGACTCAACAGACACGTTTATCAGTAATGGGGGAAATTAAACTGGCCACCATGCTTGATGGGCGCAATTTCCATGATGGCTCCATCTCGGAAAGTGTCCGGGTCATTACATCATGTACCTGGAGCACATTTCATATACGGGAAAAGCGAGTGGTTCTACCAAATTGTGGGCTCTTTATCTGCACATTTGGCACCAAATTACACCCTGTTTTTGGACGGTTTAGTAGTCCACCACTGTGCAGGTGGTAGAAGTGGTTTTGGAACCAATGGAACATAATGGAACAATGGAACCTTGTGAAATGGGGCTGAGGGTGGACCTCGAGAGGGGCATTCTGATCTCACTGGATGCTCCAGATGAGTCCACTATGCTTAGGTAAGCTGGGGATCATTTGTGATTTGAAGTTCAAGTTTCAGGTTTATTTGTCATTTGCCAAACGTGTCCGGGCATTTATAAATTTAAATGCTTGAGGTGAGGCTCAGGTTGATAGTATAGAGCAGGGCAGCATTAACATACATACTAATTAAACATATTTACATAAAGAGATATAAAAGATATATATTACATAAATACATAATACAGGGTTTACAGAGACAGGAGGGGTCTGTAGAAATTCTCTGATATGTACAAGGTTGGTCTGAGAGAGAGCGGAGATATGTCTATCTATATATAATATAAATGTATATGTGTGTCTGTTATTTAAAGTGATTCAGTGATATTGTCCACAGCAATGATTTATTATTATCATTTATTTATTTATTTTATAACAATAATAATAATAATAAAAATGTCAGAGTGCAGTGGTGTTGGTGGTGTTGATGTTGATGGTATTGGTCGTGGTGTTGGTGGTGGGGATGATAATATTGGTGGTGGTGGTGTTGAAGGTATTGATGATGTTGATGGTGTTGGTGGTATTGATGATGTTGATGGTGTTGATGGTATTGGTGGTGTTGATGTTGGTGGTATTGGTGGTGTTGATGGTATTGATGATGTTGATGGTGTTGGTGGTATTGATGATGTTGATGGTGTTGATGGTATTGGTGGTGTTGATGGTGGTATTGGTGGTGTTGGTGGTATTGATGATGTTGATGGTGTTGGTGGTATTGATGATGTTGATGGTGTTGGTGGTATTGATGATGTTGATGGTGTTGATGGTGTTGATGGTGTTGGTGGTATTGATGATGTTGATGGTGTTGGTGGTATTGATGATGTTGATGGTGTTGGTGGTATTGATGATGTTGATGGTGTTGATGATGTTGATGGTGTTGGTGGTATTGATGATGTTGGTGGTATTGATGATGTTAATGATCATATTGGTGGATGGTATACTGATGGATGATGTGGTGGTGTTGATGGTAAAAAATGTAACCATTGGTGGTTGTGAAGGAAAGCTAAAGCTGAGGGTATTGATGATGGTTGATGTTGATGGTCATTTATTGATGATCCAACACTCGCTTGATGGAAGTTGATGGTATTGATGATGTTGATGCGGTGAAGGAAAATGGAACGGGATGTTGGTGGTATTGATGATGTTGATGGTGTTGGTGGTATTGATGATGTTGATGGTATTGGTGGTGTTGATGGTATTGATGATGTTAATGGTATTGATGATGTTGATGGTGTTGGTGGTATTGATGAGGTTGATGTGTTGATCCTGTGGTACACCTCCACAGCAGTCAAAAACAGCTATGAACTAATGTGGTGTTGGTGGTCTCCACCAATCAATGATAATCGTTTGTTGGTGGTATTGGTGATGTTGATGGTGTTGATGGTGTTGATGGTATTGATGTTGATGGTGTTGATGGTATTGGTGGTGTTGGTGGTATTGATGATGTTAATGATGTTGGTGGTATTGGTGATGTTGATGGTGTTGGTGGTACTGCTGGTGTTGGTGGTACTGATGGTATTGATGATACTGGTGATATGGGCTATGATGCATGCTTGCTAAAAAATGTAATCCACCTGACTGCGCGCGCTGGGCTATGCCTTAGCGGTTAGCACTAGCCATGTTTGGAGCTGTATTCAGTAGATACAAAATAAAGCTGTTTCATACGGAACGAAATATTGAATCTTATAGTCTCTGGTAATGTAAATGATACAGTAGTAATTTATTAAAGGGCAAAATTAATATCTGAATCCCGACATTAAATACTAAACACCTACCCAACGAATGAATACCTGAAAAAAAGGATAGCCCTAATGTGACGCTGTAATAGACCAATCAGGAAACTGCATTCTTACACATGCTCACGTTCTAATCAGATTTGATCAACAGCTGACTCTATTTAAGATGGTATGACGGTGTATGCATGACCAACAATCTAAGACTTACGCAAACGAATCAACAAATCAAACAACGCAAGCTACGATGTGGAGCCTTCCTCCGAAGTCCTCCTGCTGAGAACCTGATCACCAAACCTATTTCGCCCCCCTCTCCGATCCCACAGCCTTGAGAGAAGGCAGAGGCCGTTGCTGAGTCAGGCTTTCTGCCCGTGGAGCTGGAGATAACTCCTCTCGGAGCGTGCTGAGCCAGAGATTTACACATCAGAGGTGAGAAGAGTGCCAGGACATCCGCACAAACATACATCCTCTTCCCGCTCTGCGAAGGAAACAGCTGTACCGCTGATATGTTGTATCGTTTCGTTACTGTAGCGCACATGAAAACATAATCGCGTTTAAATGCCATGGGTTCTGGATATTCTCCAGCCATATGGCGCTCGCACACATTCAGAATGAGAACAAAGAAGTTCGAGTCGTACGACGTGCAAACCGCTGAACAGAAAAGATTCCTTAGCCCCTCATTTAAACTATACGCAGCGCTGGGGTTCGTAAGATCCACCGGGCCCCGCCCACAAGTACTGCTACTGGAGAAGGAGAAACTGTGTATACCACAGTACCTATTTAGAGCTTAGAGTTATACACTCCACCTAATGAGAAACTGTAGAACAGACTCAGTCTATACCACAGTACCTACATTTAGAGCTTAGAGTTATACACTCCACCTAATGAGAAACTGTAGAACAGACTCAGTCTATACCACAGTATCTACATTTAGAGCTTAGAGTTATACACTCCACCTAATGAGAAACTGTAGAACAGACTCAGTCTATACCACAGTACCTACATTTAGAGCTTAGAGTTATACACTCGACCTAATGAGAAACTGTAGAACAGACTCAGTCTATACCACAGTACCTACATTTAGAGCCTAGTTATACACTCGCCCTAATGAGAAACTGTAGAACAGACTCAGTCTATACCACAGTACCTACATTTAGAGCTTAGTGTTATACACTCCACCTAATGAGAAACTGTAGAACAGACTCAGTCTATACCACAGTACCTACACTTAGAGCTTAGAGTTATACACTCCACCTAATGAGAAACTGTAGACTCAGTCTATACCACAGTACCTACATTTAGAGCTTAGAGTTATACACTCCACCTAATGAGAAACTCTAGACTCAGTATATACCACAGTACCTACATTTAGAGCTTAGAGTTATACACTCAACCTAATGAGAAACTGTAGAACAGACTCAGTCTATACCACAGTACCTACATTTAGAGCTTAGAGTTATACACTCCACCTAATGAGAAACTGTAGAACAGACTCAGTATATACCACAGTACCTACATTTAGAGCTTAGAGTTATACACTCGACCTAATGAGGAACTGTAGAACAGACTCAGTCTATACCACAGTACCTACATTTAGAGCTTAGAGTTATACACTCCACCTAATGAGAAACTGTAGAACAGACTCAGTCTATACCACAGTACCTACATTTAGAGCTTATAGTTATACACTCAACCTAATGAGAAACTGTAGACTCAGTATATACCACAGTACCTACATTTAGAGCTTAGAGTTTTACACTCGACCTAATGAGGAACTGTAGAACAGACTCAGTCTATACCACAGTACCTACATTTAGAGCTTAGAGTTATACACTCCACCTAATGAGAAACTGTAGAACAGACTCAGTATATACCACAGTACCTACATTTAGAGCTTAGAGTTATACACTCCACCTAATGAGGAACTGTAGAACAGACTCAGTCTATACCACAGTACCTACATTTAGAGTTTAGAGTTATACACTCCACCTAATGAGAAACTGTAGAACAGACTCAGTATATACCACAGTACCTACATTTAGAGCTTAGAGTTATACACTCCACCTAATGAGGAACTAGAGAACAGACTCAGTCTATACCACAGTACCTACATTTAGAGCTTAGAGTTATACACTCCACCTAATGAGAAACTGTAGAACAGACTCAGTCTATACCACAGTACCTACATTTAGAGCTTAGAGTTATACACTCGACCTAATGAGAAACTGTAGAACAGACTCAGTCTATACCACAGTACCTACATTTAGAGCTTAGAGTTATACACTCGACCTAATGAGAAACTGTAGAACAGATTGGTCAATGAGCAATTACTCCGCTCTGTAGAAACATGGTCGTTTTAAGGAAGTAATAATAACTGTATCAGCTGAAGCGCTAATCGTTAGCAGTCCTGTAAAGCTCGGATATTGTTGTCTAATTATCGGAACTGGTGTCCCGTGGAGTGTCAGGGCAACAGGGAGATTAAATTTGAGATATGTATACCGCTGTGCAGCAGTATGGTTAATCAGCAGGGGTGTGATTAGGGTGGAATGAATGGGGTGGGGGGGGTGTAAAGGTCCTTCTCGTGTCACGCCCCAAGTGGTCTAATAATATGAAGCTTTGGTCCGCTCTTTGGGGCCTCTGTGGCCCTGAGGTCTCCGGGCTCACCTGAAGGGCCAACATTCTAATTAAACCCTGCTAATTGGCCAACATGCAATAATTTCTGCTTACTCTGGGATCAAGCTGGGTACGCACACTGGCCACTTTAACAGAAACCCCCCCATCTTACTGGAGCTCATCTGATGGTGCACAGTTTGTATTAGCCATGCTCTGGCCCTTCACCAATCATCGAGACCACTGAGAGTGCCAAATAAAAGCTGATATTTCTAAAAATAATGTGGAATAGTGACAATAATGGCCATCATTATACACTATACTGCGAAAAGTATTCACTCCCCCATCCAAGTCACTGAATTCAGGTGATCCAATCACTTCCATGGACACAGGTGTACAACACCAAGCACCTAGACATGAAGACTGCTCCTACAGACGTTAGTGAGAGGATGGGTCGCTCTCAGGAGCTCAGTGAACTCCAGCGTGGTACCGTGATAGGATGCTCCACCTGTGCTACAAGTCCAGTGGTGAAATTCCCTCCTACTAAATATTCCACAGTCCACTGTCAGTGGGATTAGAACACAGTGGGAGTGATTGGGAACGACAGCAGCTCAGACACGAAGTGTTAGACCACGTACAATGACAGAGCGGGGTCAGCAGGTGCTGAGGGTCATAGGTCACAGAGGTCACCAAATTTCTACAGAGTCCATCACTACAGACCTCCAACCTTCATGTGTCCTTCAGATCAGCTCAGGAACAGTGTGTAGAGCTTCATGGAATGGGTTTCCATGGCGAGCAGCTGCATCCCAGCCTTACATCACCAAGCGCAGTGCAGAGCGTGGAACGCAGTGGTGTAAACCTCCGCCCCTGGACTCTAGAGCAGTGAAGGTGTGTCCTCTGGAGTGACCAATCACGCTTCTCTGTCTGGCAGTTTGATAGACGAGTCTGGGTTTGGGGGTACCAGGAGAACGGTACTTGTCTGACTGCATTGTCCATCCATATAAGCAGGAACAATTCTGGTCCATTGTCTAGTTCAGTTTGGTTTCAGTACAATCCCTACAGCTGGATTTAAACTTCCCAGTTACAGTAATGATTACCTCATTAAGGAATCCAAGCTTTCCCAGTTACCACTATGACAACATTTCAAATGTCACAGACTGGAAGTACGATTGGTAACCAGCCCAGTGTGTTCCAATAGCCTCAATAGCATTACCACTGAAGCAGTAGCACGATGCAAGCCCTTCTCTGGAAGCACCCAGAAAAGTGTTCACATTAGCATTAGCAGAGAACATTTTACACCTGGTTGTCATTGTAGCAGGGTGTGAGTGACGGGATCCATAGATTGGGAAGAGGTGCTACAGTGCAGGGAATGTCTCATTCCATGTGTGGAAAATGGCTCCAGAGCAGATGTTAATGACTGGCTAAAAGGAGGGACTGCATGTGGGCGTGGCCAAAGACCATAGTGTGAAGGAAGTAGCTGGATCTGCAGGTGTATGGAAGCGTACGGTCATACGGGTCTACCAGCAGTGGATACAATCCCAGTCTACAGGGAATTCTCCTCGGAATTGTGCCAGGGAAGGCCTCCACCAAATCTGGCCCAACTGACCAATTCTTTGATGTGAGAGTGTCTGAACATTTAAGTGGCCTACATCCAGAAACTTGTCCAGTTCACGCCCAATCCAGTCACAGCTGTTGTTGGTGCTTGTATAACAAGCCATCAGGTCCGTTTCAGATAATCAATTAGGGCTTGTTTTTTTTTTGTTTTGTTTTTTTTAGGTAAATGAATCGTTTCAATTAATCGAGTAATCTGGAAAATAGTCGATTCATTAATCGACTCTGAATACTTCATTTATGTCCAGGTAAACTGGATTCCAACACTTTTATTTGGTGACTGAGCAGGGGCACCAACGCTGGCACGGTTGATGCATAAAGGCCCATAATCTGTCAGTTATGACGGTTTGTGTTCATGGTAATATCAGGAGTGTTGTTACAGCTGTCATGGCCCTCATAACCAGTCGCTCCATCAGTTCGTTCTGCTGGAAGTGAATACAGCAAGCCGGGAGAGACCGAAATAGACGCACCACGCGTGCACGCTCTGCCTTCTCTCGGGGTCATCTGAATGTACGGTGGGGCTTTCTGGTTAAAGGCTAGGAGTGGTATTACCAGAGCGAACACAGGAGCACAAGGCGAGGAGGATGTGGGGGGCTGGGGTGGGTGGGGTGTGATGGGAATCTCAGCTTAAACATGTACAGATGCAGACCTCCGGGAGCCACGATCAATTTTGCATGCCTGCAGTAAGTGTCACAACACATTGGAATCAAACCAGACCACGTGCATCTCTGAGCACCAGTACAGAAAGTCTGCTCTCTATGGTGGGTTTACGGAAAGGAGAGAGGGGGTGGTGGGTGGGGGACACAACCCAGCCTGGGATTTTACAGCTTCCAGTGACACTCCCCTATGTGGCAACTGGATTTCTTCAGAACGGTGTTACATGGAAACGCTCCTTTGAAAGGAGAAGGCCTCCGATGTCTTGCCGTCTCAGGCTATCAGGGAACGTGTTGATGACTCATGACAGTCTTTGTGCATCCGGATTACTGGAACAACCAAAAGGGGATTAAAGTTGCATCATTGCTTCCTAAGCAGGCAAAAATGTGGCTCTCAGCATTTAATACATCTTACAGATACAGACCTGTGATGATAAATTTAGACTGATATGATCAATGTTTATTGAGCTACACATACAGAAGTCTGTCTCTCAGTATGGCGTTGGGCCGCCGTGTTTGCTAACCCAACACGCCAGACGTCTCGGTATGGAGCTGTAGAGGTTCCTGATGGAGTCCTGTGATAATCCATCCCATGCAGCTTGAACATCCTCACACAGTTCCGGCAGATGGTGCGGTAGAGGTGGAGATGGAGCGACGCCAGGCCTTCTGGACGTGTGACAAAAAAACGTTCATCTCGGTGCTGACCACGGTGCCTCCACACACAAATTCGTTGGGCGTCTCCACCAAGACTAAAGCGGGACTCGTCACTGAAGATGACCCGCTGCCATTCTGAGTCACTCCATGACAGTCTGGTACGACACCACTGCAGTCTTTGGTGACGGTGACGTGGTGTTAAGGACAGTCGTGGTAACGGTCTGTGTGCATGTAGTCCTGCGTGGTGCAGCCGTCTGCCAATGGTGCTGCACTAACAGGATGACTCATGGAGGACACCACTGCTCGCTGGATGTCCACAGTCATGGCTGTTGGGTCAATAAGGCTTACATCACATTTGCGGGTGAGCGGGAAACCTTGATTATTAGTTTGTCTCACAATGTCAAATCTACCCACCAAGTTTCATTCCGTCTGGGTGCAGCTATTTTGTGGATGATCTGTAGAATTCTCAAAACTCTACAGAGTAAAACTCTCTCAGCGAGCAGCCATCGTCCTCCTCACCTCCTTCAGGAGTTCTCCTGCAGTGCTCAGCCAAGAAATGAGGACCCCACGGTTTGTCTTGACCTCTGACCTGGATGCTGAAGTATGCTTTGTAGGCCTCGCACATCTCAGCAGATGCTCTCACGGAGTACCGTTCCACTCTGGTCTTGATAGATTGGTCCACAGATGGATCAGAACCCACCTGCCGGATGCTGCAGCCTCTCGATGCCTCTAAATGACCTGTAGCTCTGGATCCACTATCCACTCACTCACAGCTGGAGCATCACCTGAACTGGCTGTTTAACACACCTGCATTTATCCTGCTATACATGTAGACTACTGGACAGTCCCACACAGTTCTAGACAGTTCTCCAAAGTTTTCCCAAGTTCTAGACAATTCCAGACAGTACTATAAACCTCTGGAGGGTTCTCAGAGTTCCAGGAGCTACTTAAAGTCTACTCAGCACTGAATGTGTCACAGATGTTCTGGATAATAGAGAACGCTTCAACGCTACATTATTGCCCTGACCACCAAAGCAGGAGGCCAGTTTTTGGAGGCCAGTAGCGTTCTCTGTACATTTTGGCCATAAGGATTTAAGAGAACATGCTTAGAACCCTTAACATGAGCAAAACAAAAAGATTATCCAGACCGAAGACATACGAGATGATGAGTAAGATCACGGGTGATGTGTGGAACACACGGTACCGATCCAGATGACATCTTCACATTAGCATGGTGTGGCACTGGTGTGGATCACCCCCAGCTGAGCCAAACACCAGCCGCGGGGTAGTTGACACACCGGGTCCAGTCCAGGTAATGAAGGCCTTCAGAGGAGCCAGGCTATCAGAGCCTCAGGGTGGTAGATCTCCAAAACCCAGAAAGAGAGTCCAGGAGTATCAGTATGAAGCACCTTAGTGTCTCCAGTGTAATCCCTCAGTACTGCAAAATAACGACTTCTGATTGGCCAAGCCTTTATGAATAGTTTAGCATAATGACCATTTCACACATGCTGTAGAACACCGCTTGGTTGGATAGGGGAAATCCTGGCACATCCCAGCTGCTGAATTAGGAACAGGATTCATGCCAGGGTTCTGTAAAGAGTGCCCAACCGAGTCTGTGGGGTTGTTTTTCTTTTTTGTGGAGGGGTGTGGGGGTGTGTGGAGGGATGTTGGAGGGGGGTAATTGAGGTAGTTTAGTATGACAGATGTTGTCTCCAACCTACCTAGCCAACACGGCGCAGCTTGGTGGCATTTCCAACTGGAAATGCTTCGTTAACGACTCTAAACAAACACTGACGTGAATAATCAATCGCGCTCAGCCAGCTCCTCAATCTGTTCGAGGGGATTTCGCCAGAGTTCTGCGAGGCCGGTCCAACTGGGCCGTGTTAGCTACAAACCAGCACATCTGTAGATGGACCGCGGGCAGGTCAATTCCAGATAACACCACGTTTTACAGTACCTTACATTATAAATTGGAATCTGATACTTATGTAGTTTGTGTCACTTGACGATAAACCTGTCCAACTAAGTTACACTGAAATGTTAAACGGGTTCTAGATATGGCCTGAGAAAGTGTGGGATACAAATTCTAAACTGATCTGTTATTATTTGGGTAAAATTACAGAAAATACCAACACAGTCAAATTAAACTACACTAGACTGACGTTCAGGTTCTAGATATATTAGGCCATGTGTCATCCTTGTATGTGCTTAATCCAAAATAATTACACAGTACTTTAGTTTGTATTTACACAGTTATTGTCTAGAACTTATTGAGAGAACCAATTTAGTGCAATATAGCAGCATTGTACCAACCACTTAGTACCTTAGCAACTGTCTGGCAACATCTTAGCAAGCACCTGGTACACCATGCCAATGGTCACGCAACATATTAGCAAACACTTGGCAACACCATAGCAACCATCAAGAATAATATATCGACCACTTAGCAACAACCAAGAAATTGCTTAGCAACAAAATAGCAACCATCAGGGACACCATGCCAGCAACTGCCTGGGATACCATAGCAACACCTTGGCAACCACTTAGCAACTCCTTGCCAACAATACTTTGTGCAATAGTAACACCTTAGCAACCACCCAGTACATATTAGCAACTGACCAACAACACCTTAGCAACCAACTGGCAACACATCAGTAACGATCTTAAGTATCTATCCTGTGCACCCTAAAAACTGCCTAGCAACACTTTGGACACCGTAGCAACCAATTAGCAACACCATAGAAACCACCAGAGATATCATAGCAACCATTTAGCAACACCCCAGTATCCGCCTAGGATACCATAGCAACCACTAAGCAACACTCTATTAAATGCCCAGGATACAGAAGTAAAATCCTAGCAACCACTTGGGATACCATAGCAACCGCTTACCAACATCTGAGCAAGCTTAAGCTGCCCAGTCACATTTCACCTTTTCTCCTGGAAATGTAGTTTAGCAAGGCGCTAGCCAAATAATTATCTAGAACTTGAGTTTGTCCCTCACATGTACCTGTTTTCTACCTAGAACCTTCGACTGTAAAGGAGCATGTTATTCCACGTCATAGAGAAGCAGATCCAGGCCGAGTGGGCCGCAGGGGCCGGAAGCCTCTCCGCCTGGTTCCTATAAAGCCCCACTCCACACGGGCTCAAGAGACCCTCAGCCAGCCCGGACACTCTCCTCCCTCCTCCCTGATCACAGTACAGACAGAGGCACAGGTCCTGAAGAGCGTCCGTGCTCCCAGTCACATTAATATTCAGATTCCAGCCCCGAGCGCCCGCCGTACCACCACCACGCTTGTCATGCAAAACAGCTTACTCCTGCTACGGGCATTACCTGGAACGAGCACACCGGATAGACGTCCCTCTGTGGAGTGTGTTGTCTACAAACGCTTTGTTCCAAAATCATAGTCCACTTCGGAAGACGTCCCTCCGGTTTTGAAACAGAGATGGGTTTGTTATACTGGGCAGGTGCATACATCACGTTCCCAACCATTACTGTACGTACGCTACAGAGTTCGGGAGCTTCGGAGGAGCGTGCACGAGAACTGTGGAAAGCTTTATTGCACCATGTCACATGGCAACGACTCTGGATCTTCAGCTAGCTATAAGAAGTAGTTAGCTCGGTATTCCCAGGATGGAAAACATGGAAGGAGACCAAACATGAGACCGGACAGGAGTAAATGTCACGAGAGCTAAAGGAGATAACAGGAAAACGGGAAAAACGGCTAATGGGAAAACATCTCATTAAAGAGTGTTCATCCCTGTGAGTGTCTCAGAGATTCCCAGATGCCAAAACTCATTCAACGTCAATCCCGTTTCCAGCCAACATCCAAAGATATGAATTCACCACACGCCAAAGGTCAGACTTTCACCAAATAAGCCTTGGAAGTTTAAAGCTCCTGTACTAAGATCCGAGGCCACTGGCTCGTGATGTGGCTGTGAGAACAACTTGGAATGACTCAAGCTGCCTCTGAAACTACAACACCTCCTTCAGCTCCTCCACACTGGAGGAAAACCTTGACAAAGTCCACTCTCTTTTTCAGCTTTCCTGGCCTCCACAGGACATGGCGGAATATTCACACACGTGTTGGTTCACAAGGGATTAATACAAGCTGAGGTTCTAACTGCGACTCGCTTCCCAGGTAAAGGTAAAACGCTCCGGAATCTTGCTGATGTGGGAGAACTACAATCATTGAGGAACACCGGGAATAGTTACACTACCAGACCTCCCCATGGAAAACTAATCCTAGACCTCGCGTCCACATGGTGCTTCTGATATTGTCTTTGCTGGTGTGGTGCTAGAATTCCAACTCCCAAGAAGAGAATCCGACCTGTTCCCGGCACATGCACATGTGTCACACAGGCATACAGACGCTACAGACTACACTGTTATTTACACATACAAGCAACGGAAACTGCTTTGAAACTGATTATGGAATAAAACAGGAATACAGTCGGTTTTCCCCTCTCTCAGATTAAAAACTCCTGAGCAGAAGCTTTAACACGGCTGAAATGCCATCGGTGCCGTTATCGTGCAGCACAGACAGGAAGTCAGAGAGACAGGAAGTCAGAGAGACGGGAAGTCTAAGAGACGGGAAGTCAGAGAGACGGGAAGTCAGAGAGACGGGAAGTCAGAGAGACGGGAAGTCAGAAAGATGGGAAGTCAGAGAAACAGGAAGTCTAAGAGACGGGAATTCAGACGGACGGGAAGTCAGACGGACGGGAAGTCAGACGGACGGGAAATCAGACGAACGGGAAGTCAGAGACGGGAAGTCTAATAGACAGGAAGTCAGAGAGATGGGAAGTCAGACAGACGGGAAGTCAGAGGGATGGGAAGTCAGAGGGATGGGAAGTCTGACAGACAGGAAGTCAGAGAGATGGGAAGTCAGAGAGACGGGAAGCCAAAGAGACGGAAAGCCAGAGAGACAGGAAATCAGAGAGACAGGAAGTCAGAGAGATGGGAAGTCAGAAAGACGGGAAGCCAAAGAGACGGAAAGCCAGAGAGACAGGAAATCAGAGAGACGGGAAGTCAGAGAGATGGGAAGTCAGAGAGATGGGAAGTCAGAAAGACGGGAAGTCTAAGAGAGGGGAAGTCAGAGATGGGAAGTCAGAAAGACGGGAAGTCAGAGATGGGAAGTCAGAGAGGTATTCCGAACGTTTCTTTATCAGGTGGGTCGTATGTACACTGCTGTCACTATCAGTCCCTACTTCTGCTCCACAGAGAACATCAGATCATTCCTGAACTTCCTCCATCAGGCGGATCATTCCCGAGTCTCCTTACATACATATCTGACCTAGAACATGTTCCCTACACAGCCCCCATAATCCATGATGGATTATTCCCCTCCTTATACTGCTGGATGCAGCATCCACCTGGGAACCAGGCAGAGGGGGTGGGTGGGGGATAAGTGAGGGGAGATATAAAAAGAGAAACAGAGACAGAGAGAGAGAGAGAGAGAGAGAGAGAGAGAGAGAGAGAGAGAGAGAGAGAGAGAGAGAGAGAGAGAGAGAGAGAGAGAGAGAGAGAGAGAGAGAGAGAAAATAGACAGTAAAGATAAATTAAAGAAAAAGATGAGGGAAAGAAATAAGCGACAGAGGAGAGGAAGAAGGAAAGACATGAGGAAAGACAGAGAGAGAAAGGAGTATGAGAGAGAAGGAATGAAGGTGGAAATAGAAGGCAGAAAGGGTGAGTGAGCAGAGAGAGACAGAGTGCAGAGAGACAGGAGAGAGCAGAGAGGGAGAGAGGAGAGAGCAGACAGAGAGAGAGAAGAGAGAGAGCAGATAGAGAGAGGGAGAGCACAGAGAGAGCAGAGAGAGCTAGAGCAGAGAGGGAACAGAGATGGAGCAGAGAGAGAGCACAGAGAAATAGAGAAGAGAGAGCACAGAAAGAGAGAGCAGAGAGAGGGAGAGAGAAATAGTGCAGAGAAAGAGAAAGAGAGAGAAAGAGAGAGAGAGAGAGAGAGAGAGAGCAGAAAGACAGAGCTTTCCTGAAGTGTGCTCTATTAGCCGTGCCGCTCCGTGTCCCATGGACTTTCCAGGACTGGACTTGCTGATGTCAGCAGAACTGGATCTGTCTCACTGCGGACCCCCTTCGGCTCTCATTAGACGAGACAGAATGAGGCCGCTTTACATACGCACTCTCTCACACTCGTTTTGTCAGCCCCTGCTTCCTCTGCTCTCGTTCCTCCTAGTCATCCCTCGTTCCTCCGCTGCGTAATTGTTTACCGGAAGCTCCTGCTCCACACCGTCTCGTCCCACCATGCTGGTGGACTTACAGGGTACGCTAGCAGGCGACGGAGCGACAAGTGACCAGTCCTTCCCGTCAAGTGACCAGTCCTTCCCGACAAGTGACTAGTCATTCCCGACAAGTGACTAGTCATTCCCGTCAAGTGACCAGTCATTCCCGTCAAGTGACCAGTCATTCCCGTCAAGTGACCAGTCATTCCCGACAAGTGACCAGTCATTCCCGTCAAGTGACCAGTCATTCCCGTCAAGTGACCAGTCATTCCCGTCAAGTGACCAGTCCTTCCCGACAAGTGACCAGTCATTCCCGTCAAGTGACCAGTCCTTCCCGACAAGTGACCAGTCCTTCCCGACAAGTGACCAGTCCTTCCCGACAAGTGACCAGTCCTTCCCGACAAGTGACCAGTCCTTCCTGTCAAGTGACCAGTCCTTCCCGACAAGTGACCAGTCCTTCCCGTCAAGTGACCAGTCATTCCCATAATCACCGTTTCTCCTTACCCCAGTTTCTATGGCGCGTCTTTGTACACATACATCTGTGGAGAAATGAAGTGTTAGCTAGCTTAGGTTAGCCAGCATGCTAACCAGCTAATAGAGCTAGCCATGAATGCTTCGTACACAGCCACAAGAAACTAACTGATGTAGCACTGCTAGTGTGAACGTATGGTTAGCGAATAGGGTTAACGAGTGTTGGTGATGGTAACCAGACGCCCACCTCTAAGTTCAGTCACGGAAAGCTTAAAGAAGACTCCCGTCTGGAATTGACATATGGACAGGGGTTATTTGTCCATCGAGGACAGGACCACCCTGACTGATACCAGCGTAAAGCTCAGGCTAGTAAAGGGGAACGGGAAGATCTGTGAAGCAACACCAATGCTGAGGGGTATGTACACGCTCTTGGGCACCAATGAGGGACGCAGGAGGTGGCAAGAAGCAGGTACCCGGACCTCACATCCAGATGCTAGTTGACCAAAACGGCAGGAGGAGGCTGTGTGCCATTAAAAATGGCAGAAGGAGACAGAAAGCATGGGAGACAGCAGGAAGACAAAGCGAGCCACCTCCTTTAGGAGCTGAGACGCAGGCCTGGGCGTCCTCCCTTTTGTATTTATCGGTGTTCCTTTGGCGCTAAGCTTATTTCTGGACACACATGACGAATGTGGCCTCATCAGCCCGCCCAGCATGAAGCTCTCAATATCACTCCAGGCCACAAATCAACTTCACCCACCACCGCT
>JAMWET010005488.1:0-24263 GCA_024036415.1 Prochilodus magdalenae
TATTGGTGTGCGTTACAGATGTGTTTGGAATGCAAAACGCTTCGGAGACAGAGTATTGTATCTGGAGTGTAACTGGAATCTGTATAACCACACAGTCAGAAATTGTTTGTGTGGAGTGTGTTTCGTATCTGTACCGCTCACTGTAACAGTGAGTTTGACATCTGCACCACAGATTTGGGACTGTTGGGTATCAATACCATGTCGAGATATGCATGGTATCTGGATCACTTCAATATTTGCTATCCATGCGGTGCCTGGGATCTGTACCACCTCACAGTCAAAGTGTATCATACCAAAACACTGGTTTTAACACTCAAACCATAGTTTCTTAGGTGTATCTATATGCACATGCTGCTTCAGACTCTGCTTGAGGGTTTATGTAACACATACACTCTCACAGTGTCACGGAAGGGGAAGGGGGAGGCTTGTCTCCTTTAAAGCGAGACCTGAAATTCCTGTTTTTGGCGTAAACTCCTGACCTAAATACCCCATCCCTTCTCACTGCCGCTGCCTGTGCAGACCTCTGGGCCCCTGGGGGCCGCTGTGTATCCACTGGCACAAAGCGGGTGCCTGCCAACGTGTCTCCTTAGCATGCTTAATGAGAGATCAACCCGCATTGAGCAGCTTTTTCATGGCAATAATGAGTAAAAGATTGATCCACACTCAAACCGGTTTGCAGAGTTAATACCGAAGGCAGATTACAGCGCTGTGCCAGTGAGAGAGTGAGAGAAAAGAGAGAGTGGCCTGGCATGAGGCTGCGGCTCAGAGGATCTCTCGCAGCGCCCCCGCCTCCTTGGAGGGAAAAAAAGAGAGAAACTTGTCATCACATTAGCACACGGTCAAGGAGTTACATGCTAACACTTCCATAATCTGCTTTCCTGCACAATTAGTCTGCCATAATAAGTCAGCTGGAGAGAGAGAGAGAGAGAGAGAGAGAGAGAGAGAGGGAGAGAGAGAGAGAGAGAGAGAGAGAGAGAGAGAGAGAGAGCGATCAACCTCAGTCTTTGGGGGCCAGCCCTATTAATCGGCCTGATTCTTTCGTGCATCTTTACCCGAAAGCCTTCGCTGCTGTTAAGTGTTCACCATTACAGCAACACTCAGACACCTGTGCTTAGCATACAGAATGAGGTCAAATGAGGAAGATAAAAAGGGAAGTGCAGAAAAGGCAAACACAGAGAAGAAGAGTCAGTGTGATTTGGAGGAACCTGACATCTGAGACCTAGAGAACAGTCCACAAAGCCGCTGGAGAAAGTGGAGAAAAGGACTAGGATGGAAGGAAAGGAAGGAAGTGGTTGCATGAACAAGGGCCTTTTGCAAGAGGGGAGAGTGAGCGAGAGGGTGTGTGAGAAAGACAGTGAAAGAGAGAGAGAGAGAGAGAGAGAGAGACAGAGAAGCACTGATGACACCCCGTTCCATTCTCCGGTGCTCTCCTTTCTGCCGCTCACCGGCTGGCAGCGCGGAGGGGCTAAGCTGGGAGCTGTAATGTCATTAAATTGCAAATGCTTTTCTCTCTCTCTCTCTCTCGCTCTCTTTCTCTCTCTCTCTCTCTCTCTCTCTCTCTCTCTCTCTCTTCCCCCTCCCCACCAATCCCCCACCCCTTCATTCCCGACACACACTGTTTACTTATCTGGCAAAAACATATGTTGGAAGGAATCCGTTAAATTCTGCCCATTGCCTCGGGTGAAAGTGCAATAGAAACGGGCCCACTGAGCACCTTCAGTCGTCTCCTTTAGCGCTGTGCCTTATCTACAAGGCCGCTTAGCGGCAAGCCGGCCGAGTTCAATGAAAAATGAAGATACAGCAGGAGATTAGGGCGAGAACAGTGAGGGGGAGAGGGCGCTCGCCGAGAGGGGTCATCCCGTCGCAAATGATTTTTCCCCCCACCCAGCTCCCCTCCTTCACAACCTCCCCCCTTCCCCCCCCCCCATATGCATAAATGACTATTTTTAAAGGCATCTTCGGTGCCTGTATATTTTTCCCACTCTGCCACACATTTAATTTCACGCCCCATGTTCTGAATATGCTTAAATGCATATCTCTGATGCACCTTTAAGCCTACGGAAAGAGGATGGAAGGGGGCGGGTGTGTGCGCGAGTGTGTGTGTGTATGTGTGGGAGAGAGGTGGGGAGGAGGGAGCTGAAGAGATGGATGGAGGGAGTTTTGGGGGGTGAAGCAAAATTAAAGATAAAATGGTGTGATTTGCACTACAAGTCTATTACTTTGTGGCATTTACATAAAGTTTACCTCGGCAATTCCAAGATTTTCCCCTCTCTCCCTCTCTCTCTCTCCCTCTCTTTCTCTCTTTCGCTCTCTCTCTCTCTCTCTCTCTCTCTCTCTCTTTTCCCTCCTTATCAGCGTCTGGAGCTTGCATAAATATGTATAAATCTTTGTTGAGGGAAAAATAGAATTCCTAGCAGAATTTGAAAGTTTGGAAGGGTTGCGCTTCACCGGTGCCATCCCTCAACTTCTTACCTCCGTCTCTGTGTGTGTGTATATGTGTGTGTTTGTGTGTGAGAGACACAGAAAGCATCAGATCCACCCTTTCATACTGCACACTGCACCCTTTCCCACAATGCACTGGAAGACGGGGCGTGTATCCCGGGCTTTTTATGAAATGTCTGGCACTCACAGGTTTGGGTCTGACAGCCACCTGTTGCCAGTCAGGAACTGGATTATCTTTCACATCAAGAACATGGATTATAGATGTGACCTTAAAGGTCAGCTGACCTCTGTAAAGGAACGAGTGTTGTTACAAAGTGGACCAGAGGGCTGGCCTTGAGTTGTAGCTGATGAGAGAGAGAGAGAGAAAGAGAGAGAGAGAGAGAGAGAGAGAAAAAGAAAGTGAGAGAGAGAATGAGAGAGAGAGGCCTATTCAGAGCACGGCACTCTGCCTTATTGTCTGGTCCCTCTGCATTTGAATATTCTCTCGTGCTCTCTTTCCCGACAGATGAGAAAAGGCTTTAGTGCCACATGTTTGTCGCCTTTCTCTCCTTTCCCTTCTTTTTTATTTGCAATTAAATGCATTTCAAATGGAACAACTCTACAGAAAGCAATTTCGATAAGAGAGGGGGGTGCTAGAAAAAGGCCCTTCGCTTCGCTCACCTCCATTGTGGGGATTTTTTTTGCATTTCGACAACGTGCTGGCATGGGGATTGCACAATCGAAAACATATCTGGACAGAGGATGTGCCTCGGAAATTTAATAGTCTCACATTGAAAATTAAATTGCATCCTAGAAATCATTTAAGCCTCTTCTCTTCTTTTCTCGTTCTCCTAACTTTTCCACCCTCTTGTGTGCTTCTTCTGACGCCTTTGACCGCAACCCTGGTTCAAAAGGCGCTTGGACTGCGATTCCTCACTGCTTGCTTTGGCTCAGTGGCGTTTGATGGGATGAACGTGTTTGAATTAGCGTTGTCTGGTCATTCTTGCCATGAATACTCAGTGATCATTGTGCTGCGCTTTGTGTGCGAGGCATGCGCCGCTGCTGCCAACAATCTGGTCCTGGAGCGACGCATCTTTGAAGGGTTTCTGAAGCACTGTAAATAGCTCCAAAACCTCTCTTACAAGGTTTACCCCCAGAGCACTTTGTAACTTATCAGCCTCGCCTCGTGCCTCCTCTGTGCTTGGCTTTATGCTAAAATGTAAATCGCTAAGCTGCCAGAGAAGTGGGCGGGAATAGCCGTGGAGAGCAGCTCAGCTAATATTCTTTGCATTTTTTTCCGCTTCTCTTCGGGTGGTATGAGAAATCGCAGCAGTCAGGCCACTTTGTCAGGGAAAGCAGGCCTCACGCTGTCCAGGAAAGCCGATCTCACACCAACGTGGCCTCACCATCTGTAGACATTGGAACAGGGAGGACACACAGTGTTGTGTTCTCTGAAGGTTCTTTGGAGAACTCTAATGATATCACACCTTAATTGGAACCTCTTCAGAGTCATGTTAATGCATGCTAATGGAAAAGGGCCTTGGGCTGTTCCTGTTCCCTTGATTTCCTTCTCTAATGGTACATGGCAGAGATTAGGCCCATCACCATTTAGTGAAACGTAAGGAACAGTTATTGATAGCATCTGTATGAGGTAAGATTATGGTAATTCATCTTAAATCTTAAATATCACAGGAAATGTAACCTACAATGTACAATGTAACTGTTTTAGAATCTACAGTGGGATTTTTACCAATCCTAAATATATGGCAATCTGCTAGCAGAGATATTATTTTATCATCCACTCTAAATTATTCTAAAGTTTATCTTTTATATTCAGTTGTTGGTAAATCAGCAATTAATATCTTACATGACTGAGTAGTAAAACTCAGAACTGCATCTTAATTTTAGATCCATAAAGTAAATAGACATGTAGGTGCTCGTACATGTCACTGGGCACAGACCACCAAGAGCTGAAGCCAAATCAGAATCAAAAAGCACAATGCTGCCCTCTAGAGCTCTTGTTTGTGAATATCTGAGTAACTGGCATACTGCATGTTCTGTGCCTCTTGGGAGGGTTTATAGTAACAGTTCTACACTTTACTCTAACAAGACACATCAATCAGTAACGTAATACACAAACCTAGTTCACCTGAAACAGAAGATAGCATGTAAATAAAAACTAATGATTTGCAATTATAAAATCTCTTTTTGACCTGAATTCAATTCAGGAGTACAAACACAATAACTTGTTAACATGCCTGCAACATGCTCCAATTAAAGTTTCGACAAAGGCATGGTAACCACGGTATTATATCTTTCCTATTTCCTATTATTACTAAACAACATTCAGTAATAGTTTTGGAACTGTACACCAACTGTTGTAGTTGTGAAGAAATATAACACTGTGGTTGCTTGACATCCACTATTATAACCTTCAGGATTCTCAGGAGACACTTAACTATATGAATATAAGATTAACAGTCTATAATACAGCTTTATTTTTAAATTGCCAAACACAGAGATAAGAAACAGCACCTCCAGCATGTAATTACTCCAGTAAACCCACCACTCCACCTGTATTCAGGCTCTTGAACATGAAAAGCCTTGTATGAATGAAGGTAATAACCTAATACTGAACCTAATTAGACCCAAACAAAAACATTTTTCTCTGTAAAAATCTACTTACAATGTGACGGCCACATGCAATCTCGGGAATATTTACAAAAAGTGTGGTTTCCCGAGCTTCTTATTTCCTTGTAGTGCCCTAGAAAATGAACAGACAACAACTTGTTGACTTGTTTTTTGTATATAGTCTAGTTGGGTGCAACATGTTCAAACTAAAGTTTGGACGGGGGCATGTAAACCACTGTGTGGTATACCTCCTTTTGACAACATCCAGTAATCGCGAGCTGAACCTCGATTGTTGTAGTTGTGAATAAATATAACCATGCGGCTGCTTGACATTCTTATGTGTCCAGTATTGTATTGTAGTGTTCATGTAAACTGTGATGTAGCACTTTAAGCAATAACCAGGACACAGCTAGTCACTTCTAATCACACATTGTCCAGATATAGTAGACTGTCCAATTACCCCACAACTTAGCCACACTGCTCTGCTGTTATGTCCTTCCCAAGGGCTCTCTAAGCAACCTCAATGCTGCCTCTTTTCCCTTCCTCCCTCCGGCCTCTGCTGTCGGTCCTCATTACACTTCCTCTTCCACTGTCTTTGCGTCCCATTCTTGCCATGGTACCTCCCGGTAAACATTTGAACCGTTGAAACAACGTTGAAATCACAATCTGACCACACTTAAACACATTTTAGACGTTTACAGACAACCATTGTTTACTGGGTCTTCTTCCACAGTCTTTAGCTCTGCCCTCTCTGCCATTTTGGCTTTGAATTCGTGGAAGCAGCATTTCTCTCCAGACCATCGGAAAGAACCATTACATTTCTGCCACCGCTGTGGAATCAGTGTGGGAAAACCACCATTAGCACTCAGGCAGGTCATTTCTATCCACACATTCTCTATATATGGTTGACACTTTACACTACCTAACTAGCCCACAGTCCATCTTAGATTGGACATGAATATTTAGAGTAACTTCAACAATTAATTTACAAGGTAAAGGAGAAGTCTGTAATATGATCCAACCCAGTACATTCATTCTTCAAACAATGGGGCCACTATATATATATGGTGTCCACCCCTATCGAAATCTACAGTCCCCTATCCTCAGTGTTAGCATTAGGGTTGGACCTGATTAAAATTTTAACCTTCGGGGTTCTTAACCCTTAACTTAACCCTATCCAGGTTAACAGGCCATAATACAGCTTTTTGCTTAATTTGCTAAAACCAGTGCCAAACACAGCAAAAAAAACCCCAAAAAACTCTCCAGCACTTAACTACCCCACAAAACCCACCACTCCACCTGTATTCAGACTCTTGAACAAGAAAGTCTTTGTATGAATTAACCTAATAACCCAATAATGAACCAAATTAGACCCCAGCATAAACATTTCTTCTCTGTAAAAATCTATTTATACAGCAACGACAGTTCCCATGCTACAAAACGTGTGGTTTCCTGAGGTTATTATTTCCTAGTGGTGCCTTATAAAATGAATAGCTAGGTTAAAGGGTCTGTGAGTGAAGTTCAGCCCATCTGTTGGACATTAAGGACCTTGCACATTAGGCTGTTCTGAAGAAGGACTGTGAGACTTACAATGCACAGTGAGAAACGTGGGGCAGCAGTCAGATAACTGGAAACCTCTCCTTGTTTATTATATTGTGTTTTTAAATCTGTCATGCTCTTTAAATGATGATGAAGCTCTTCTCAATTACAATGTGAAAAGCATTGTGTCCCTTCAGCCAGTACATTACAATCTGTAAAGTGGTGCGTGCAGACCTCCATTAGCCAAACCAGCGCGCATTGCCACATCACCATAACCATTATTGTCGCGTAAATTCAGCATCACCTTCATCCATGGTCCCTTTGAAATGCTATTTCTGAGGGATCTCTCATTGTTGCTACTTCAAAGCCTGAACACACTCCACAGCTTCCAATTCAGCAGACCAAATTGTATTAAAACGTTTTTTTTCCTTCTAAAACTAAAACAATAGCAATTCCATAGGAGCCGGCATTAAGTGCTCTTTGCTGGGCCGTAGTCTTTTGTGTTTGGACAAAAGCAGAAACCCAATACGGAGGCTGTTTTGTGTCGTTGCAATTAGACGCTGAGTAATTAATGGCACTTAAATTGCACACATGCATTACAGGGAACTCCTTGCTAAGTCTCAAGGTACAAAAAAATGAATCTTAATTTGGAATTTTGAACAAAAGGACAAAAGCAGGCCAGTTAAATGGTGGAGCTATGCTGGGCAGAGTAATGTACCCATCCAAACAGGCAGGCCTTTTTTTTTTGGATAAAAAGCACAAACACATACACAATTCACACACACGCTCCTTTTCTACAGTAGCAAGGTGAGTCAAATCTTTCACTTTAGAAATGGCAGTCCATTTCATGTGCAGTCTCTGGTCTGATAGTAAGGCTCAAAATGTTTTGCATTTGGTTTTGTTTTCTGATTTTGTAGTCAGACAGCCACTGTTCCAGTCAATGTAGGCAGATGCTGGCCTGTTAGGAGACAAAACACACCACACTCAGGTTCAAGTTTGCTTTTTTTGACATGACAAAATTACATTGCACTGCAAAGTTTAAACAAAAAAAATCTATTATTAAAGAATAAATCAAATGTAAGCCATATATATGATGTGTTATATAACAAGAGAATAATAATGTTAAAGTTACATCTTTGTAGTTAAGGAAAGGTAAAACAGGAAAATATTATATTACATATATGTATATACGTATATAATGGTACAAATATATTGTGCCATTCACTTCCTTTGTATTTGTGTATATGGCACTCATACATATATACTATATTACCAGATGTTTTTGCTCGTCTGCCTTCACACACATATAAACTTGAGTGACATTCCATTTGTGGTCCATAGGGTTTAGTACGATGTCGGTCCACCCTTTGCACCTATAACACCTCTAACTCTTCTGAGAAGGCTTTCCACAAGGTCTAAGAATGTGAAATGAGCACTTTTTGACCTTTCTTCCAAAAGCACATTTGTGAGGTCAGACACTGATGTTGGACGAGAAAGCTTGGCTTACAATCCGCTCTAATTCATCAAAAAGGTGTTCTGTCGGGTTGAGGTCCAGACTCTCTTGGTCTGCTGAAGCATTAAGAGTTCCTTTCACTGGAACTAAGGGGTTGAGGCCAATTCCTGAATAACAACCCACACCATAATCCCTACTCCACCAAACGTTACACTCGGCACAGTGCAGTCAGACAAGTACCGTTCTCCCGGCAATCCCCACACCCAGATATTATTCCATGCAACACATGCTGTAGAGTCCAGTGCCGGTGCTTCCCACCACTTAATTTGGCGCTTTGCATTGCGTTTGGTGATGTAAGGCTTGGATGCAGCTGCTTGGCCATGGAAAACTATTCCCTGAAGAATTTTTGGCCAGCCTGTACTGTTGTTTTAGGGCCTGAAAGCAGTTTTGTTAGTTTTGTGATTGAGTTTGGGTTCTCCGGTGTTACAGGTAAGTCTTTCTTGTTTTTGGTGATTGGTGTTTGGGAAACAGTGTTGGTCTGAGAGTTTGGATTTTTTGGGAGTCAGTAAAGGAGTTAGTATCTGTGCCAGCTGACACAGGGCACTCGTGCAGGGTTCAGCTCCTGGGATTGAAGTGCTTGGAATTGCAGACTTTTTTGAGACTTGATTCAAGATCCAAAACAAAGAATCATTTGACAAAAGTCTGCAGGAAGTTTTTGGCATGTTTGTCCCATCTAATGTAGTCATGATAACTGAGTAGACCCCAAACTTTACTACTGTACAGTGGAATGGGCAGGATTACACTGTCTAAGATATTTTACCAGATTCTAATTGGAATATAAATCTTGAGGACTCTGCTGGCCTTTTCTTTTAGTGCATTCCCTACCAGACCAAAACCTCCTGAGGTGCTAATCTTAGTTCCAAGTAATGACAGGACAGTGTGTTATCTGGGTTTACTGTCAGGGCCCAGTTCTGCTATAGTACTTTTCTAGCAGATCCAGATGTTGCTGTAGCTGTTTTTCTGTAAGTGTCTGCATAGAAAGAAGTCTCCAAAAGGGTGCAGGGGGTAAAATCTATGACATCATTAAATCCATGTATGTCAGTAATAAAAGTGGAGGTTTTACAGGTGGTGTTGTAATTCCCTAGTGACCAAATGTATAGGTAACCAATCAAAGGAACAGTAAATGTAACCACTGCTGCATGCTCCAACAAGATTTGTGATATATGAGGTAGCAAATCAAAACTATAAACTTGATGTTGTCTTTTTTTTTGTTGTTGTTAGCTTGTAAGCCTTTAGCATGCTAATAAGCCAGCAAGCAGAAAAAGGTTGTATTAGCATTCATGTATGATTATTTGCAACTTGAAGCCCATCAAAACAAACACTGTGCTTAAAATGTTATATGGTTTATTACTATGGTGTGTAAACTGTTTTTCAAAACAACAAAAAAAAAGTTGATGATTTTAAGGCAAATACTGCTGCTGCTCATGATCCCTTGACCTTCTGAGAGTGCATCCAACACCCTTCATCTGAACACATAAAGCAATGAAATGGCACTTAGGATGGTGATAGGGATTTGGCTGAGGGTAAATGATGAGGCCAAATAGATAAAGGTTTGTTAAAACCAGTATTGAAAAGAGGGGTGACAGCAGAACACCTCTGACTCTGCTGTTCTTCCAGCACTGCTGTGCAGAACCTCACATTCAAACTGCAATTCCCTTACAGTACTGTGGAAGGCGCTTGAAGTCTGAATGATGGCAGATCAGCATGTTCCTCTACAGTCTGCTGGAGCAGCTGCGATGACTCTCTGGCTCCACCATGTGCTGATGCTGATGCAGAGTTCAAAATCAGGCAAATACACAATCATGGCTATAAGAAGTCCATAGACAGTATTTAAATGTCCTAAGTGATTTATGTGAATGGTTAGGAGTCTTATTCCATACTATTTCAAAACCTTATGTATTTAATAAGTTTACAAAATGAGGAAAAACAGTACATGGGCAGAAAGGAGAAGTTAAAGCTATGCTGGTATTTGCAGCTGTAGCCCGTTCAGCTAAATTAATGTTAACTTGGCAAGAAGGCTACAGATCCGAACAGCGCCACACAGCATTTTTGATTCTAATATAAAGCTAATGTCTGAGACAGCAGAAGTCAAGTGACTGATTTTGTAGTTAACAAAGCCAAAAGTGAACTTGGTCTGTGGTCTAATGTTTGGCACTTTCATTTTCACTAAACTAACTATAGTCTAGTTAGCCACCCACAAGTGTCATTTACCACAGCAACTAATGCTAAGATTTAGACGGTATCTGAGTGCAAAGTCAAGGGACTGGTGTTAGAGTGAAAGCTGACGTTGTACGCATTCTGCGGTATATGTAGTTTTTAGCCATCAATGAGCTGCTGCTGCTATGGTTAGTTTTTTTCTGTCTCTGATAAATCAGTGTGGCTTAATGGTCAGCTACTACACCACCAATTAGAGATCCCTTTTAAATATTAATGGGTGAAATGTGTTTATTTGTGATGTTTTTAGCAGCATTACAGAAATATTTAAACCCAGCTTTACAGTCCTGCCAGTCTAACTAGCCTGACATTAAGAACTGTCCTTTAGATTTTAAATAAAAACTTAAATTACAAATTACAAAAAAACTGTCCTTTAGGTTTTTTTTCATCTAGGGTTAGGGTTAGGCTGGGCTGAGAGTTACCTGTGTTATTTGGCTTAATAACAACTATGTTCTCACACCTGATGTCATTTAGGTTAGATTAGATTAAGATTAGATTCAACTTTATTGTCATTGTGCAGAGTACAGGTACAGAGCCAATGAAATGCAGTTAGCATCTAACCAGAAGTGCAAGTACAGTATTATTTACATAAAGAGCCGAATAATAATGAATATATACATATATAAGCATATCTATATACATATATAAGAATGTATATAGCACCATTTACAATGAATGTTTCAACTGTAAGAGTAGTGCAAGTAGACAGTATGTACACAATGAAAATAACATCTGAGGTAGAGATAATATAAGAACAGTATGTAAACATGTGTACAGTAGGCTTGGTGATGAATAAAGTGCAGTAACAGTACAGAAGGTGCAAAGATGCAGTAGAGGGAGTGCAATGTAAATTAAAGTGTCCATGCAGCGTTCAGACTCACAGCCTCATGAAAAAACCTGTTCTTAAGTCTGCTGGTGCGGGAGCGGAGGCTCCTGTAGCGCCTGCCAGATGGGAGGAGGGTGAAAAGACCATGATTCGGGTGAGAAACATTCCTGATGATATTCCTCGCCCTGCCCAGGCAGCGCTTATGATAGATGTCCTGAATGGTGGGTAACTGGGTGCCTGTGATGCGTTGAGCCATTTTCACCACCCGCAGGAGCGCCTTGCGGTCAGCAGCACAGCAGTTGCCGTACCATACAGAGATGCCGTTGGTGAGTATGCTCTTAATGGTACAGCGGTAGAAGTTCACCAGGATCCTGGGAGACAGGTGAACTTTCTTGAGGCTCCGAAGGAAGTAAAGGCGCTGCTGCGCCTTTTTGACCAGAACTGAGGAGTTCAGAGACCAGGTGAGATCACTGGAGATGTGGGTGCCGAGGAACTTGAAGCTGGTCACCTGTTCTACTGCAGCTCCGCTGATGTAGACTGGTGGGTGAGCCTGGCTTCTGGACCTCCTTAAGTCCATTATGATCTCCTTGGTTTTCTGGGTGTTCAGTGTTAGGTTGTTGTCATGGCACCATGTAGACAGATGCTGTACCTCATCCCTATAGGCCGTCTCGTCGTTGTCTTTGATCAGGCCTATCACCGTGGAACCATAAATTGGCACGCAGTCATGGGTGAACAGGGAGTACAGGATCGGGCTCAAAACACAACCTTGTGGGACGCCGGTGTTCAGGCTGATGACAGAGGAAGAGAGATTGTCTAACTTAACAGACTGGGGTCTGTCAGTCAGGAAGTCCGAAATCCAGTTGCAAAGTGTTGTGCTGATACCCAGATGGTTGAGCTTGGAGATAAGCTTGGAGGGGATTACTGTGTTGAATGCTGCACTGAAGTCAATGAACAGCATTCTGACATAGGAGTTCTGACAGTCCAGGTGGGTCAGTGCAGTGTGAAGTGCCGAGGAGATGGCATCCTTAGTTGACCTGTTGCTACGGTAGGCGAACTGATGTGGATCCAGTGTGGCGGGCAGGCAGGATTTCAAGTGAGAAAGAACTAGTCTTTCAAAGCACTTGGAGATGATTGGGGTGAGTGCGACAGGGCGGAAGTCGTTCAGTGCTGAAGCAGTTGGGTGCTTTGGCACCGGCACAATGGTGGCTGTCTTGAAGATAGTTGGTACAGCAGCTTGGGCCAGTGAAAGATTGAATATATGTGCCGGCGGCGCTCTGTACATTCACCCTACTCAGTGTGCGACGAACATCCAGGGTGGAGAGTGTGAGTGGATGATCGTGGAGTGGCGGATCAGTTTTTGAGGAGACCACCATGTTCCCTCGGTCAAAGCGAGCATAAAAGTGATTAAGCTCGTCAGGGAGTGAAGCACAGTTGTTGGCTAGTACAGTGCTACGTGGTTTGTAGTCAGTCAGAGTTTGTATGCCTTGCCACATATGTTACACACCCCAGGGGTGGGGTACATGTAACAGTTATGATGCCTGTAAAACAGGGCACAAAGAAGAGACGTCGAAATAAAAGAGCTTTCTAACCTGTCCATTTTTTTTTTTTTTTTTGGTCTCTAGTCTATTAGACTGTCAGGGGGTGAAGGGAGTGTGGGTATTGATATAGCAAATGACTTGAGAATGGACATGTTTCTGGAGAATAATGTGGAGTGGGAAATGGCGTGTTCCACCAAAGCCTAGCTGGAGTGCTGCATATTATGGCTGAATTGATAGTGGTGTGAGACTGTAGTGTGGGCTGACCTAGGGTTGGGTATGTAAACAGTTTCCTCGGCTTTCTGTCTCTGACAGACCTTCTCATCTCTAAGCTTGGCCCTAGCCTTTCAAGATTTTCAGGCTCCTCAGTTTCACTAGAGGCCTCAGGTGGTGCCTCCAGGTCAGGTAAGTGTACTGTTTCCTGATGTTCTGCTGGTCTTTGTTCTCTTCTGGTGAATGCTGGTTGTTGTCTCCCTTTGCTTACAGGTGTTTGGAACTGTCTTGCTTCCCTTTCAGGTGTTTGGAACTGTCTTGCTTCCCTTTCAGGTGTTTGGTACTGCCGCCCTTGGCCCGAAGACTGCGGACCAATGGTAGGCTTGTCTTGGCATATGCTGTCTTGTCTTTGTCTTCCAGGTTTTTGTGTTCGTCTTTCTTCTCTCTCAGGTACTTGGTACTGTTGTTCTTGGACCAGAGGCTGTGGACCAACAGTAGGCTTGTTTTGGTATGTACCGTCTTGTCTTTGTCTTTCTTGGTAGGTAGGCACTCTGAACCAGTAACCTCCTGAGTCATCTTCGTCGTCTGAAGCACTTGTGTCCTCCATAGTTGTCTGTGCTCTTTTGCCTCTTGTCACTGGCCTATTTCCTTTTCCAGATTGTTTTACATTGGTGGCTCTGACTGGTTGCAGCGGTGGGTCTGCTGGTAAGTCATTAACTAGTAACAGCAGGTTCCGATGAAGGGTTCTGCTCTTTCTCTTGTCTCCAGTTTCTGGGTGGACAATGTATACTGGATTGTCAGATACCTGCTCTTTGACTATGTAAATAGTCTTTTCCCAATACGCTCTCAACTTGCCTGGCCCTCCGCGCTCGCTCAAATTCCTTACCAGGACTCTGTCACCTGGGTGCAAAACTACTCCCTTCATTTTCTGATCATAGTACGATTTGCCTCTTGTGCTTGCTTGTTTACTGTTTTCACTGGCAATGCGATAAGCTTCTGCCATTCGTCTCGCCCATTTTTTTGCATAACTCACGTGTGACATATTTTGTTCTCTGCCCTCCAGACCAAACAACAGATCCACTGGGAGGCGAGGATGGCGACCATACAAAAGATAATGTGGCGAAAATCCCGTAGACTCGTGTCGTGTACAGTTGTATGCGTGCACAATCTGTGGGAGATGATCTTTCCACCTTTCCTTCTCCTTCTCATGAAGGGTCCTTAACATCTGCAACAGCGTCCGATTGAATCGTTCAGCAGGGTTACCCTGCGGATGATATGGGGATGTCCTTGAGTGACCAACTCCAGTCAACTGTCGCAGAGTTCGAAAGAGCTCATTCTCGAACTCACGACCCTGATCGTGGTGTAACTTGGCCGGGTACCCAAAGCGTGGTATGAAATCATTGAATATGCGCTCCGCTGCCGTGCGTCCAGATTTGTTCTTAGTGGCATACACCTGGGCAAATCTGGTGAAATGATCCACTACGACCAGTATATACTCAAACCCTCCTTTGCTAGGCTCAAGATGGAGGTAGTCGATGCACACCAATTCTAATGGAAAGTTGGATGTTATACTTCCCATTGGTGCGCGGACATGGGCTACAGGTTTCTTTTGCTTTATGCAGGAACACCTTCGGGTGATGTACTCTTCAATTTCTCTTTTCATAAAGGGCCAATAGAATCTTTCCCTTACCAGGCACAACACTCGCTCAGTACCAACATGCCCCATCTCATCATGGAGGTGTTTTAAAACCATCTGCTTATATGTGGTCGGAAGAACAAGTTGCCGTCGTCCAACTGTCCGTCTGTACAAAAGTCCGTCTTCAAGGTGTAACTTACTCCACTCATATGAGAGCTTCTTGCTTGCCCCATGTAAGGCCCTTTTTGTGTCACTATTTAACACTGCACCTGCTTCTTTGAGTTTCAGAATCTCTTTGATGGCTGGATCTTCTTGCTGTGCTTTGTACAGTTCCCCATGGCTGATCCTTGGCAAAGAAACACAAGGCTCCCAGGTGGTGCCCACAGATATGTTAAGGGCGGCTACCCAGGCAACATCCTTCTCCTGGGCCACCCCACTCCCCTGCCATACAGCACGCACAACGTCCCGGGACAGTTCCTTAGTGCATTCTGTTGCATACTCATTGATATCAAGTGGAATGCGGGACAATGTGTCAGCGTCAACATTCAACCTTCCTGGACGATATTTTATGTTGAAGTGGAAGTCGGAGAGCTCCCCGACCCAACGATGACCCACAGCGTTCAGTTTTGCCGTGCTCATCACGTAGGTCAGCGGATTGTTGTCAGTGAACACAGTGAAGTGGGACGCATAGTATAGATAATCTCTAAACTTTTCACATATCGCCCACTTCAACGCTAAGAACTCCAACTTTCCGCTGTGTAATCTGTAATTCCGTTCTGCTGCTGTCAGCGTTCTGGAACCGTACCCAATTACTCTCAGCTTCCCACCTTGGTCCTGGTAAAGAACTGCACCGAGACCTTGTTCTGACGCATCAGTATGTAGAACGAATGGTAGAGCAAAATCGGGATAGGCCAGGACTGGTGGACTGGTCAGCATGTCAATGATCCGCTGCAACACCTCTTGATGCCTACATGTCCAGTTCACTGCTGTTCTGGATGGTAGTTGAGGTCCTTTGGTTTTCTTTTGCACAGACCTGCCCTGTTGCACCTCATGTGTGACCTGTAGGAGCTCATATATAGGTCTGGCAATCCGAGCAAAATCCTGTACATAGCTGCGGTAGTAACTGAGGAACCCCAACAGCTTTCTTACATCTCCAATCGTTTGTGGCGTTTTGCCCCCCAGGGCTCTCACAGCATCCAGATCTCTTGGGTCAATCCTTACTCCTTCTGCAGATACAAGACGACCCACATACCTCACTTCCTGGCGGAACAATTCACACTTTTCCGGCCTAAGCTTTACCCCATGTCGTTGGAGTGCTCTCAGAACATGGCGAACCCCTTCTACGTGTTCTTCAAAGGTCCTTGCATAACAAAGTACATCATCCAAGTAGGGGATACAACATTCATCTCTAAGTGAGTCCAGCATCTCCTCCATGCTCCTTTGGAATGCTGCGGGAGCATTTGAAAGGCCGAACGGAATCCGGACCCATTCATAAAGTCCCCATGGTGTTATAAAGGCGGTAAGATGTCTAGAGCCCTCAGCCATAAAGCCCTGGTGGTAAGCTTTGCCTTGATCCAATATGCTGAACCAAGAATGGCCACCAAGAGTGTCGATTAAGTCTTGGATCCGGGGCAGTGGGTGTCTGTCCTGGACAGTTTTCTGGTTCAATAGGCGGTAATCTATACAGAGTCGAAGTGAGCCATCCTTTTTGCGGACACACACCACGGGAGCTGAATAAGGAGACTTTGACTTCACTATCCACCCTTTGGCCAATAGATCTTGTATGTAGTCCTTTACCTCCCGGAAAAGGGGCTTCGGTACTGAAGAATACGCTCTTTGAACGGGAATGTCATCTTTGAGGGTTAAAGTCATCTGTAGACTGCGGATACACCCAATATCATTGTCATCTTTAGCGAATGCAGCTGACTCTTCATAGAGCATTTGTTTCACTATCTCTTGTTGTTTTTCATTAAGGTGGTCCAGGTCCACTGGTGGATTCCACAATAGCGCCTTGGCATGTAAAGTAATGTCAAAGTTTTCATTCATGGTAAGTTTCTTTGTGTCAGTCAGGTCGGTTTCAACAACGTTGTTAATCAGCTGAATGCTACCTATGGTTATTTTACGTGGCAAGGTGATACTATGTTTTGTGTGGTTTCCAACTGGTACCACTACATATGGGGATTTGTCATTTTGGACCTCTAACAAGCCTGCACCCACATCCAGCTCTTCCATTGGTATGCTGTTTTCGTCTGGCTCAAAGAGCACCAAGGAATCAGATAACTCACTCTTCATTGGGACCTTGCACTTTATCCAACTGACTTGACCAGCAGGGATAATTAAGTCATGTTGGCCAGTTCTCAACAATTCTGGTTGTGTGGTTATTTTCTTAGTCTGAACAAAATTCACTATGTTTTGTGCTTTGTCACTTGGAACTGAAATAGCACTACAAAGGAGATTTATCAGGGTGGGGATTAGTCTTTCTGGCTGTCCTTGAATCAATTCTTCCATGATGTTAAACCCAAGCAACGGCCCCTCAATAGGGTGGTGGCTGACTAAGAATGGAACGTTGATGGACAGGGAAGGGTCCTCATTTCCTGGCAGATTTACAGCTATGGCAACCCAACCATCAAAAGGTATAAGATCCCCACTGATGGCATACACTGCCAATTCCTCCTCTCCTCCAATGAGTTCTGTTAAGGGCTGAACAGGGAGGTCAGGAAGATATGTGTCTTTCCAGGCTTTGTCAATGATACTGACCTGAGCCCCTGTATCCAGTAAAGCATTAACCGAAAGGCCGTTGAAATTGCACTTAATCAAAGCTTTCCTTCCTATTAGCCCAACAATCTGGTCACTTGGTTGGCTTGGCTGGCTCCCAGTTAAAGGCTCCTTTGACCTTTGGAGCTGGGTGGCGTAGACACCCTCCTTAACTTCACCTGCTACGTCAGTGGATGGTTCCCCCCTCTCTTCGACCTTGTGGGACTGTTGAAGCCCGATCACTGTGTGTCCCTCCACTGTGATCGGCTCCCATTTCCCTGCTGCTTTACCCTCTTCATACAGCCCAGAGCTCTGTGGCCATCTTCACCACACAGGAAACAATGGCTACAGTTAGGGAGGTTGTGCTCAACACATTTTGGGCAGCCATAGAACTTTTCTTTCCTTGGTGGTGGTGGAACATCCTTGCGAGAAGAACACTGGCACTTACCACCTTGCTCTGTTTGTTGTGTGGTCAGTCTCATTAACTCCACCATCTTGGTGAGGGCATCCATTTTCTCTGTGAGCTGTTGTATGGTGTCATTTTTGCTTTTACGTTCAAAATTCTCTCTTTTCACAGCACCTTCCTTCATTGAATCTGGTTCTAGCTGCGCGCCATGTACATTCGTATGACGTGGACGAGGGGCTGACCCAATCCTGCGCTGTCTCTCACTTTCATCACTCGTTATTTTCATTATTTGTTTCAGTATGACTTCATCTGTAACTGTTCTGTCCGCAAGTACTGGCTTTAACTCTCGACGGATGTCGTTGTATTTTGGCCCCATTCCCTGGTAGACTGTGTGTAGAAATACATCCTGTACAGTGCTTGGGTGGTATTTTACATCTGCTCCTGTTTGTCTGGATGTGAATAACACTCGCTGCTTCAGGCCTATCAAGCGGTATAGAAACTGTTGTGGGGTTTCATGTTCCCTCTGTTGTGTGCACATTAACTCCTGAAATAACTCTGTGCTGTTTTTTTCTCCTAGGTGTGACTGCAGAAAGCCCTTTAGTTCGCTCATTGGCATGGTGTCACTGTTCATCAGCATGTCCTTAAAAGTACCTGGTCTGATTATTCTTAGCAACCCTCTAAATATTTCTAACTCGCTGAAATTTTCTTTTACTCCCTCATCTATTTGCTTGCAGATGCTACTGTAGCTGATATCTGAAGCGTCATCCCCAATTTGCCCTCCTAAAATCTTAAACTCTCTGCGGGGAAGGTAGGGGAGGTCCCTAACTGGCATCGCACCCTCATTTGTCTGTTGTGTGCCAAATCCTTGCTGGCTAGCATGGGCTTGGTTGGGAAGGAGTGTAGCGGGTGTTGTGTGCACAGACTGGGATGCTAGTATGTCTATACACTGAAGGAGTCTCTTACTCAGCTCCTCAACCTCTGTGGAAGTTCTCTGAGAAGTGTGTGTCTGTGGCATAGCAACTGGGTGTGTGGTGTTGGTGTTATCAGTCACATTTACACTGGCTGGACTGGTGAACGTTTGCATGGCATCTAAGGATGGTACTGCAACTATACTACCAGAAAGATGTGCTGCCTCTGTGTCTGGTGAATCTGAAACACTCGTATTTAAAACAGGTGAATCAACATTGCGTTCATGTCTTACAGCATCAACCGCATCTTTCAATACCAGCAGTTCAGCCATACCCTCATCTTCCAATTCCAGCAAGTGAGAACTGTACATAAACTCCTGAATGTGTTCAAAGCATCCCTCTTCATCTCCCACCTGTAGTTCTGCTGGGTCTTTACCTGACACTGTCCCCACGCTTTTGGCGATCTGGAAAAGTCTATCCGCTGACAGTGCAAGCAGGCTCCTCCTGATAGTCCATACCAGGTTCTTCCTCTCACTGCCGGCCATGCTGATTTCCTCCCCTATCCCTCACGTGAAGGTGCACAGTACAGGTACGGCCTCGCTCACGCTCAACAGGTGGTCTCCTCTCGAATCTCAGGCAGCAGCACTGGTTCTCTCTTTTGGCACCGGGTGTCAGTGAATCAGAAGATCAGCTTTCCTACCAGCAGGTGGCGCTGATCCCGGACGAGCCCCCAATAATCTGTTACACACCCCAGGGGTGGGGTACATGTAACAGTTATGATGCCTGTAAAACAGGGCACAAAGAAGAGACGTCGAAAACCGTGGCTTCCTTCTCAAGCTCTCAAGTCTGTCTGTTTTTTATTGAATTCAATATTACAAGTAAACTTTGGTCTCTTTATCTTCTTTTTTTCACAGTTAGGCTCACCACATGAATGCATATTCATATTTCAACTTCAGCAGTAATCAACAAAACCCATCTCAGTATTACTTAAAAAAAAACAAATAGTTGTGCATGAAACACATCAGAAATTATACGTTATCTTGTGAACAGCATTTCTACTGCTGTGTAAATAAACATTTACCATAATGGCAATCTGGTTACTGTTATTTAGAGTTTTTAACAGAAACGTGTGCTGTTTACATTGTTAGACCTGACCAAAGTATGAAAACAAAAACACATCTCAATGTCCAAACAAGAATAAACAAAAGTATACATAACAACCATTAACATTCCCGAACCACTGGGAAGTATCCCTCTGAACTTACTATGCATATTACAAACAGGCTAAATGACAAAAATAAGATGAAGTGCCAAAGATGGCCAAAAGGTTTAATTATATGGACAACATAACCATAGCCATAGCAGATATCAGCCCTAAAGCTAGCATTAGCTGGTGCTAATATTAGTGGGGCAAGGCAGTAAGTGGGCACAGAGGCTAGCAGAGGCTTAATAGTCGGCTAGCGGGTGCAAGCGGGAGCTAGCGGAAGCTAATGAGAGCTAGCGGAGGCTAGCGGGAGTTAGCGGAGTCTAACGACGCTAACGTCGGCTAGCGGAGACCAGCGAAGCTATCGGGAACTAGCAGGGACTAGCTGAGATATCGGGAGCTAGCATAGGCTAGCGGAGACTAGCGGAGCTATTGGGAACTAGCGGAGGCTAACAGAGGCTAACGGCTGAATTGGTTGGGGGGTTGGGGGGTTGGGGGGTTGGGGGGGGGGACAGCGGGGCTAGCCGCTGGGTTAGTAGGCTTACCAAGCTGAGGTTTATGGGCGTTGTGGCTAGAATACAAGGCACTTAGACAATGAACCATCTTTTACACAGGAATTTTGAATCAAAAGACGGCGAGGACAGAAACAATGGGCATCCGCCATTACATGTGCTCTGCTACAAAAATCGTAGTTATAGCATTTGGGAGCTTTAGAAGCGCCTACAGGCTTTAGAACGGCCAAAAAGCTCAACGCAGTAATGCAATTGTTTTTGTGACAAAAAACATATTTTCTGACATGGGAACACTTTAAATATGTCTAGAATGAAGGAAAACATTGTTTCTAAGCAATAGGAAGTGAAATCTTGAACGTGGCAGTACAAAATGAACAGTGTCATTTTCATTGCATTTGTGCGCTAAAAAAGCGTTTGGGAGCTTTAGAAGCGCCTACAGGCTTTAGAACGGCCAAAAAGCTCAACGTTGTAATGAAACTTGTTTTGTGACAAAAAAAAAAAAAAAAATTCTGACATGGGAACACTTTAAATATGTCTAGAATGAAGGAAAACATTGTTTCTAAGCAATAGGAAGTGAAATCTTGAACGTGGCAGTACAAAATGAACAGTGTCATTTTCATTGCATTTAGGCGCTGAAAAAGCGTTTGGGAGCTTTAGAAGCGCCAACAGGCTTTAGAACGGCCAAAAAGCTCAACGTTGTAATGAAACTTGTTTTGTGACGAAAAAAAAAATATTTTCTGACATGGGAACACTTTGAATATATCCAGAATGAAGGAAAACATTGTTTCTAAGCATTAGGAAGTGAAATCTTGAACGTGGCAGTACAAAATGAACAGTGTCATTTTCATTGCATTTAGGCGCTGAAAAAGCGTTTGGGAGCTTTAGAAGCGCCTACAGGCTTTAGAAACTGCGAAAAAGCTCAACGTTGTAATGAAACTTGTTTTGTGACAAAAAAAAATATTTTTTGACATGGGAACACTTTAAATATGTATAGAATGAAGGAAAACATTTTTTTAAGCAATAGAAAGTGAAATCTTGAACGTGGCAGTACAAAATGAACAATGCCTACAGGCTTTAGAACTGCCAAAAAGCTCAACGTAGTATTGAAACTTGTTTTGTGACAAGTTTAAAGAAATATATTTCTGACATGGGAACACTTTAAATATTTTAAAAAAATGAAGGGAAATATTGTTTAGAAGCAATAGAAAGTTACATCTTGAACGTGGCAGTCCAAAATGAACAGTGAAATTTTCATTGCATTTAGGCGCTGAAAAAGCGTTTGGGAGCTTTAGAAGTGCCTTCAGGCTTCAGGCATAAAATGCATAAAAGGATGCAACGTGTAATTTTCTCTAAAACACAGCATTTGTGAAACCTCTACAGATTGAACAAGTCAACAAACTTAAAACACACCAAACAGTAACTAAAACCACCAAAACATACTTTGGTTCCAGCTTCTGAAATCATTTATAGGTGTTGGGGTTGTTATCCCATTTAAAGTGACATTTTAAAGATCTTCAAGTTTCATACGTTAATTAAATCAAAAACCAACAGCACAGAAAGAAACATTGTTTTCTTTAACTGGTTAACACCAAAACAGAGGAAAAGCAAAGTGTGTCAGTCTAGAGTGAGATAATATTAATAACGGCTGCATAATAGAGGACAAATCTGAAGTTGCCAAAAAAATAAAATAAAATAAATATCTGCACTATACACAAACTTACCAAAAGTCTGTATGTATGTAAATAGATTGTGAAGTGCTACCTTAGGGACTGGCTTCAGAATTGACACACCTCGCAAAAGAGGTTTACCACCATCCAGCATGCTTACAGGCAAGACAACATAAATTATGAGTGGAGTGAGGTTTGATTGTGGGTGTCGAGATAGATAGTGGGGTCATTCCACTTTCTGAAGTTGTGTAGGCATTAAATATTTCTTGATACACAATATAACGGGTGTAGCGGGAACACGTCACAGACGTAATTAAAAGTCACAGTGCACTGAAACTGAAATTTCCAAGCAAATCTGGAATTATGGTTGAGATTTTTTAGGGGAATGGAACAAAAAAGTCTTGAAAAATTCTTTACATTAATTTAGGATACCCTGCCAAACACCCAATATAACTTATACCATCTACCTGCATGGTGTGTTCATAACAGAATATAAGAAGATGGAAGCATAACATATCCACCATGATCCACAGAATAGGAGCAGAGTCCATGGATAAAAGAGCTAAATGCAAATTGGTCAATGTACCTTACAAGTACCGAACCGCAAGGTCTCAACCGCAATGGGAACCCAACTGTGCATATATATATTTTGTATGAATTCTGACTAGTTAGAAAGTTTCATATACTTGAAATTGAATTTCTAATCACTAAGCTCTAATAATAATAATAATAATAATAATAATAATAATAATAATTTCATAGAGTGTTTCTGGCTAAAGTGACTATGGCAATTTAGATGAAAACATGCCCTGGTTATGACTTAATGCTGGTTTGCTTAAATTAATGTATGTATAAAGAAACAAACTAAGTTTTTAGCTACAAAGGCAACTTGAGGTCTCTTTTGATGATATGGATATACCTGGTCCAAAGTATCCATTATATCAGCAATCTTTTGATGTGTTGCTCCTCCTTTGGCACGAATGACTCTGATCAGCTGGCTTGAGTGCAGGTCTAGCTGGGCCATGAACCTTTCTTTCAGCGGAACAGCCATGAGCCTTTGGAACTCTGCATTGACCTAAAACCGAAAAAAATACATTACAAATATCAAATACATCTGGACGTTATACAATGTGTTATACAATCTCAGTTTTAACAAAGTAAACACTAAAAATGACATGCAAATCCTGAGCAATTATTTAAATAACACAAATTTGTATTTTTGTGTAATTATTACCTCCTTCTGTTGGAACAGTGCAGGCCATCTGTCCTTGAAGTCCTTAATGCTGGGTTCTTGCTGGGTCCACCACCTCCTGCTGTCTGTAGGCAAATGTATGAGCCTTTTTGCCAGTGATGACCCTTGCGTTATTCCTTATCCTAAAGTCTGTGAGAAGTTCAAGTCTCTCTTTTTCAAGGCTTGCTAGAGTCTCACCAGAAGGGAAGGATGGATAAAAGTTAGCTTCAGCTCGTTTTGGCCTCTTCATTTTTTTAGCAGGAAAAGCATCTGCAGCAGCTTTGGATTTGAGGGTATTTACTGACAGCTCTGGACACCCCGGCAACTCGAGCTGAGTCCTATAGTTTCCCATTTTGTACTTCAATCGCTGTTTCCAATCATAGGAGCCATTGAAAGAGCCGGGTTCTCTCAAACAAGGGTACCTCTTAATCAAGGCATCTGCAACTATGCAGAAATTGATATCTTCTGCATAGGGTTAGCAAAGCAACCCACTGAAAAGACATTAAGGGATAAATTGATACATTTACAGCCGTCATTAAAAAAAAAATTATAATAATAATAATAAAAAACACACCCATGCTCACAGGAAAATTAATAGCATTATTGGTCACTGCAATAAGATCTTAGGTAATTTCAACACATGATCGACAGTAGATTCCGTAGATCGATTGTCTTGCTCCATCAGCATTAACTATGAACAACACGTACACTAATGTCTGCTTACAGGTAACAGGTAGCAAGAGACCCGAGACTCTTAGCTGACCCTGCTGAAAATGCAGGTGCAAATAATTTACTCTTTCAAGTGAAGGCTGTGGCTGACAGTTTGTTCCATTTTGCTACATCTTCTGATACAGAGATCGACCCCATAGTGTTCACAAATTTGGAGGAGGTAGTTCATGGTCTTTCCCTGATAAATTCAGATCATGCAACACCTGGAAGGATATGATCCGACACCGAAGGATCCGACACCGACCTGCGCCCCGATATTTGTCCTCTCGGAGTCTTTCACCCGCAGGCATAGCTCTGCTCGAAATCAACTTGCTAAGCCTGAAC
>JAMWET010005489.1:0-25000 GCA_024036415.1 Prochilodus magdalenae
GGAGACTGGGATTCGGCGTTCTGGCCTGCTCGAGAAAATATGCTGTGCTCATATCAAGTAAAAGTCACTTGGGCACAGTTATTGGCATTTAGATGCGTTATGCGTACAGCGTTAGCGTAATGTAAGACACAACGTACTCTTTATCTCTCTTCTAGCCTGCTTAATCCTACTGGGTCAACAGGGGGTGGCCTAAGAGCCTAATACCAGATTACACTGGACGCCTAATCAAGAGAGCCATTTAGCATCGTTCGCAGTTCAACCCGATCTAGCAGTGTTATTTGGACTCTGGTTCGGAAAAAACCAAAGCCCCCCCAGAGGAAACCATCTGCTGACTACGGGGAGATTCTATACCGCACCCCACACAGAAGAGACCCCCAGACGCCTGCCTGGGAAGCAAACCCAGATCCTTTTTGCTATGATCCTGAAGCTTGATACAATGCGCCAGCAGCAAACACGTAGCCTCTGCCCCGTCAGAAATAAAAGTCCCTGCCGCAGCTACACAAACACAGGTAAACACCTCTAATCTAAGCAGAACTAGATGTGCTCTGACACCACAGAACTCCAGTCTAAACACAGTTTCAGGATCTACATGTACTTTCTGCACTTTCCGAAGCTGCTGACTGACCATTTACTCGGCCTTGTTTGCACTCTGTGACACTGAGGCTGTTTCTTTGGAATAAAGTCCCAGAGTTACTAACAAAGCCATTTTGCTCAGCAGGCTGGATCCTAAAAAGACCGCACGTCATTTGCATTCAGTTGGCTTAGTGAAAGCTTATCAACTTTAAAATGACCAGAGAAACCCAACAGGGGAAACAGCGCTGTTTGTTTGTCTGAAATCCAGTAAAGGAGGAAATGTTCTGAGCCAGAGGAGAACAGCTGATCCGGGAGCCTAGTTAGATACCCCTGCAGGAGAGTCATCGTACAGTGTCGGGATATAACCCCCCAAAAAACAGAAAATATATTACAACAGTCTTCTGTTTCTGTTTCTCAGTTTCTGCATTGATTTTCTTCACCTACGGATTAAATACCATATGTCCATTACCTATGAGGAGTCATATATACTGTATGTGTGTGTGTGTGTGTGTGTGTGTGTGTGTGTGTGTGTGTGTGTGTGTGTGTGTATATATATCGTTGTTGTCCAAAGAAAAACATGTATCTCCATTTTTATTGATTTTTACTTTTATGCCTCATTTGGTCACATGAGTTGCTGTTTACACTGTGTGGAGATTTCATGAAGAATGGACCAACAGAAACAGCCCAAAACCACCTGGAAGGACGTCTGGTTCCATTGACTTCCATTGAAATGGTTTTTGGCATTTTCTGTAAAGTTGCCATTTTGAAGATACCTGTTTATATATACTGTATATATATATGTATATATATATATATATATATATATATATATATATATATATATATATATATATATATATATATATATATATATATGTATATATACTGTATAGTACTTTTAAATAGTAATAGAGTAAGAGTAATAAAACTACAAAAGTGCATTTCCTGAAGGAAATGCGGGATGGTTGCGCAGCTTGCTCGGTGAGGAACAAGGAATGACTAAACGAGTGCAGGTCGGTATGACTGTGGTATAGCGTCTGGGGACCTGCCCTTACTGAGCACACGAAGTTCAGTGGCTCTCGGGCGAAAGAAAACGAGTGTGGGTTGAAAATGACTGGGACTCTATGGGAGGAGCGAGGGATGAATAAACGACAGATAGACTAGTGCGGGTCAGTATGGCTGTGGGTTAGTGCTTGGGGACCTCTCTTTTAGTGTGTATGCGAAGTTTTGTGCCTCTCGGGCGAACGAAGCAGCCGGCTTTAGGTGTGTCTAAAAATGAGTAGGACTCTATGTAAGGAACAAGGGATGTGGGGAAAAAAAGGAGAAATTAACGAGTGCGGGTCAATCCATCACTGAAGGCATGCTTTGCAATGCGCAACCATAATAATAATAAATAATAAATAGAATAGAAATGAATAGTAACAGAGTTTTTGAGAGTTTTATAGTCATGTCTATAGTAATAAACTTTGTGTGATAATAAGTCATAACAATCCCTGTTCAGTTAAAACACGCTGGCTGCTTAACCACGCCTCCTAAATGGATTTTAATCCCGTTTGAGCTCCTGGTGTAGCTTTAAATATTTAATGCAGAAATGAATAACTCATAGGTTTAATAGGAATGTGGAACACTACACAAAAACAAAAGCACCTCAGTCCTGCATGCAGTTAGACCCAATATTTAAGAAGCCGTTTCGGTCCTGATGGGCCAAACTTTAAAAATTAATAACTAAAAAAATATAAATATACGCCCAGTCTCACAGATTAAATAGAAACATCCTTCATTGTTGTTGTTTTATGTAAATCCGTGACTTGACCTTTCATGGAAATAGCCCAGAAGGCCTTCCTGTATCTTCTTGTCTGTCTTTGGGATGCTTCCCAATTTAAACCCCACTAACCTGAGATTCTTCAACAAATACTATGTAGGGCAGTGGTCACCGGTGCTGCCCCTTGAGCTCTACATTTGTGTCCCTGTGGGGTCTAGTTCCAAACAACAATCGGTCACACCTGATCTAGCTAGATTAACTGGATCTGATGTATTACAGTTAGGCGGGCATATTAGATCCAGGTTGGAACTAAGCTCTGAAGAAGCCACTTTTCCACCACCTGCGATGGCTCAACTCAACTCTACTCACTTTTGGTACCAGCTACATTCTGTTCCACTGCAGATATAGTAACCCTGCAACATCGTAGCAATGCTGCATGAAACTGCTGTGATGTGAAGGAGACAAACTTGGTTCAGAAAGGGCTGACAGCAGCAGAACAAAAGACTGCTGAGAATACCACATCGGGGTTCAGGCAACAAGATGATTCTGGTTGCTCAAAGGTGATGCAAGAACCTGGTAAGCTGGTAGCTAGCATTAGCATATATGTTGGGAATGGAAAAACAGCTTCCCACTCTCGACAGTTCTGCAGCCAATCAGAAGCCCACAGCATTTCAATGTCAGCTCAGGTTGGTTGGCAACAATGGAGATTTTGGAGGTTTGCCTAATAGAGAACCAAACACAGCGCGTAGAGTCGAGTCAGAGCAGTAGCATGCAGTGGACAGCTGTTTTAGTTAAAGAGCTGTCAGAGTTTTCCTCGCTTTGGAGAATACTGTATCAGAGTTCGGATGATGAGATGATTCTGGTTGCTCAAAGAAGACCCGAGAAGGTCGCTAAGCGTGTAGCTTGGGTTAGCGTATATGTTTAGGGTGGAAAAGTGGCTTCCCACTCTCCACATTTCTCCTGCCAGTCAGTGGCCCACACCTACAACGTTAACCTTTTGGTGTCGGCACAGCTTGCATGGATCCTCCACGGAAGTGGTACCATGATACCAGGTACCTGATTGGCCTAATAGTGAACCAGCAAGTCAAGAAAGTACCATGCAGTGGAACAGCTGTTTCAGAGATAATGCTACCTCAGAGTTCAGGCACTGAAATCATTCGGGTTGCTCAAAGAGGTTGCTAGGAGGTCACTAACCTGGTAGCTTGGATTAGCATATCGTCACTGTCCAAAGAAAAACATGTATCTCAATTTTTGTTGATTTTTATTCTCATGCCTCATTTGATCACATGAGCTGCTGTTTACACTGTGTGGAAATTTCATGAAGAACGGACCAACTGAAACAGCCCAGAATGGTTTGGAAAGATGTCTGGTTCCATTGACTTCCATTCAAATTCAATGAGGTTTTTGGCCTCTTTTGCCATTGTGGAGATACGAGTTTTTCGTTGGACAGCGACGAGATACTGTATGTTTAGGCTGGAAAAGTGGCCTCCCACTCGCCACATTTCTCCTGCCAGTCAGCAGCCTACAGCATTTTAACATCACCTTTTTGCTATCAGCTAAACTTGATTGGAACCTTGAAAGAGGTGGTATTGGGTTTGCCTTTTGGAGAACCAAAATCAACAAGTAGACTCGAGTGTAACTGTTTTAGAGAAAGGGGTATCGGTTTTGTGGCTACAAGATGATTCTGGTTTCTCCAGGGTGACACAAGAACCTGGTAGCCTAGTAGCTAGCATTAGCATACATGTTGAGGGTGGAAAACGGCTTCCTGCCCTCAACAATGGCTTTGTGACCTTAACAAAGGTGATACCAAGGTACCAGGTACCACTCTACCAAGCAAGTTGAGTCAAGCTGGTACCATGCAATGCAAAATCAGTTTTAGTTTTAAAAAAGAAAAAGCTATCAGAGATTTTCTCAAATTGGTGCCTTACGCAGATCAGAATTTCATTTCTGTTTTTCAATTCATTCAATTTCATTTTCAATTTCATGTCCAAATCCCACATCATTAAGTCCATATCATGCATGTGAAATTTTTATATATATATATATATATATACATATATCATATATATATGATCATGGTCACGCATCAGCGGCTCTCAATCCGGTCCCCAGAAGGTCCCGATTCCAAGCCCACAAAAATGTGGCTTGCCTGGGGGTCCCTGAGGACCGGTTCCAGGACCGCTGCTCTAGATGGACTCCATCCTTGAGTCAGGATTTGGAGCAGAAGCAATAGGGATCCTGCACTTACACCTCCTAAATAATGCAAGGGCCTTTTCTAAAGCACTGGCCTTTCTGATGAGGAACACAGGATGAGGAACGCATCCCGTTTGTGTTTGCTGTTGAAGCCCACCGTCTTCTTAACGACTTGTTGTGTCTAGACGATCATTTGTGGTTTTGGACTGAGTAGCACATTAAACAGAGGAAATGAAGAGTTTCTCCATCTCGGAGCACGAGGACGCGGGACTAGCCGTGCATGTATTCGTGCTTTAGCGGGACTGAAGAGCTGTTTTGGTCTCCAATTAAAGACTCTCTACAAGGGCCCTGTAGCGAGAGCAGGACCAAAACTAGAGCAGGTGTGTGTGTGTGTGTGTGCGGCAGCACCCTCAGCACTACGAGGTGTTTGCAAATGGACTCCAGATGGTGCATTATGTAACACCGTTCGCCACAGCTCTTTCCCAGGTGCTTAGAAGTTTAAATGCGTGTTAGAGAAATGTGGACATTGCAAAATGATTATGTCACATGACATTTTGTACTGTTTAAATGGAAGAGTGGGTGCTGATTCAGTCAACATCAAGTTAGTTGAGTCGTGTCTACATAACACATTAATAATGTCATACATAAACACTTTATAACACATTAACACATGTTTAAATCGACGTTCCTAAAATGTACATTTTAAATACCTTTTATTTTTAAATATAAATGTTTTTTTTAATTTTCGATTTTTTACAATGATACAAACAATCAATGACAGTAAACTATGCCCAGTAATTCATCACTCCAACTGCTCCCAGCTGTCACCAGTGGAGCTTCCGTGTACCGAGTGATCCCCAGTGTGCTATGGTGCTGTAGCAGAATTTTCATAATGCTGACTGATCCTCAGAAGAGTCAATGGAGCTTCATCATGCCAACAGAACCCAGGTGTGTTCTAAGAAACATTGTTGCTCCACCCAGATCTAAGAATGTTTAGTAGAGCTCCATCAGGCCAAATGACCCCAGTAACATCCAGAGGTGCTTTATTGCTCCACCCAGATCTAAGAATGTTCAGTAGAGCTCCATCATGCCAATTGACCCCAGTAACATCCGAAGGTGCTTTATTGCTCCACCCAGATCTAAGAATGTTCAGTAGAGCTCCATCATGACAAATGACCCCAGTAACATCCAGAGGTGCTTTATTGCTCCACCCAGATCTAAGAATGTTCAGTAGAGCTCCATCATGACAAATGACCCCAGTAACATCCGGAGGAGCTTTATTGTCGCACCCAGATCTAAGAATGTTCAGTAGAGCTCCATCATGCTAACAGAACCCAAGAGCATTCGGAGGAGCTTTGATGCTCCACCCAGATCTAAGAATGTTCAGTAGAGCTCCATCATGCCAAATGACCCCAGTAACATCCAGAGGTGCTTTATTGCTCCACCCAGATCTAAGAATATTCAGTAAAGCTCCATCATGCCAAATGACCCCAGTAACATCCAAAGGTGCTTTATTGCTCCACCCAGATCTAAGAATGTTCTGTGGAGCTTCATTGTGCCATCTGATTCCAAAAGTGTTCACCTGAGCTTCCTTGCATCAACTTGTCCTACTCTAGCTCTTTAATGGAGCTACATCCCTCCAAAGAACATGACTCATTCCCTGGGTATTCTGGATAGTGTTGAGCATGGTTGCTGTTTGGGTGGAGCCATGAGTGTTTAGAAAAACCAAACACCATCTCTGTTAGAGCAAACCATTTATGGCAAATTGGCACAGCTAACTAATGGTACTCCCTGGATGAGTACCTGTGTCCATCTTCCATGACTTCACAAATCTCAGATCTAATTCCAATCCAGCGTTAACAGTTGCCTACAGGAACATTATTGGTGGAGCTTCTGATTCACTTGTTACTGGATTCAGTGTTATGGAAGAGTCACAGGCGGTGCTTTTAGCCAGCTAGAGTTTTGGTTGTTAATGGCAGTAATGGTCTGCACCGTTCTAGCTCCACCTGTACGTCTGGGATTGGTACCCCAAACTCGGTACAGGTACTGAGGGTACGGTGTGGAATGATGACAAAATGTGTGATCATGAGTTTTGCATAACTGCATTGTGGGGTACTGCCTGGTGACCCAACACCATTCCAGAAAATAAGTAATGTGTGTTGGGCATGTCACTATCACGTACGCCAGGATCTGATTGTGGTGTGGAGAGCTTTTCCTGTGATCTGCTGGAGCTGCAGAAGCTCCTTTACAGCCTAATGAGAGGAATTCATTTACAGGTTACAGGTAAATGACAACACACACAAGCATACATGCATAACACTGCATTATCCCAAACCACAAGTGTACTGTATACAGAGAGACATACAGAATGACATACATATTGTCGCTGTCCAATGAAAAACATGTATCTCCATTTTTGTCCATTTTGACTTTTATTCATCATTTGAAAACAGCAGCTGTCATTTACACTGTGAATCAGTTTAGTAGAGCTCCATCATGCCAAATGACCCCAGTAACATCCAGAGGTGCTTTATTGCTCCACCCAGATCTAAGAATCAGTGAAGCTCTGCCATCACTGTTTAGCGGAACTAGCGTTACCCATCCGCGCGTGTTTCCGGAAAAAAGAATGCGGAAGTGTGAAAAGGGCCTATTGGTGAATGCTAGGCTATGACGATTAAAACGCATTGTGGCTAATACGTTCCTATTGGCTGTGTGAACAGAAATGCAGCCCTAAGTTTATTCCCTTTCATTTAATTCATGTATTTACTTTGAATGACTATATGCATGTAAGTGGACCAAATGTTGATACATATTTTCTTGTGTTTTTTTTCAGCTTTACAATTAAAGATGCAGCACTTTCGACAGTCTTCAGTCTTTTTGTTAGCTATCTGTCTAGCGTAGTCAGTGCACGCCTGTGTGAGGACAGAATAGCAAGCGTGAATGGTAAGCAGAGAACACCAGGAATGCTTCTCAGTACTGTTTGGTTTTCTGCTTGCTGATGGCGTCTCCGATTGTCTCCATCTTGTTGCTGGTAGGCCTCTTCCTCTTTTAGTCCCACTTCAGCTCTTCCAGGAATAACAGTTCTTTTGCATTAAGCCGTCCCAAACAGTGGGACGCGGTGAGGTTGCTTTGGTTTGTTGCTTGTTGACTGATACGCTCTTTAAAGTCTTTCGTTTTTTTTATTTTTTATTATCTAATTTTTGCATTTATAAAAGACCCCCAGGCTGTTGTGCGTTTCCCAAAACCATAGTTGCTAACTGGAGTAAGAGCAATAATGAATAACTGTTATACGAAACAGTTCTGGAAATGGTTGGTGTAAGGACCAGCATGGGTGCCAGCCTTACCCCGGCCACCAGGGGACAGCGGCGAACCAGCAATCAATCCTAACACCCTGCACCTGGTGAATGGGCTATATCTACCGCTCAGGAAGCCGGCTGGGTTGCTGGGTCTTTGCGGCACCATGTGTGTGTAAGGTCCTGGCCGGTAACGGTGGAGGGTTAGGAGTTTTTGAGCTCCCCCTCATGTCTCTTTTTCATTCTCTGTTCTTCGGAAGGCTGAGAGTGTTGGCGCTCCCCTTTCTTAAAGACAAAAAAAAAACAATTTTGCTGTGAGGTCTTGCCCTCCCCCTCATCCCTGTGCACGCTCCTCAGAGGGATTAAGGGTTCTCACACCCATCCCTCTCTCTGTTCCTCTGGCTTTTCATTACTGTGAAAGAGCACCTCAAGTAAAGGCATAGCTGTGGTCCCCTCCTTTGTTTATTTATTTAACCAGTCTCTCCATCCCTGACTTGGGGTTGGTGTTGTGGGAGTTCACCAGGTATAAACCTCAGTTGGTTTAGGAGGTAGCCAGTCTCCACTGGCTTCCTTTGTTTCACGTTTCCTGCTCAAACATTTCCTGAATTCAGGTGGGTTTGTGCAGTACATGTTTTTCCCACCCATGTTTAGTTTCCACTCCTTTTATTCAACATCTGTTTAAAGATGGGCTATATCACTCCGGTGGCAGAGTGGTAGACTCTCTACCTTTCAACAACATGGTGGCCTGGGCTATTTCATATAATTTAAATAATATTTAAACTCATTAAAAAAAAAAAAAAATTCCCCCCACATTTTGGCTGCTCTTTGCATTTGGGTCCCACTGGTAGCTGACCCCAGAGGCCCCCTGAGTGGTGTTCAGGAGCCCTGAACCGTATTCCACTGACAGCTACCATTACAGTTGGTTAAAATCTGCTGTATTATTGAAGTAACATAGAATGGTGGGTGGAGTGAGTGGGTAAGTCAGCGAGCAAGAGAGAGGGCGAGGAAGTGCGGGGAGAGGGAAAGAACAGTAGTAGAAGTATGGCGGAGCCCGTCTAGTAGCAGTTCGGGTAGCTGGAAAGCGGCGTTTACCTTTTCCAAAGTGAACTCTAAGAACGAGTCTCCTTCGCTTCATATCTCCGTTACACCATGTTACCCAACACCAGCTCAACTGACCCACAGCCCAGGTCTGAGTCGGACCAACAACCGCCTTTACACGTTTACACCAAATTAGCAGCTTACACAGTTGGAATTAAACAGCACTGCAAGTGTTCCCCAGAACCACGTCTGGAACTACAGAGGGAACGATGTTGGTACCATGGTAATATAGTCCGTTCAGTGACGCAGGTGACACCAAACGTTCACAAGCACTGTGGTTAAGTTGTGTAGCTGGAGATACAGCTGTAGACCTGCGGTTAGAAGCTGACTTCCTGGTGATGTCATCGATGATGCAGTACTCAGTAGAAGGAAGCCTGTCAGGGAGTCTTCTCGTATGAACATTTTAGAACATCAAACACTGTGTAGACATGTGGTTCTTAACGTATGTCCTAACATATTTCTGTGTTTGAGTATGATTGCATTTATCAAATCGCCATAACTCATATGTGGGTCTGTGTGATGGTAGCCTAGGCCTACGATAAGGATGTCATCGAGATGTGTTTATTACAAACAGATCATAAGAGAGAACTGAGAGAACCTTACAGAACCTTAATCACTTTCACCATTATGGATAAAAACTCAAATTTACACCGTACCGTGCGCATGTGACAGTGTGACAGCGCAGATTATTCACTTCAGGGATTTTATTTTGAAATCAGCAAGGGCTTTTAACTGTTTGAGCAATTCATTGAGGAGAGAAGGGGGGGGGGGGCTATTAAATGTAAAATTCTTGCTGTAAATTTCTTAGTTTTAATTATTTTATTGTTTCTTTTGACTACTGCAAATAATATTATATTGAAAAAATATTTATTAGAGAAGTTTTACTAAAGCAGGTTCAATATGGGCAGAGTTTTAGCAGCCATTACTTGAGTGGAGTATGAAGTAAGCTGTTGTCCCACCTTTCGTCCTCTTTGGAAAACGCCACTGTGAGAGACAGTGTATGCTGGCGCAGCTCCGTAATTGCGTTGCTGAGAGCATGAGAGAGAGAAAAGCTAATGAAGCCTGTTTATTCGCCGTTTGCATACTCTGCAGGTGGATCGAAATCACGTTGCACTGGCTCAGAGTAGATTGGGGAAAAAGTGCATATGTATACATTTGTATATCAACAGATACGTGTGTGTGTGTGTGTGTGTGTGTGTGTGTGTGTGTGTGTGTGTGTGTGTGTGTGTGTGTGTGTGTGTATATACACATGCAAGAGCGTGTATTGCACTGGAGCTCCCAGGTATGGAGTAATAAAGAACTGAACTGAGTTCAGCAGTCTTACTGCATGAGGGAAGAAGCTGTTTTGGTCCTGGCTGTTCTGCTTCGAAGACTACGGATCTCCATCCAGAGCCCAGCAGTGAGAACAGTCCGTGGTGGGGATGGGAGGGGCCTCTGATTATGTTCTGAGCTCCTGGTCAGACAGCGGCTTGTCGCGATGTCCTGTATGGGAGGAAGTGCAGTCCCGGTAATTCTCTCTGCTGTCCCTGCCACCCTCTGCAGGAACATCCAGTCAGAGGTGCTGCAGGCTTCTGCCCAGACAGAGATGCAGTCTCTGACTAAGTCTAAGTCTAAAAACCCAAAAATAAACTCACCTGGGTTTGGAACCCATGTCCGTATGAGAAACACGCCCAGTATTACGTTCTATTTGCACGTTTATGCAACAGAGATGCTGTTGGAGGGGCTCTTTTGTGAAGTGTTGCCTATTTATAGTAAAATGTAATCAATATTTTATTTATTATTATGATTTTTATTACAATAAAAAAATTATAAAGCAACATAAACATCACGTAACTATTTAAATAGCATTTGATTGTTAATGCTATGCCTATGATTGGTAGCAGAGGTGGAAAGGTAGGTTTACAATATGAACAAAAGTTAGTAGCCTAAATAATACATGAATTATGGGATATTCCCATAGTGTGTGTGTGTGTGTGTGTGTGTGTGTGTGTGTGTGTGTGTGTGTGTGTGTGTGTGTGTGTGTGTGTGTTCGTGCGCATGTTTCCTGTTGTGAAAGTCAGACTGAAGACCGTTGAAAACATGGTAGTTTAAACTATGGTGGTTCAAACCAACGTGCTTCGAACTACTGTGGTACGAACAAGGTTGGACCATTTGCTGAAATGGTTGTTCTTCAGATATTTGCTAGTTTAACGATGCATCGTACCACCTTAGCTTAGTGCTAGCCTCGGCCGTTGTACGGGAAACGCTCCCCTGTTTAGTTCCAACTATGTGAGTTGCTTGAGAAACACACCCCAGATTAATTGGCAACAGGTCAGTAGCATGATTGGGCTGTGATAAGATCATCTGGAGGTGGGGGTTCACCACTCGGTGAAAGACTGCGACAGGTAATAAAAGGTGCAGCAATTAAAGTGACAAGTTTTTTCAATGTAAAGTAAAGAAACTGGGAGATTGTATCGTCTACGCTACAAGATTCAGAGAGTCCTAAGAAGTCTATGCCAGGTTAAATTGGTCAATGAGGTTTGGGGGGGTGCTGGGACCTGGTCTCTGATTGTTCTAATTCTGGCAGGCCATGGAAAATATGAAATCTGCAGGATGGTAAAAAGTGATGGCGTGCACTTTCCATAGCATGTGGACATGGCGCGTGTGTGCTGCTGATGCAACAGCTCTTGGTTATTCACAGCAGGTCTGTGCTGAGTAAACCAGAACTCATGAACCCCAGAGAGTCAACAGCGTGCAGCACTGGGGTGCTTTAATCACCTGCTGCTGTTGCTAGGTGATTTTGGTGAGCCTCGTTTGCTTTACACCAGCGTTTTCTGAAAATTGCTGAATAACCCTAAAATGACTTTCACAGAAGCATCATATGGCCAAAATCATGTGGACACCTGGTCCTCACACCTTTACGAGCTTGTTGAACGTTTCGTTCCACAACCATAGGCAACACCAGAGGAGTCCAAACGTTGCACTCTGGGACAGGTCTTATCACTGACTACCCAACAGCCATGATTGTGGACATTCCACGAGCAGTGGTATCCTCCATGAATGACTACCATGTAGGACTACATGCACACGGACCGTTACCACGACTGTCCTTAACACCACGTCACCGTCACCAAAGACTGCAGTGGTGTCGTACCAGACTGTCATGGAGTGACTCAGAATGGCAGCGGGTCATCTTCAGTGACGAGTCCCGCTTTAGTCTTGGTGGAGTCGACCAACGAATCCGTGTGTGGAGGCACCGTGGTCAGCACCAAGATGAACGGTCTGTTATCACATGTCCAGAAGGCCTGGTGTCCCTCCACCTCCACCCCTACCGCACCATCTGCAGGAACTGTGTGAGGATGTTCAAGCTGCATGGGATGGATTATCACAGGACACCATCAGGAACCTCTACAGCTCCATACCGAGACGTCTGGCGTGTTGGGTTAGCGAACACGGCGGCCCGACGCCATACTGAGAGACAGACTTCTGTATGTGTAGCTCAATAAATATTGATCATATCAGTCTAAATTTATCACCAGTTATTGATCCTGGTCACCTTTACCTTCCTTCCCAACACACCCGCAGTCCCACACCTCCTTCTGGGTGCAGCTGTTCTTATGATGAGTGTAAAAGCTGATAGCTAAGAAATTGGATGAAAGAAATACGGTCCCCACTCGGACCGTAAAGCCCTCCCTGTCCACATTAGCGGCTGTTTAGATGCCGGTACTGTCCTCACCAGCCGGACAGATGGCTCTTGCCCATGGTATGCCGATAAGGATGTGCTGAAAGCATATGCACATGCTTTACATGGTTGTGCCTTCCATCCATATACACATTCAGACAGGAAGGATGAAGGTCATGTGATCTGTTCTTTCTCCTTCTTTCCAAGGGAAGAGCTTCAGGCACTCTAACGATAATTACCATCCTGTCTGTTTCACAGCTTTTACCAAACACGCCTCGCACTCGCGGTCCCGTTCACAACCTCTAAGCCTGTGTGAAAAGGTCTAAAAGGCACCTACCCTGTAACAAACACGGTTCTGCCGCCTCCTTTCAGTTCGGGTCACGATTAGGACACAAGCACAGCTGTAGTAGGTCCAGGCTCTGCTGTAGGCCCTGTTTGGTAGGGATAGGGGAGGAAGCAGATCATCCAGGGGCTGTAAACTCACTGCTGCAAGCGAGCTCTCACACATGACACAAGCACTCAGATCACTGGCGAAATTTGAAACGGCAAACGAAGATGCCTGGCTGAATACTGGAAAACAAACCTGAATGATTTGTGGGTTTGATTATAGGCCTGTTGGAATATATCATCACTGTCCAATGAAAAGCATGTATCTCCACTTTTGTCCTTTTTTAGTTTTATGCATCATTAGAACACATCAGCTGCTGTTTACACTGAGTGAGAATCTCATGATGAACAGACCAACCGAAATACCTCAAAACTGCTCGGAAAGATGTCCGGTTCCCTAGACTTACATTAAAGTTAATGAGGTTTTTGGCCTCTCCTGTAAAGTTACCATTTTGGAGATACTAGTTTTTCTTTGGACAGTGACGATATACCCCTATGGCTCAGTACTGAGCCTAGCCACTGGGGACCCCATTTCCCAGGATACCCTGCACATGTGAACTCCAGGAGGCAGCCAGCAACCGATCCCAGTTCGGTCTCACCTGGTTCCTGATTTGTCGCACCTGTTTCATGGACAGAATGTTGTGTCTGTCTGAGTGCACAGCAAGCCCTTTTCCACTCTTGGTACTCCTTACTTTTTGACCTTTTGACCTTCTTTTTGACTATGTTTTTGGATTTTCTTGTTATTTTTGGCTGCTAAATTTCCTTCGGGATCAATAAAGCATCCATCCATCCTGGTTTGGTAGCCCTTAGCCTCATCTGCACACGCCATACTTTCGGGAACCTCACACCTGAAAGTCGTGTGTTTCAGGTTTTCGGTTTACTGCCTGTGCACTGTTGTCAGACAGCATCATATAGTTGATTTATGAAAATGCTGGAATTCGGTCAAATATAGAGTTTCACAGTTCTACACACACTGCAGTCTTTTTTTTTTTTTTATTTGTGCTCCAGAACTTTTTGCAGTTTTACACCTGCTGGCGCTTTTCTCTCTCCTGGACTCCGTTTCCCACAACCCACCACCCTATGTCACTCTCACATGTCCGCCATCTCCCAATCCCATTCCGTTTTCCAGTTCTGAATCACCAGAGTATTGATTTCACCTGTGGTTAATTTAGAGAGATGCACTCCTCTCTCTCCCACAGACCCGTGGTGAAGTATTGCCACTCTGTGTGTACCGAGTGGGTCTCTCTGTGATCACTCTTGTTCGCTACTCTGGTTCTGACGTTATTCTGATTCTCTGATTTACTCTTTTGTCTTTTGCCCTGTCGGTTATTTTGCGGTTCTGATTGTTTGCCTGGTTTTGTCGTCCACTTGTTTCCTGACTCTGGCCCTGTCCTGCCCTTCTGTTATGTCCGCCTTGCTCTTGTTGCTGCTGTGGTTGATTTATAAACCTCGTCTTAATTTTAGCTCAGTGCTCGTCACAATCTGTTTGTCCATCAACACACCGGTTTACCTCCTAACAGATTACAAAGATGGCGGTCAACCAAAACGAACAAAAAAGGCAAAAAAGCGAAGCATGATGTCAGTAATAAGAACTATGGACACGTTCCAGTAGTGAGAAGAATAATAATAAAAAAAAAAAACTCTACCCTCCAGAGCACTGACTGCCTGACTAACTGATGTCACACTGTGCGTCTGTATGAAACGTATGCACGTGTTCTGGAGAGGTTTCGTGAGAATGACCCAAACATTAAACATATTTAAGTTGAGTTGATCTAAATGTTGTGTTGGGATGTCCAATATGAAGAACATCCAAACATTCATTTTTCAAAAAGCACCACGTCAGCACCCAAGTCAAAAAAACCCAGGACTGAACAGTTACTGGCTAATTATACAAAATATAGGTTTACAGGATCACGTAGAACTACTGATCGAACCGCTGGTATTCCATTCTGAGAATCTGACGAGAACTCTGCCACCAGAGGAGTTACCACACGCGCATGTTCACGCTGGTCGGAGCTTCTGTCCTGTAAGGTTGACTGTGTCATTCAGTAAACAAAGCTGTGTGTCTAATCAGAGAAGGAAGGCTACTAACATCAGCCACGTTCTTACCACAGCGTAGTTAATGGTGTTGGTGCCGCCATCAGCAGTACACTGAAGCCCTGGGCCCATTAAAATCAGCGAGCCGGGGTCTTTGGACACCCGGCACTATATAAAGCAAAGTGACTTTTAGACATTTAAGCAGTAAACAGCAAACATTTCCCCTTTTAGAACCGAGATCTAGAGAACTAGAGGCATGAACAGCATGACACAGTACAGTTACCAGGCCCACATCATGAAATGCCCATCAAGGGCCCATATCCAGCTCCCCGTTTTCTCTTTTTAGGATGGTCAGGGAATTATTCATGATATTATGATATTACCTGGCAGCATAGCACAGGGCCAATATTCCATATAATATCATATATATAAAATATATATATCATATATATATTTTTTATATATATATGTAAAAAAATAATCGTGATAACTATATCAGCCTACCTATTCCAATACTCTTCTGTGGATATTATAACACTTCCTGATACAGCACGAGGTCCGGTACTTACCCCAGTACCAACAGGGCTGGCCACAAGCCGATCATAACCTTCTGGGTGCGCCACCTGTCTGGTTGTACGTTTGACTCTTATCTGAGATGGTCAATCAGATTTTGGACCTTTTTAGACACATATAATTAGAGCAGGGAACCAGGGTGGTCATGGTAAATCTTTGACTCAGGGGGTCAGTGAAGCAGTTTAATATGGATTTTGACATATGGCCTACCACTGCACCAATGGAAGACCCAGCAGTGGCCCATATTAGGCTTCCTGGCCGAGGCAGCCAGGTTTGGGTTTAATATCTGCTGGTACTTAATGGATATCATGATGGACCATGTGCTGTGCAATAAAACAGCCAATCAGGTTCTGTCTTAGATCTGCAGATACTGATTTTCTGCATGTACCGTCTGTAAAATACAGGAAACATGGAGAGACTCTCAGTTACTCTGCTTCTAAACTGTAGAACTCAATTGTAACTATTAATAATAATAATAATAAGAATAATAATAATATCAGTAAATCCATCTCTGGAGTTTGTTGGTACTTGACAGAAGAGGCGTTCACATGGTGGCAGCTGATTGTGTGTTGGGGGATGTTCTAATCCAGCTCTTGGGAGATTCTTTGGTCGATCCACCCATCCTATAAATCTACATCTTCTTCTTCCTGGCAGATGCTTAACATCTGTAGCTGCTTTAAGCTTCCTGATTATTGCCGAGATATTGGCAAATTGGTATTCCCAAAGGTTTAGCACTTTCCTGATTGGTGCAGCTCAACGAACTTTCGGACTTCCCGCCGCTTTCTCCAGCCTTCATCATTCTGCTGGATCAGTAATGGATTTGTATGGCCTGTGTGTGTGTGTGTGTGTGTGTGTGTGTGTGTGTGTGTGTGTGTGTGTGTGTGTGTGTGTGTGTGTGTGTGTGTGTGTGTGTGTGTGGCGCCTCGTATTTACACCCCACTGAAACAGGAAGTTGTGAATGACCCTTTGAAGAGTTCCTAATAGTTCGAGTGAGCTGCAGAGCAGGCCTGACGACAGCTTCGCCAGTAAACACGAGGGAGAATCACTCTGAGCTCTGTTAATGAAGGTGCACTAGCATGACCTCTTGAACCCTGCACTGCACAAGCTTCCAGTGACCCTGCTTAATCTGTTTGCAGCTTCCCAGAAGTTTCCCACATATTTGCGCAAGGCATGGTAGTATCATGGATTCATGAATGACCTCCTCGTTATAAGCCCCGCCCCCTCACCTCGCCTGAGCGGTTCTTCTATAACTTCGACATGGCAAACTTTTGAGATGGTTAAAGTTAGCACACCTCTCTGTGCATGTCCATCTTTCTCTTCTCCTCCAGGCTAAACCGGCTTCACGTCACCGTTCTCTGGAACTTCGGCGCTACACATGCACACATGCAGATGATTCACACGCTCACCTGCCCTCCTACGCTCTGCCAGCCGCCCCTCGCTCATCTGCTCTCCTTTCACTGCTCTACTCCAGGAGCTGATTCCCACTTTTCATTCTTCGAGTCATTTTCCTGAATAACGGTTGAGCTTCTTTGACTCTAATCTCTCTTATTTCCACTCCCCGCTTCCTCATTATCAGTGCTGCTCATGTATAATATCACCCCAGTTTCATTTAAGGGGGTGGAAACGGCCAGGTTTCACTCAGAAGCCTAGTTCTCTTTCATTTAGCCTCATAGAGTTCCTGTTTCTGGCACGTTCTCAGATTAAATGCACCTTAAAATGACCTTTTCATTCACAGGAGTTATGATCAAACTATAAATGGCAGTCATGTTTTTACTGCCTTACTGGCTGTCCCACCTTAAACAACTATATATATATATATATATATATATATATATATATATATATATATATATATATATATATATATATCCAGTCACACCATATATATGTATAAGACCACCTGGGAGATCTTTTTAGGACCACTACAGGACCAACATGTTTGGGAAGTGGGTCTTTCTCAGCATTGCAGTGACACTGACATGGTGGTGTCTTAGTGTGTGTTGTGCTGGTGCGAGTGGATCAGAAATGAGGGTCGATGAAGGTGAGGAATGAGGATGGTGAGAAATAAGGTTGGTGAGGGATGAGGATGGTGAGGGATGAAGCTGGTGTGGAATGAGGATGGTGAGGATTGATGAAGGTGAGGAATGAGTATGGTTAGGGATGAGGTTGGTGAGGAATGTGGATGGTGAGGATGAGGTTGGTGAGGGAGGAGGCTGGTGAGGATCGATGAAGGTGAGGAATGAGGATGGTGAGGGTGGTGATGAAGGTGAGGAATGAGGTTGGTGAGGTAGGAGGCTGGTGAGGATCGATGAAGGTGAGGAATGAGGATGGTGGGGAATGAGTATGGTGAGGGTGGTGATGAAGGTGAGGAATGAGGATGGTGGGGAATGATAAAGGAGGAATGATGATTCATCCACACTGCACTGTGCGGCAGCAGATGAGCTATCATCTCTGACTGTCCATCTACAAGGTGGACCAGCAAGGTAGGAGTGTCAGTGAGTGGACACAGTGTCTCAACACTCCAGCAGCACTGCTGTGTCTGATCCACTCACACCAGCACCACCCACACTAACACACCACCACCACGTCAGTGTCACTGCAGTGCTGAGAATGATCCCCCACCCACAAAGTACCGCCTCTGTGGTGGTCCTGTGGGGGTCCTGACCATTGAAGAACAGGGTAATACAGTACACAGAGAAACTGTAGAACTGCAAAATGGCTGTATGGTAAATATTCTCAAAGGTTGAGGAAAGCTGCAAAGAGGAGTTTCCAGTAAAGTGCTCAGTGAGTGTATCTATATCGGAATCAGTAACAGATTTAAAAGACACACGTATAATATTTATACCATATGTCACACATACATAATTATATATCTTAAAAATGCAACGACTTTAATTTTACAGATACCAGCTTCAATGTCAAATAACTGTTTTGTCTTCCACCCATAGATACTTCCAAATTCAGCCGTATGTGTATGTATGTATGTATGTATGTGTGTGTGCGTGTGTGTGTGTACGTGTGTGTGTGTGTGTGTGTGTGAGAACTTGGACTGTGTGAACTTAACCAGCACCGCTACTGTTTACTATTCAGAGAATGGCTATATGAACATATCACTAAGCAGTGAACAGGGTACGCAGCATGTGCAATATGCATATATTAACATTTAAAGTGCCACACAACCCCATCAGGTGTGCATGAATTAACACCGCTGTGTTGAGCTGGCATGTGGTTAGTAGGAAGGCTGCAGCAGTGTCACAGATTCAAAACTTCATACTAAAAACTACATGATATGCATTTTCATATGTGTACATACACATCACACATGCATACAAACACACACACACACACACACACACACACATGCATACACACACGCATACAAACACGCACACACGCATACACGCGCACACACACACACACATACATCATTAAAACAACAGCTGCACAAATAGGTACACCCAGAAGGAATCAACCGACAGGCATGAAACTTGGTGAGTAGGTTTGACACTCTGAGACATGAGAAGTTTCACGCTCTGCCGTGAATCTGGCGTAAGCCAGGAAGGGCCTTATCTTCATACCTGACTGACCCAACACCCACAACTGTGGGTATTCAGCGAGCAGGTATGAACGAGGTCAGTCAGAGATATTACTCCCCACTGCTATCTACGCTAAGCGGCCTCAGCTTTTACGATGTCGCCAGTTCTGTGGAAGCAGGTGTTATCCACTCGGTGGCTCTCTGCACCATGTAGCCTGTCAGACCCCCTTTCCTGTCAAAGTAGACTAGGGACAGCCATGGTGAGCTCTTACTGCAGCGCCCCCTAGTGGTCATTCCGCAGGCAGAATGGGAATTGACAGGCTTAGTCTAAAGTCATATGGTGAATAATCAGAGATCAGTACCTTAACGCCTTAACCCTAACGCCCTAACCCTAAGATGCTGTTGGCTCTCAGTGTGTATAATTTTCTGACACAGTGGTGGTGGTAACGGGACCCAGGGGGGTCTCCATGTCTACAATACACATACAGTGCTATCCAAAACCTCCAGTGAACCTACATCGGAATCTTAATATGGAATTCTGATGATGATGAAATAATGGGAAATGGGAAAAGCTTTGGGGAGTTAAATATGTATTCTCTTTAAACTGTTGCCATCAGGCAGCATATTCATAATCATTTCATACAACAACTTTCTGTGAGGACGTGAGGTGGACGTCCGGTTCCTGTCAACCGGTTCCTGGACCACTCCTGTCAACAAGTTGCTCTAGATTGGAGCATGTCAGACGACGCCTAATGATAGAACCGTGTGGACTTACCTCTTTATCCCACTCTTTTCATATAACAGCACGTCATTAATACCCATCACTGTTCCAACCCGGACCTGAAAAGACCACCCCAGTCTGCATCCCTGTACATACGCCCACCCTTTCTGCCTGTTCTATCTCCATTCATCCATCCATCCATCAACCTGTCTATCTGTCTCTCCCTCCATCCCCTTTCCTTCCGTCTGTGCTAACAGATGAGCTATCGTTAATGACGCTGCGGTGACAGACAGACGGACAGACGCTGCCGCACACCATATCTCTCATTAGTGTAGTTTCAACAAAACTTTCTCCTCTCCCGTCTGCGGTGTCTGGCGGAGCTTTGTGCGAGTTGGCAGCAGGGGAGAAACCTCCAGAGAGGAGAGGCGCACCGCTGACAGCTTTATTTTTACTCCCAACCGAAAACGAAAACCGCACACACACTGAACCACACACGGCGTTCCACTCAGGGTTTAAATCTGAGTGATGAGCGAATGATGAGTCTTTAGACACGGCGCGGCTACAATACAGCCATCACCTGTACGGAGGACAAACACGTCAGACCGGATCTCCTGAGCCAGACATCACGACCCACTCTGGAAAGGCCACCGGGTATCTCGCCTCGTGATCTGCTACGGTTCCGTGGAGTCTCAGTAGGGTTTTAATTTAACATAGCAATGGCAAAATGCCAAACGGCACGCTAGTTAGCCAAACTTACAGCTGGAAAACCTCCTTTTTATTATTTTTATATATTTAGTATATTTCCAGCTTTCATTGCTGTTACTTTATATTTGAGAGACACTACATTGCCTCCACTCGCATATGAACTTGAGTGACATCCCATTTTTAATAGGGGTATAACGGCTTCAGCTCTTCTGGGAAGGCTTTCCATAAGGCTTAGGAATGTGTTTATGGGAATTTCTGACCATTCTTCCAGGAGCACATCTGTGAGGTCAGAAACTGATGTTGGACGAGAAGGCCTGGCTCTCAGTCTCCGCTCTAATCCATCCCAAAGGTGTTCTATCGGGTTCAGGTCTGGGGAATTAGTGGGCCAGGGTAGTACTCGAAAGACCTGTTCCTCCTCAGAAAATAAAATTACAAACGTGATGATAAATTTATAAGACCAAACCGAAACTTTTACAACCTACGAATCCTGGAGGTCTAACACACAGGAAGTGCTTGTTGCGGACCCTGGTCAATCAAACTAGGAGTGGAGTTTGGGACGAGGCTAATGCTGACCTTACACCCAGCGACTTTTCAGTGATTTTACTGACGCAGACAAAATCATGAGAGTCTTGCTAGAGTTGCGCCCAGCTCGCATCATCTCGATCGTTAAGTGTAAGGTGGTCCTGGCGTTCCGATAAAATCTACAGTGTTTAATATTATCGTGAGTCGTAGGTCTCGGCTCACGCAAATAGTGACAGAGGTCAGAACTCTATATAGTATATATAGAACTCTATCGAACCAGACACCCGATGCTCATATAGCTAGCTTGAGTTAGCGAACATCAGAGACCCTACCTGAAACCAAGCACACTGAATCACGTGGCACATCTTATGTTTCTGCGTTGGTTTGGTATTTTAACTAACTTACCATAACGTCTACCTGAAGGGAGGTAGGGAAGAGATGAAAGTGCCGGGTTCAATAAAGACAATTAAGAAAACACTGAAGGCAAAAGAATCTCAGTGTTAGCTACTGTAGCCTTATGCTAGCTTTCTGGCTGATATAATAACGAACAATTAATAATAATAAAACAGCTGGCCACTTTATTAGAAATACCTGCCTTGTGCTTCCACTAACTAGCAACATTATTAGAAACGCCTCCCTTGTGCTTCCACTTACTGGCCACTTTATTAGAAACGCCTGCCTTGTGCTTCCACTAACTGGCCACTTCATCAGAAACGCCTCCCTTGTGCTTCCACTCACTGGCCACTTTATTAGAAACGCCTGCCTTGTGCTTCCACTAAATGGCCACTTTATTAGAAATGCCTGCCTTGTGCTTCCACTAACTGGCCATTTTATTAGAAACGCCTGCCTTGTGCTTCCACTAACTGGCCGCTTTATTAGAAACAGATTTACATTTACATTTAAGTCGTTTAGCAGACGCTCTTATCCAGAGCGACTTACAACCGTGCTTAGTGTTCCGTAGGATAGTATTTCTCAGCTAGTACAGGAAGGTTAGAGCCTAGAACTCACCATGAGCTCAGACACTGCCCGAACAGGGGGCCAGTGCTGATACCTAGAGATCAATACACAGACATATAAAGCAAATAGAGCACTACCTGACAACCCCAGCCCAGCACTCATTCCTATAGAGGAGAAAAGGTTGTTAAGTTCAACACAATACACACAACTTACACCTCTACTAGAGCTCACTCACTTCCACCATCTGGGAGCCAGGACAGAGAAGAGTCTGGATGGTGGTTTGAGTTGAGTTGTACTTGAAGCTCAAAGGGCTCGAGGTACAGATCGACTCTTCACCATTGCCATAAGGTAGGGAGGCGCTGGTCCGGTCTTGGCTCTGTAGGCCTCAGAGTTTTAAACCTGATGCGGGCAGCAACAGGAAGCCAATGAAGGGAGCGCAGCAGTGGAGTGACGTGGGTGAACTTCGGAAGGTTGAAGATGAGACGGGCTGCAGCGTTCTGGACCAGTTGCAAGGGCCTGGTGGCCCGTAGAGGAAGACCAGCCAGGAGAGAGTTGCAGTAGTCCAGCCTTGAAATGACCAGAGACTGGACCAGCAGCTGGGTGGCCTCCTGAAAGAGAAAGGGTCGAATCCTCCGGGTGGTGTAGAGGAGGAATCTGCATGACAGAGTCAGGTTCGCTATAGGAGCCGAGAACGATAACTGGCCATCCAGAATCACTCCAAGGCTTCCAGCATCCTCAGTCGGGGCGATCAACGAGTTCCCCAATGAGATGGCGAGATCACGGTGAGTGCTGGGGATTAACAGCAGCTCAGTCTTGCTGGGATTGAGCTTAAGGTGGTGAGCTGTCATCCATGAGCTGATGTCGGTCAGGCATGCTGTGATGCGGTTGCAGATCTGTGTATCAGATGATGGGAACACCTCCCTTGTGCTTCCACTCACTGGTCACTTTATTAGAAACACCTCCCTTCATTGGAGGCCTGAACATCGAGCCGGACCTTCTGTTTGAGTGTTCTGGCGAGTGGAAGACCTGGACTTGGAGTAGGACCGTAAATGATGTGGATACTCTGCATGTTGACAACATGACCACACTGACTGTGCTGATACTCCGGCCTTGCGTTCCCTGTATGGTACGGTGTAGTTAAAAAGCAGAGCGGAACACATGGGACTCTGGGAAGGCTCCCCTGTGAGTGGATCCGAATGATTTCACACTCCAATCAACTCCAACTCTAATGTCAACTTTCAAATCCAATCTATTTCTGTTGGCCGAGCGCAGCTGCTTTCTAATGGCCTTCTTTTCTCTCTCTGATGACAGGCACGCGTGTGCCGATGAATAGAGCCTTATTAGAGGTGTGAGAATCCGTCCCTCAAATCATTAGACGAGATTCCCCGCATGAATTATGGAAAGTTCCCCTTAGCTGAAAGAAAGGGAGAGAGAGAGAGAAGGCGAGGCCGACGGAGAAGAGCAGGGAGGAGACAAAGGGAGCGATATGGAGGGCTGAGAAACAGGAGATGAGGGTTTTGTTGGAGGAATGCCTTTAAAATAAAAAACCTTCATTACAGCCAGAACAATACTGTCCTCGCTCAGCCTCGCTCAGCCTCGCTCAGCCCCGCAGACTGACGCCGCAGGCACAAAGACATCACGACAGAGTCAGAGCGCGCTCAGAGCCACGAGTCTTCATGAGTCCTGCTCAAAACCTTCATTTCAGGGGGGAAGAAAAATGAGCCGAACGTGGAGCTTCACAACATCAGCCATCACCCGAGCAACTCCGGTGCTGGGGGAACCTGAACGCTGACTGACTGACACTGCGGTGAGAACGCCGGATTCTCCAACACGGGCAACAAACTAAAATATCTAGAACCTAATCAGCCACGGCTGAAGCGTACTGCCATGACCCGCATGAAGAATCTGCACAAACCCTTCACATCTCACCTCTGATGACTGCTCTACACCGGTAACCGGCCACTTTATTAGAAACACCAGCCCTGTGCTTCCACTAACTGGCCGCTTTATTAGAAACACCCACAATGTGCCTCCACTAACTGGCCGCTTTATTAGAAACACCCAGCATGTGCCTCCACTAACTGGCCGCTTTATTAGAAACACCCAGCATGTGCCTCCACTAACTGGCCACTTTATTAGAAACGCCTGCCTTGTGCTCCCAGCAAACCAGCCACTTTATTAGAAACACCAGCCCTATGTTTCCACTAACTGGCCGCTTTATTAGAAACACCCACCATGTGCCTCCACTAACTGGCCGCTTTATTAGAAACACCCACCATGTGCCTCCACTAACTGGCCGCTTTATTAGAAACACCCACCATGTGCCTCCACTAACTGGCCGCTTTATTAGAAACACCCACCATGTGCCTCCACTAACTGGCCACTTTATTAGAAACGCCTGCCTTGTGCTCCCAGCAAACCGGCCACTTTATTAGAAACGCCTGCCTTGTGCTTCCATTCACTAGGCACCTCTGTCTCTGTTTAGCATGGGGAAATTTGGTGTCACAGTGCCCATTACATGCCCTGCCGTTGAGGTGGTCCAACAGAGGCTCAGCTGGGTTCAGGTCTGGGGAATTAGTGGGCCAGGGTAGTACTCGAAAGACCTGTTCCTCCTCAGAGAATAAAAATACAAACGTGATAACAAATTTATAAGACCAAACCGAAACTTTTACAACCTACGAATCCTGGAGGTCTAACACAGAGGAAGTGCTTGTTGCGGACCCTTGTCAATCAAACTAGGAGTGGCGTTTGGGATAGTGACGAGGCTAATGCTGACCTTACACCCAGCGACTTTTCAGTGATTTTACTGACGCAGACAAAATCACGAGAGTCTTGCTAGAGTTGCGCCCAGCTCGCATCATCTCGATCGTTAAGTGTAAGGTGGTCCTGGCATTCCAATGAAATCAACCGTGTTTAATATTATTGTAAGCCGTAGGTCCTGGCTCACGCAAATAGTGACGTAAACATTGTCGACAACCAATAG
>JAMWET010005489.1:30000-87500 GCA_024036415.1 Prochilodus magdalenae
AGCTTAGACTACATCGACTGCACAAACCGCCGTAGCAGGAAGTACAGCCAACTTCTAAGACTCCGTAGCTGAGGGAGCCTACTGCGTACCAGCAGGTCTCCCAGTTTTGGATTCTTCCGGTAGGCCGAGATAACCCTATGGTGGCACACTTCCTTTGGAGAAGGTCGTTATAAGTGGGATCATTTCTGCGCTATTCGTCTCCTTATTGGTCCAGGAGTTTTTCAGGCAGCTCCTGAGGAAGGAGCGGGAGTACCCTCGTTGCCTGAGAGCTCGGGAAAGGACCGTTTTTGTGTCCCAAAAATTCTCCCGGCTGCGTGCAGATTCTCTGGAACCTGAGCAGCTGAGACTTCACAATCCCCCTGTAAGTGTGCTTCGGGTGGTAGCTTCCCCATTGTAGTTCCCTTAACCTGGAGGTAGAATTTGGAATCGAATTCAAAATCGTTCTTGTTTAAATTCATTTCCAATAGTTTTAGTAGAAGATCGTCAGGTCTGTTTTTATCAGGGTACCTGGCGAACCATTCGGTTACCGCTTCCAGTCCTGCTGGTGTCTCGATCTATGTCTATGGTGAAAAGGAAACAGTCCGGTGAGAGAATGAGATTTCAGATTTTTTCAATGAAGTCATATGTGTCTTATATGTAGCTGGGGTGTCTGGTGCTAATCGGCTTCAGGAAGTGTTCGATGTATTGCGCTGTGCCGTAGGTCTCGCTGTCGCAGTCGCATACTTTTGGGCGGCCTGGTGGCATCTCGAACGGGACGCTCCAGGACTGCGGGTCTTTATGGATTTTAGGGAGCAGATAGAAACACCTCTGGACAGCAGGACACATGTGGACAGCAGTAGTCTCCTGTGGTACTGCTGAACGTCCAAGGTGAGTTGTTTTTTCATGTTTATGTTTATTTTGGGGGTGGGAACAAAAGACAAGCCCTTGTTTAAGAGTCTGAGTTGACCTGTGGTGGGGGTGAAGTGCTTAGACAAATTCAACACCTCACCCCCTCTATGCAGACCCAGTTTCGGGTTCACAGGGCTGAAAAGTTTAAGCCCAGTGCTCAAACATTGCTTTGGTGTCCAATGGATTTTGTCCTGTGTGACCCTAAACTGGGCAGTTGGTAGTGGGGGGAGGAAGGCCATGTTCCTCCGAATGTGGTCATTCAGACAGGAGAGCATGTTTTGGAGTAATTGATTATGGGGATCCAGATCGCAGCCCCAGGGAACTTGTCCGATGCCGCTTTAATGGCCCGCTGCATCTGTTTGACCGCAGTTTCTTTTCCTTTTTGGCCATGGTGGTTAAGGCCGAAGGCCAGGATGACCGTCTCTACCCTAGTCACCACCGTAGCCTTGTTTATAAAGTTCTCTGCGTGTCGGAATGTGCCCCCCTGTCGATCTGGACATCCCCAAAGGTGTGTTCCGGGATCCTGGCCAGATTGGAGTCCCCTATGGTACAGATGGATTTGTGGGCCTTAAATGCCCAGGTAAGTAGGGCTGACCTCCCGTTCCTCTCTTGGAGAGCTAGCCAGTGGGTCAAGAGGTGAAAGGATGTCACCAATCTCAGTGTCCTGTGGAATTTTGGGTGACTCTGGTGCTACACTCGGGGTTTGGGTAGGTGTAGCGGGAGGATCCTGATTGGACTCCTCAGTTTGTGGGGAGGTGGCATATCCCGCATGCACCTCTACCACGGCTGGGGTTTTACAGCCAGTCTCAGCCCGCGGCTCATCGATAAGCGGCGGGATGGCTGTTTCCTGTACAACCGGGCACAGTTCAATTTGGAATAATTCAGAGTGGTCCTCTGGGTGGACGACTGCTGGATTAATTTCTTTAGGCCCCTGTGCGCAAACCCCACTTATTTGTTTTTTTAGGGTTTTTGTTTTTTAGGGTTAATGTTGGGGATAGTGTTAAGGTTGGGGTTAGGGTTAATGTTGGGGACAGGGTTATGGTTGGGGATAGGGTTAATGTTGGGGTTATGGTTAATGTTGGGGTTATGGTTAAGGTTGGGGTTAGGGTTAAGGTTGGGGCTAGGGTTAATGTTGGGGTTAGGGTTAATGTTGGGGTTAGGGTTAATGTTGGGGATAGGGTTAATGTTGGGAATAGGGTTAAGGTTGGGGTTAGGGTTAAGGTTTGGGTTAATGTTGGGAATAGGGTTAATGTTGGGGATAGGGTTAATGTTGGGGTTAGGGTTAAGGTTGGGGATAGGGTTAATGTTGGGGTTAGGGTTAATGTTGGGGTTAGGGTTAATGTTGGGAATAGGGTTAATGTTGGGGATAGGGTTAATGTTGGGGATAGGGTTAAGGTTGGGGTTAGGGTTAAGGTTGGGGATAGGGTTAATGTTGGGGATAGGGTTAAGGTTGGGGTTAGGGTTAAGGTTGGGGATAGGGTTAATGTTGGGGATAGGGTTAAGGTTGGGGTTAGGGTTAATGTTGGGAATAGGGTTAAGGTTGGGGATAGGGTTAATGTTGGGGTTAGGGTTAAGGTTGGGAATAGGGTTAAGGTTGGGGATAGGGTTAATGTTGGGGATAGGGTTAAGGTTGGGGTTAGGGTTAATGTTGGGAATAGGGTTAAGGTTGGGGTTAGGGTTAAGGTTGGGGATAGGGTTAAGGTTGGGGATAGGGTTAATGTTGGGGATAGGGTTAAGGTTGGGGTTAGGGTTAATGTTGGGAATAGGGTTAAGGTTGGGGTTAGGGTTGGTTATGGTTTGGGTCTCCAGGAAGTGAATGGGAATCTGTGTAACACCCACAGAAATTCACTAGAGTGTTCAGCAGGAGAAACAGACAGAGGTATGGAAAAAAGAAAGAAGGGAATGGGAGAGAGACAGAAGAAAAGGAAATGGAGAGAGAGAGAGAGAGAGAGAGATGTACAGAAAACAAGACAAAGATAAGGAAGGAAAAAACAGTGATAGAAAAGAAAAAGAGAGGGAGGGGTGGATTAGAGAAAAAAAGGAAAAAGAAGCATGAAGGGAAATGATGATAAAAGAAAGAGAAGAGGAGAGAGTGAGAGAGACATAGAAAGAGAGAGAGAGAGAGATAATGTATTGATCTGTTTATCAGGAGAGACAGACCCGAGGGAGGAGAGAGACAGAGAAAGAAGGAACTGTAGGATTAGTTTGAAAACAGTCAGTGCTGAGTGATACGATCTCTCTCTCTCTCTCTCTCTCTCTCTCTCTCTCTCTCTCTCTCTCTCTCTCTCTCTCTCTCTCTCTCTCTCTCTGTCTCCCTCCCTCTCTTTCTTTACTTCTCCTCCTCTTTCATCCTTAGCTGTTGCAGTCTGGCTTTGCTCTGTGGATGCTAGGCCGCTAATGCTAACTGGGTCGCCCCCTCTGACTGCCTCGTCCGTCACAATCAGAGATATTTTTGAGTCGGGGGATAAAAATAAGACTGTGACAGACAGCCGGAGTTTAATGGACCTCCCGGGGGCAGCCGGTTTTAGGCCTGCTGATAAATTATTATGAGACGGCGTGCTTAAACTCTCACAGTCCTCCACCTCCACCCGCCTGCTCCCACCATTACCTCCATATCCTCAATAATGCATCACCAAAACAGCCCCTCTTAAACGATCACGGCATCACTGATCCCTCGGCACAGCTCTCAAGTATAACTCTGTGTCGGTGATGCAGGCAGAGAGCTGAATGTGAGAGGCGCGAGATGCAGCCCGCGAGCCAGCTGCCGACGCTCATCCTGCTCGTGCTAATGGGCACGGAACTCACGCAAGTAGGTCCATCGCCATCTTATCACCAACACCACCCCCAACCCCGCACCACACCACGCCGAGGTTACGCCGACGCTAAGCCGATGTTAACCTCCGGGAAAGTGTAAACGGCTCGCTCTCATGGCCGCCTAACTTGCAGACCAGTTTCTCAGCAGTTAGTGAGTGATGTGGTGGGGGGTCTCAGGATTAGCCTGGGAAAGCAGCCTGGAGTTAAAGTGACGTTAAGCCGGCCGGGAGAAGGAATTACAAGCAGGTGCGATCCTCTGTAGGGGATCCTGTTGGTGTTCAGTGACCTGTAGTCCCCTAACGCCCGGTGGTCGGCCAGGGGGGAACAAAATCCCTGAAATATTCCAGAGGTCCGGGAACAAGCCGGAGTTCTGTACTGTCCTTCAGGGACAGCATTTCCCTCTGAGAGGCTCCAGTCTAACAGGTTTCCTTTTCATACGGTACACAGTACCAGTACTCAGCTTGTGGCTCCTCTGATCCCGCCATCCTGATTTGGGCTCCAGAAAGAAGTGGGCTTGGGCATACTTTCTGTATGCTGGGACGCGAGCTGGGATCGTTTTCAGGGGGGCTGCTCAGGCAGCTGAGGTGTTCTCAGGAAGTGGAAGTTTATCTGTTTATTCCGCTGACCACTTGTGGGCACCAGGGGGCAGTCTAATTTCGCGAGCTCCATGCATTTGCTGGGCTATAGCTACGAGTCTAAAACCTAGGCCCCTATCCTTGAAGACGTTTGCTTGGTCATTCCGCGTTATCCTGAATGTGCTGTCCTCATCTCCGGGGGCAACATTATGTGACCGTTAAACCTGGACCACCTGTACCAACTGCGACTTCCAGTGTCATCTTCCACCTGCCATTACACCCATTTCCCTCAGGGCTGGTGGGATCATGGCGTTGGGCGTGCCCTTTGGGCCTGTGCTCTGGAGTTTGTAGGTGCCAGTCCTGTGTCCTGTGTGTGCAGTAATGGTGCCAGACTTTATGCCCAGGATCATATGGCATGGCCTAGCAAGTTGGGATGGTGACAGCAAGGTCCTTGAGTTGTAGGTAGGGATGCACTGATCCAGCTTTCCCAGTTCTGATACCAGCACAGATACATAAGCTTCGCATATCTGTCGATACCCGATCCGATAACCGTATACTTCACCATGCTGGTGTGACGTGCGGCACCAGGATTGACAGACACTGCTTTACTAAGCTCACTCGTACAGCCGACTCTCTGGCTCACTCCATGATGTTGTTCCTGTTTGTGAGTCAAGTCTACTGTAAGGTCTCGGGTTCCTGCAGGTCCACCTCCGGCCACTCGGGGGAGACAAAGAGCAACCAATGAGCAATGAAGCGGCTAACGCTAACACCTGCAGCTACTTCAGCGTGAGAGTGCCGGCCCTTGGCTGCTCAGTCTTGAGTTCCCATTGTGACTAGCCAGTAGAAGGTTTCGTGCCTCTCGAGGCAGGTTGCCTCGCCTCCTCTTCAGGGCACACTCGTGCCACTGAGGTACTGAGGAAAAAACTCTGTACGAGTCGGGTGCTAGCAGGGTTTGATTGTGAGCCTCCTTTTCGTTTGAGGAAGCTGTTTTGGTTTGCTTCATTGAGCACGCCAGTTTCTCCTCCTGGCAGTCTTTGTTTGTTCCCCGGTTGTAAGTTGTGCCTCTGCACGTTGAAAGTCCACTCTGCTGGGGAACTGTTAGCTCACCTCGTAGCGCTAATCACAGGGATCACGGTACAAGCCTCGCTGAGGTGCGACAGTTGGTCTACAGGCACCCTGCAAACATGCTATTGACGGCATAGCGCACATCGCACATCGCTAACGTATGAGAGTATGGATCGTCCTAAGTATCCGATACCCGATCCAGCTAAATGAATTCATATCGGAGCCGATATCCGATCCTAGTATCGGATTGGAGCATCCCTAGTAGTAAGTGTAATATTGGAGTGTCACACACACGTTTGTTTCTGTGAATTGTAGGGACATTACATTGACTTCCATTCATTTCCTGGAGATTTACCAAAACCTTAACCAGAACTAATACTAGCCTAACCCAAACCTAATCCTATCCTTAAGATCGATACCCGATCCAGCTAAATGAATTCATATCGGAGCCGATATCCGATCCTAGTATCGGATTGGAGCATCCCTAGTTGTAGGTGTAATATTGGAGTGTCCACCTCATAGATAGAAGACCTGACTGGGCTAAACGAGCTCCATCTGCCGGGGTTCCGAGTCAAAGCCGATCCGATCCATCTGGTTATGCTGCTAAACAATCGGTTGCACCGTAACGTAGCAACCTCTGTTCAAATGACGAGAAGGTGTTGTTACGGCCACCGGCCATCGTATACTTGTGTGCTTCCAGAGGGGCTGTTTATGTCGTGACTCCGGTTTCAAGATTGCGTCCTTCAGTAGCAGGCTTGTGATTGGTCAATTTGCATGTCACTTGAATGTATTAGCTGTATGGGATTATTAGCTGGATTGGGTGTCGGATATTTAGGACGATCCATACTCTGATATGTTGGCGATGTGTGCTATTACATTAGTAGCACTTATTCGGCGGGCCGTGGCCTAGTTACCTGAACACAGGTACCAGACAAGGTACCCTTTCCGGTAGAGAGCCTGGCATGGGGAGACTATGGATGCAGTAATCCAGGAGAGGCCATATTTTAGTGATTTCCTGCCTAACAAGTCGGTCAGTGGCCACATGCGGATTACTGCACTGAGAAATAAGGGGCACATACACTTTCCCTGGGAAATGAAACTGGCTCGGACCCCAGCTGCTCCCATGAGGCTAATGTAGCTAACAAGCAATGGAAGCCTCATCTACAGTAGAGCAGCTGCGGTGGTATGTATGGGTTTGGTAATTCTTCATGCAGACTGATGAGGCAGACGAGCAAATCTTCTCCCGTGGGTGGCATTTCCAGTTGGGTCCTCTTGGTATTAAAGCGTTTGATAGAAGCACTAGAAGACTGTTTTGATTGCAGGTCCCTGAAAAGATGAGATAGGAAACGTCAGCTGTATGTGAAACGAGGAGAACAGTGTCACCTTCAGCCCATACAGATGTGATTTTGTAGAGAACTGGAGGGAAAGATCAAAGGCGCATTGCAAGAGGCATACAGTGACACACACACACACACACACACACACACACACACACACACACACACGTTTGTTGTAGTTTGTAGGGACATTACATTGACTTCCATTCGTTTCCTGGAGATTTGCCAAAACCTTAACCAGAACTACTACTAGCCTAACCCAAACCTTAATCCTAATCCTAACCTTAACATTACTTTGAGTCTCACCCTAACTCAGACCCTTACTATAACCCTAAGTCTAACCCTAACCTCTTAACCTAACCTTACCCTTAACCCTAATCCAAACTTCACCCCAACCCTGACCAGAACCTTACCCTACACCTAAACCATGTATCCTTCTTCAAAGTGAATGAATGTTGTGGGGACCAACTTAGTGTTACCCTTATGGAAGAAAGGTACTCTCTCACACATATACACACACACACACTCACCCATATACACACACACACACACACACACACACACACTCACCCATATACACACACACACACACACACACACACCCACATATACACACACACACACACTCACCCATATATACACACACACACACACACACACACACACACACTCACCCATATATACACACACATACACACACACACACACACACACACACACACATACACACACTCACCCATATATACACACGCATACACACACACACCCATATACACACACACACACATACACACACTCACCCATACACACACACACACACACACACACTCACCCATATACACACACACACACATGCACACACACACTCACCCATATATATACACACACACACACTCCTCAACCATATACACACACACTCAACCATATATACACACACACACACATACACACACTCAACCATATATACACACACACACACACACAAATGCATTTGGTGTTATACCTTCAGGACAGCCTCATATTGAAAGTAAAACACAATATAAAATGTGCCATAACTTTTCTATATGTAGCATTTTTGACACCAGTGAGCTACATGCAATGTGCAGAAGTGTGTTCTCTGTAGAGGAATGTCAACATATAGAAAACCAGCATATAATTTCACCAGACGTTTGCACGCAGATGTGCATGTACTAGCACGTCCATACACCTGACATAATGAGTTACAGGCCTCATATTTACAAAATAAATGCTCTGTATATGTTATAAATGTTATGTATGTGTCTAAATGTAATACAATTATATAAACTACATTTAGTATACATAGTATATGTAATATAGAATTACTTATATGTAAGTATCTACATGTATTATGTCCCTTATATATTAAATATATGCCCTTATCTGTACCATGCATATATTAATAGTCTAAGCTGCATCCTAAAAGTAACCCTAGTCTGAACAGGAACAGTTTGTGAGCCCTATATGTGAACCCAGAACCTCAACAATTGCCTCAGTTCCGGGTCCAGGATTCTTCCTGGAAAGTTCTAGCCCTCCAGCTGAGTGGAATCTTTTCTCATGTAGACTCCGGAGTGTGTTTGTGTGGTGAGGTGATGGAGCACCGTGGAGGTCGCCGCCCCGAGGGTGTGCATATGCGTTCCTTGTTGATTTTGTTATTCTTGTCTGGATGCTGAATGGTCACGCGCGCCTGCTGTAATTACAGGGATGTGCACGGGTACTTGAGTACTCGGTTAACCGTTCAAGGTGCCAGTGTTTGAATCCTGAGTACCCTCTGACTAAGGAATCAGTGAAACGCTGCTCTGACTTTCTAACAGGACTGTACACAGTGCTGTGACTGTAAGCCAGCCTGTGCTAGTGGGCTTAACGTGGACACTTTGTGAGGGATGGGTTGGTAAGGACATTTCTGAGGGAGCAGGGACAGCGCAACTAGCTCTGGTGCAGCTATTTCGCTAACTACGGCCCTGTTTGGACAGGATTAGTTTCACTTTGAGGAGGAGTAATGTAAGTGGACTGAAAAAATCATGTGTGCCATGGACTCATGTCCGTGTTAGAAGACATGCCTTTCATTTCATTGGTTTAGCAAGTTTATGTGACATGCTATGTCAATTAGTGAGCTCCCGTCTGACCCATCCATGAAGTGAAACACCCACATACACACTCACTAGTGAACACACACACTAGGGGGCAGTAAGCACACTTACCCGGAGCGGTGGGCAGCCCTATCCATGGCGCCCGGGGAGCAGTTGGGGGTTAGGCGCCTTGCTCAAGGGCACCTCAGTCGTTACTATCAGTTCAGGGAATCAAACCGGCAACCCTCTGGTCACAAGGCTGGTTCCCTAACCTCCAGCCCATGACTGCCCCAGGTGAGTAAAGCATCATTTGTGTTTTATACAGGTTAGGATTAGATTTGAATTCTGTTCTAGTATTGTGCCCGACCCCCAAAGCCCAACCCCAACAACCTGAAGTTAATTTTGTGGCTCAGAAGGTAAAAGGCGCCGTAATCCTTACTGCTGCGGGAGCATGCAGTCGGTACAAATGGGCGACATGGCGTATTCGGACGGGACTAAAATCAGCGAGGGACAATAATCACATTACCCCACCTCCCTATGTAAAACGAATCCCGTCCGAATAAGGCCTAAGCTAGCTACTCTAGCTGTTGGTAGCTAAGTCCAGAAAGTAGGGATGCACTAAATGTTCAGCAACTGAAATAATTTGTCTGGAAATGGCGGAAAAAAAACACTTTCGGTGTTCGGCTAAATAATTCAATCATTTTTTGCCCAACAATGACGTTTTTATTGACGCTGTTACCTTTTTCTAGTTCCTGGATATAGAACTTTTACTTGTTAGCTCCAGGGCTAGCTCCAGGGCTAGCTTCAGGGCCCATCTGCTCTAGGCTAGTACCCACTTTAGCACTGTGCACACTGACGCTTCCCAGCTCTTATTCGGTTTCAGCACTCGAGCCAAACGCAGCTCCAGACGGAGTAAAGACCAGAACAGAGCCGCTACAGCGAGACAGATAGACAGCAGCTTCTCAGCACATGTGTGCAGACACTCACTCTCGCGCATGCGGCTTTTCTCTCTCGCTCTCTCTCGGCACGCATGCTCACTTCTTCCCTAAAGAAACACGAACCCCAGTTTCACAACATGGCAATAAAATCATGACCAGCGTTAAGTGAGGCGCTCTCTGTGAATGCAGCGTTCGTGCTGGCTGGGCTGGGATGGTTTTGTTGCTGATATGTTTAAGTCATATTGTGCTTTGTTGGTGTGTCTGCTGGGATACAGTGTCTGCGGTTAAGAATGTTCAGTGTTGAATAAATATGTTTAAACTGCAGTTTAGTGATAGTTTGTCCTTGGAAAACCAAAAAAAACATGTAGGTCTTTTTAATGACAGGCCATGAAAAAATATATTCAGCGTTTCCCCTTTTGGCCAAATGTTTAATTAGTTCGGTTTTGGCTTTGCTCAAAAATGTTAATTTCTCTGCATCCCTTCCAGAAACAGCGGAAATATACTTCCCTGAGAGAACAACATGTTTGGACTGTTTCATCCGCTGAGGATAAATGCATCAAAGCCTGTTCCAGTTAGCATTAGCTAGTTAGCTCATTCAGAGAGGCAGCGTTCTGTGAAGTGCACTTGAAACAGCACACAAAGAATTACACCTGGGTGTTCGTTGACCGTTATTTAGGTTTAGGATGACACTACGATCATGAAAACATTTGGAATGTGTGGTTGTGTGGTGTGCCTTTTAGGCTAGCAGTGTAGCGTACGCTAAATAAGCTAGCTAGTCAGTGAGCTACCATGAAACAGCCCAACAAATATTCATTATAAACTTCAACATAAGTTATCACTGTCCAAGTATCCGAGTTAAAAGTACCATTTTTACTGTGCAGCTTAAAGGGAAATGTTTCGAATGTCCAGCCTGATTCAGTGTTTAAGATGTAAACAGAGTCATTAAGTAGTTTGGTGTGAATTGGTTGGTTGTAGAGAGTCATTTTATTTACTAGAAAAATGCGTTTCCTGAAGGATAAGCTTGCTCGGTGAGGAACGATGGATGAGTAAATGAGTGCGGGTCGGTATGACTGTGGATTAGTGTCTGGGGGCCAGCCATTAGTGAGTATGTGATGTTTGTTGGCTCTCGGGAGAACGGAAGCGTTACTGCTTGGTTTGGGTCAAAAATTACTGGGACTCTATGGGAGGAGTGAGGGACGAATAAACGACAGATAGAGGAGTGCGGGTCAGTATGGCTGTGGGTTAGTGCTTTGGGACCTGCCCTTAGTGTGTATTAAAGTTTCGCGCCTCTAGGCCGAACGAAACAGCTGGCTTTAGGTGGGTCCAAAAATGACTGGGACTCTATGGGAGGAACGAGGGAAATGGACGAGTGCGGGTCAATACAAAACTGAATTCCTGCTCGGGGCTGTGCCGAGCCAGTGTATCCAATTTGGTGTCTCTAGGTTAAGCGGAAGTGGGTTAGATTGCCACACGTTTTTCGATCCCATTTATTCTCTATGGGAAAAAAATTCCTTCCTACTCGGAATCCGTGCATCCGATCAAAAAGCTGTATACAAGCCCACATCAGCGGATCATACCGGATGATCTGGAGTTGGAACGGAGTTGATATCTTGAAAGCGAGATGAGTTAGTCGGCGATGAAACGGGAGAAACAGAAAAATCGAATAACCGTATAGTTGCTTTGCGATGCGCAACCATAATCAGATTTCTTGTTTTGGACTATTTTGCCTCAGAACGCCTGCATGTGTTCCTCCACCAAGAACGGATGTTAAGGCCAAAGCCTTACACCTAAAGCACAAAACTTCCAGAAAACACCAGGCAGCGCATTCATAACCACTTCATGTAGTAACGTTCTCTGCAGGAGCTTTTACAAAGTGGACGTCTGGTTCCAAGTGGAACTCCCCTTTAACGTTCAAAATCACTTGGTTTACTGCTTCACTCAACCAATCTGTTCCACTAGCCGCGTTCTCTCTCCACCCATCTCCCTCGAACTAGATTTTCAAACAATCGCACATCACATTAGCAACGCCCTTAGCGCTTTGGCAGAGTCTGATTTGGTGGGCGGCTGCTAAACGGAGCGTTCGGTACATAACCGAAAGAGAAAGCGGCATGCTGTTTTCCGAGGAGCCTGAAAAAGTGAATTTGTGCAGTGGAACATGGACACATCCCGGCTCGTTTTAATGACTGGGGTTCCTGTTCGCCGCCTTAAAACTGAAAGTCTTTATCGAGCCGCTATTTCATCAGATAGTCTCTCTTTCACGCTGTTGGAAGATTCCTGGTCTTTTCCCAGGAATTATTTTATCATGGGGGCCGGATCTAGCTGTCTCCATGGAGAAAGACTTAATGACGTAATTACCGGAGCTTAATAACAGTCTTCTATTTCCAGTAGAGGGTGAACTGTAGAAAAATGCATGGGACAATAGTAGTGCTTTAGAGAGAGGCTGCCTAGAGCAGAGGTGGGTGGTGTTTTATTGTTGTCGTGATACGTTTTTGTCATGATAAGCTTTTCTGAGCATATCGTTAGTACTTAAAGAGCAAGACCAATCAGATCAAACGCAGTACAGTATGGAAAACATTGTGATCAGCATCATGGACGCTTCCTAACCCTTTAACGTTCTGCTCAGCTGTTTGGTAGAGCACACTCTGAGTCACTATATCACCCATATATATAGTTGATAAACTTACCTCAAGCAGATTCTGACATCTCTACCAATCGGTAGAGGTATGTTTTTTAATAGATAAGCCTTTTTTTGCTCTTATTCAAGCAAGAAGTATTCCCATGTGGACACATGTGGATTGTTCTTGATGGAATTTTTAAAAAGTGAGCTCATTTCTTTCAACATATTATAGTTTCCGAGGTTTTAATGAACAAACAGAGCTATGTAACTTCATACAATAAAACGAAATCTATCAGAGGTAATCCAATTGTGGACTTCTGCCAAACAGTCTAATAGTTTTGTTATGCTAAAAATGTCTATGCTACGCTAATGAACTGGCTACATCCATTCGACTGACTGCTATCTCATTTACTATAGTGGTGCTGAGGTTTCCGTGGCAACAAAATGTTTGGTTAAACGTTCTTCTTCTGGAAACTCTCTTTTCTAATTGGGTAGACTTTTTCCCCACTAAACGTTTAATGATATTTGGCATGTTGTCAGATTTACAAACATGCTTCGGCATACTGTAAAGGTTTTTAGAGATATCCCAGACATAGTTACAGTTGCCAGGCTATGTAGTACCAACCGGGTGAACCAGTTTGCTACAGTGCCACCGTGGGGACAACCAGAGCCGAATCTCTAGTTAGTTAAGAACACCAATGACAGAACACCGACTGTGGGTGAAGCAGCTATTCAATGACTTTCCCTGAATTTGCTTTTGGGTGTTGATTTTGTCAAAGCGGATAGGATGATTTTATGAATTTATTTTTAGGGACCCCCTGGGATTTCAGTTTTGAGACATTTAGTGAGGGTTCTAGAGGATTTTGCACATTGGGTGCCCTATCACCTGTCCATCCAGCAATACATAGTGGAGACACAATAAACTGTGAATTAAAAATCATGCTATGTTTTTGAGAACATAAAAAAAGAGAGTTTTTGAGAATCGCAAAAGAGAGTGCACTGATCTTTGCAAGCTCCTAGCGCTCATTTTTAATGGGTGTCAACAATCTTTGTCGTTCATTAAGTCCGAGCACCCTATACAGTATTTTACCATCCCGAACCAACTCTTTTCAGCCCAGACGGACCGTCATGGACAGCCGTTACGTGCAGGACACCTCTTTTCCTCTTTCCTTCCTGTAGCAGCACATCAAGTTGCTTAGCTATCTGTGGCATGCCTCACATCACAGACCTCCTGCACATATTAAAAGACAGATGTTTTCAAAGCTTCAGATTTTAGCTCGTATAAAAAGACGGCTCATCCACAAGCACATTGCCAGGGGGCTGTCCCCAAGTTCAGCTCAGTGCGGTTCATCGTGCAGCGCCATGCCCCTTTGCCGCTTGCATCACGTGTCCCACAGTTCCAGACCAGAGACTTAATGGTGTTGGAACAGCACCGATTTTTTCAGTCACAGAACGATTGAGGCACCGGCACCATGTTGGTGGAAAAGGGCTCGTTGTGTCATGTGGCATTTTACCATTACTACATTAAATCAAAGCCACACTGAGACCACAGAATGGCACGTATACACAGAGCACGGCAGCCAGTCTTTTAGATGAACAGACAAATGCTAACGGTCTTATAGCTCAACTAGCGCTAACAGCTAATCTAGCGTTTTACAGCTGCTGTGTGTGAAAAGGCACTCATCTGATTCTAAGCCTGATACGTGATGCTGGAAGCTTTGTTCCTCTGCGTTTATATCATGTACACGTGTTGTAGAACTGAACACGGACCAGACGTTTATCGGCTCTCCCTGCCAGCGTCCTATAGCTGCGTTCTGCTCCATGATGCCGCACGACGCGGCGTATCCAGCGGCCTTCATTCAGATACACACATTCCACGTATGCATGCGCCACTGCTGTTATGTAATGTAGCACAAGGTGCAGAGTCTGTATGTGTGTGTGTCTTTCACCTGCTGCCCAGTCATCCCTACACTAACACCCCTGATACCCTGCCTTTCCTCGCTGGGAGAAACTTTAAAGAAGAAATGAGTGTTTGCTATGCAAATTACAGACTCAATCAATTCCGCCATGCAGGGGAGAGAGAGAGAGAGAGAATGAGAAGTGAAGGGCAGTGTTAACAAGACAGAGGAAAAGAGATTAAGACTGAGAACAGTGAGAACGAAAGGGGGAGAACAGAGCGAGAGACAGTAAGGAGTGGGGGAAGAAAACAATAGAGGAACTCAGAGTCTGGAAAATGCAGCACAGAAAGAAATCCTAGGAGTTACCGCTAGCAACCTGTGCTCATGCGGCTTCACCCAAAAACGTCCCACGGCCTTCTGCAGGAAATGAAATTTACACCACCACCACCACCACAACACCCCACCCCCCAGTGCTTCTTTAGTTACCATCGGAACAACGGGGCGAATGCGGCTAATAAGTACCCCAACTATCAGCCTATGGTAGGCCTCACGCTGCACGCTACTGAGCGACTTATTGCTCTTATAGAACAGCAGCCTCCAACATGAAATATAATAAGGTACACCATTGGACCTTTTTTCAGGCATTCTGCCCAGAAATATAGTGGAGTATGGTGTTGTTAGGAAGCATCAAGGGCCTGTTAAACGAAGAGAAGAGCGTTCAGTCACCCACCTTTGCGTTTCGTGGTCTTTCTAACTTTTTGTTTTAAAATAATGGATGTCTGTTGCAACATAAAGAGCCTGCTTAGCATGGCCACGCCTCCCATGTGTCCATGGGCGAGCAAGCCGGTATTGGGACACCATAATACTGTCTGGCCAGCAAATGACCAAATGCAGCACCCTGTTTCTACATGGGGTCGGAATCTCATCTGCCCCCTACATAGTGCACTACATCAGGACACCATAATACTGTCTGGCCACCAAAAGCAGCACCCCTCTTTCTACGTGGGGGCGGAATCCCAACTGCCTCCATGCCTCCTACATAGTGCACTACATCAGGACGCCATAATACTGTCTGGCCACCAAAAGCAGCACCCCTCTTTCTACGTGGGGTCCGAATCTCAACTGCCCCCTACATAGTGCACTACATCAGGACACCATAATACTGTCTGGCCACCAAAAGCAGCACCCCTCTTTCTACGTGGGGTCCGAATCCCAACTGCCCCCTACACAGTGCACTACATCAGGACACCATAATGCTTTGTGTGGTCACCAAATGACCAAAAGCAGCACCCCTCTTTCTACATGGGGGCGGAATCCCAATTGCCTTCCTGCCCCCTACATAGTGCACTACATCAGGACACCATAATGCTTTGTGTGGTCACCAAATGACCACCAGCAGCACCCCTCTTTCTACATGGGGGCAGAATCCCAACTGCCTCCCTGCCCCCTACATAGTGCACTACATCAGGACACCATAATACTGTCTAGCCACCAAATGACCAAAAGCAGCACCCCTCTTTCTACATGTGGGCGGAATCCCAACTGCCTCCCTGTCCCTACATCATATGGTTTAGCAATGATAAACTTTCACAACCCCATCGAGACGCTAGCAGACACCAGCATTACTGTAGACATGGTTTGACCCACTGGGAGTTTTATGGCTCCAGTTAAAAGCCTGGCTCTAAAAGTTTTCCACTGTATGCTTTGAGAGCCTCAATGTGTCCGAGCAACATTAGCAAGTACACAAGTAAAACGCATTATCCTTATTTACGGAAACGATTTCTGTATTGTTAACTTTAATATTTCTCCATGGCAACGCTTCATGTTTTCAGACGTGCTGCACATGAACAAGACGTTTGATTAACTACGACAAAAAGCAATCTTACGTGGATGTTTGGAGAAATAGCTACAGCTTTAACTATAATTCATCTGCAGGTCCTGTATCACGATGCTTCATATTGCACCACCACAGTTTACTCAGTAACAGCATCCTTCTTTGTTTTCCGCTCTACTCAGCACGGCACTCTTCAAGTCAGCTTGCCCTAGTTCCCAGCTCCGCTCCTATCAGCCCGCTTCCTCCAGCCCTTCTTGTCTTTGTCTCCAAGTATGATGTTTACAGACCTTTCTATCCAGTGCGCCGTATGACCAAAGAAAAGGATGAGAAACCAGTAAATAACTCGTTCCAGGAGGCTTCTCTCTGGTTTCACAGTGTTGGTATTTACACTGCGGCGTACAGATTATATAATGATGCAAAACTACAAACACCCCCACGCACCCCCATGTAGACCTGCAAGAATCTGAGTGCACCTGGGCACACCTGCATGTACCTCAACATACCTGTGCACATGCCCCGAAACACACCTGCATTAGCATGCACCTACATACTCCTGTTTAAAGCTGCATGCACTTAACCTACATGCATCCACAAACATCTATATTCACCTGCATCTCCTCGCACACCTGCATGCACCTAAAGGTGTCAGTGCACATCTGCATGCATTTTAACACACCTGCATGCAACTAAACATGCCAGTGCACATCTGCATGCATTTTAAACACCTACTTGCCCCTAAACATGCCAGTGCACATCTGCATGCATTTTAACACACCCGCATGCAACTAAACATGCCAGTGCACATCTGCATGCATTTTAAACACCTGCATGCCTCGCACACCTGCATGCCCCTAAACATGCCAGTGCACATCTGCATGCATTTTAAACACCTGCTTGCCCCTAAACATGCCAGTGCACATCTGCATGCATTTTAACACACCCGCATGCAACTAAACATGCCAGTGCACATCTGCATGCATTTTAACACACCTGCATGCCTCGCACACCTGCATGCCCCTAAACATGCCAGTGCACATCTGCATGCATTTTAACACACCTGCATGCCTCGCACACCTGCATGCATCTGTTTTTAATGCAACACCTGTGTACACCACCACACATCTACACATGGCTCTATACATACACATACGCGCACACCTGATTGCACCCTAACAACTCCTGCAGAGATCCTGACCTGCACATCTATCTGAACACCTCTGCATGCACAGGTGCATGCTCTCATGCAACTACATGCGACACCCACACATGCCTATGTGCCCCTGTACACAATTGCATGCAACAGCACCCACCTGTGCATGCTTACTCGCAACTACATGCAACAGCTGCGCACACCTATAATCACCTATACACAACTGCAGCTACATCCACCTGCGCGTGCTTACATGCAACTACATTTAACATCTGTGCACACCTACATTCACCTACGCACAACTGCAGCTACACCCACCTGCACATGCTTACATGCAACTACATGCAACAGCTTTGCACACCTACATTCACCTACGCACAACTGCAGCTACATCCGCCTGTGCATGCCTATATGCAACTACATGCAACAGCTGCACACACTCATATTCACCTATACACAACTGCAGCTACACCCACCTGCACATGCTTACATGCAACTACATGCAACACCTGTGCACACCTACATTCACCTATGCACAACTGCAGCTACACCCACTTGCACATGCAACACTTGCATCCACTTGTATGCAACGCCAAAGTACACCTACCTGCGCCTGTACACAACTGCATGCAACTGCAGCCACCTGCACAGGCTTACATGCAACTACATGCAACACCTGTGCACACCTACATTCACCTACGCACAACTGCAGCCACATCCACCTGTGCATGCTTACATGCAACTACATGCAGCACCTGTGCACACCTACGTTCACCTGTGCACAACTGCAGCTACACTCATTCGCACATGCAACACTTGCACCCACTCGTATGCAACGCCAAAGTACACCTACCTGCACAGGTACACAACTGCATGCAACTACACCCACCTGCACCTGCTTACATGCAACTACATGCAACACCTGTGCACACCTACATTCACCTATACACAGCTGCAGCTACATCCACCTGTGCATGCTTACATGCAACTGCATGCAGCACCTGTGCACACCTACATTCACCTATACACAACTGCAGCTACACCCACTCGCACATGCAACCCCTGCACACACATGCATTAAGCACTTGTGCGCACACATCGGCATGCACTTACCCAGACCAGTGCACACCTGCATGCGCATACGAATACCTGCATGCATCATGCACACCATCACCTGTTATGTAGAAGCTTTTTCTGCAGCCCTTCTGCTCCATTAACGCCCACAGGGGTACTTTATGTGTACCAAAAGCTCAAACGCATTTTTACTCCCATTCCATCCTGCAGAGCAGAGCGTCCTGATATTATTACAAGGCTGCGGCAGGAACAGCACCATCACATGAATAATTAAACACAATAAAACCGCTAAATTAAATTAAAGGATGACCACAAAGGAGATTCTCTCTTTTTTTGTTTTTCCTCTACTGCCGGCTTGGCTGCACTAATAAGCATTCAAATAATGAACCCAATTGCTTGGCAGCCTAATACATCTACGTCGCCATCGCAGATGCCGAAGCGCACCGAGCTTTAACATGAATAAGTAAACATAATCCGGCCCCCAAATTAAATTAAAGTTTGATACCAGTCGGAGAGCTTCCAATCCAGCCCTTCTTTTATTGCGGGAGTGCTGGGGATTACTGCGGCTTTAGACAGTAGCGATATAAACGGCTGCTAATGGCGGTGGCGCCGTTCTTGCTTGTCGGCCATCGATTGCGGCGTAAAAGCGTGGCGTGTAGCCGGGTCGTAAAAAGCACATTAGGGCAGGATTGGCCCAGATGCTTTAGTGTTATTCCCGGTTCCTCTGCCTCTCGCCTCTCCACGCTATGGACCCGCACTCCTATATCACAAGGCCAAACAGAGCTGCTGCAGCCCAGCGTGATTTGTGCTGACAGTGACCTTCTCCTTTCATCTCTCTTTCCATCTCCTTCACTCCGTCTCCTTCGGCTCTCATCTCCAACGTCAGGTGATGAGCCTGTATGTTTGGCCGCCTTCACTCTCTCTCTCTCTCTGTCTCTCTCTGTCTCTCTCTCTCTCTCTCTCTCTCTCTCCCTTTCTGACTCTCTCTCTCCTTCTCTCTCCCTCTCTCTCTCTCCCTCTCTCTCTCTGTCCCTCCCTAGTGGTGCATTATTGGTATGAATGTAACAATATACACATGGTCTGTTTCACAAATCTTGCTGCGTGTCTTATCAGCCACTTAGCACACACACTCACACGCACACTCACACGCACACTTACACGCACACTTACACACTCACACACACACACACACACACACTCACACACACTCACAAACTCTCACACACATACACTCACATGCACACTAACACACAGACACACACACTCACACACACACACACACTCACACACACACACACACAGACACACACACACACTCACACACACTCTCACACACACACACACACTCACACACAGACACACACACACACTCACACACACACACACACTCTCAGACACTCACACACACTAACACACACACACTCACACACACACACACACACTCACACACACTCTCACACACACACACACACATACACACTCACACACTCACACACACTCACACACTCACACACAGACACACACTCACACACACACACACACATACACACTAACACTCACACACTAACACACTCACACACTCACACACACACACACACTCACACACTCACACACAGACACACACTCACACACACACACACACATACACACTAACACTCACACACTAACACACTCACACACTCTCTCATACACACACTCACACACTTATTTTAGATCTACCTATATCCTCTGTTTCCCCTCTTCTTCTTTCTCTTTCCCTGAGAGACTCTGTCTCTCTCTCTCTCTCTCTCACTCACTCACTCTCCTCCTTTCTCTATCTCTCTGTCTCTGTATCTTTGTTCCTGTCCTAGCCCTTTTCGGACCCTGGTTCTCCTAATAGTTCCACTCAGGCTTCTTAGAACCTTGGTGCGATTTAGAGGACCTGTCTGCGTTTTCGCCATCAACAGTCTCTCGTACAGTGGTACAGGTGGCGGAGTGTATAGATGACCGGGGAGTGTTGTTTATATCCAGAGAGCAAGCACCGATCAACTACTGGTAATAGGAGTTTCTTCAGCAGGCCACTGGGGGGCGCCTTGTTGTCTTTACATTTCACAACAACTGACACGCCCACGTATGTTGTCACGGCTCGTGCTGAAGAACCTACTGTTCTTTGGTTCCAGCTGGGAATGAACTTTTCAGGTTCTGAAGCTGTTTAGTTTTGGTGGGATGCACAGAACGGTTCAAACTTAGATCCACTGAACGGAACAGAGTCTGTCTGCTCTCGGTCTCTCTTACTGTAGCTCTCTCTCTCTCTCTCTCTCTCTCTCTCTCTCTTACTGTATCCCTCTCCCTTTATCTCTCTCTCTCTCTCTCTCTCTTACTGTATCCCTCTCCCTTTATCTCTCTCTCTCTCTCTCTCTTACTGTATCCCTCTCCCTTTCTCTCTCTCTCTCTCTCTCTCTCTCTCTCTCTCTCTTACTGTATCCCTCTCCCTTTATCTCTCTCTCTCTCTCTCTCTCTCTTACTGTATCCCTCTCCCTTTATCTCTCTCTCTCTCTCTCTCTCTTACTGTATCCCTCTCCCTTTATCTCTCTTTCTCTTCCTGAGTCTCTCTTTTCCCTGTATTTCTCCCTCCCTGTATCTCTCTCTTCCTGTATCTCTCTCCCTGTATCTCTCTCTCTTCCTGTATCTCTCTCTCCCTGTATCTCTTTTATCCTGTATCTCTCTCTCTATGTCTCTCTCCCTGTATCTCTCTCTCTTCCTGTATCTCTCTCTCTGTCTCTCCCTGTATCTCTCTCTTCCTGTATCTCTCTCTCTTCCTGTATCTGTCTTTCTCTTCCCTATCTCTCTGTATCTCTTTTTCCCTGTATCTCTCTCTCTTCCTGTATCTCTCTCTCTGTGTCTTTCCCTGTATCTCTCTCTGTCTCTCCCTGTATCTCTCTCTCTCTTCCTGTATCTGTCTTTCTCTTCCCTATCTCTCTGTATCTCTCTTTCCCTGTATCTCCCTCTCCCTGCATCTCTCACTTCCCTATATATCTCTTTGCCTGTCTCTCTCTCTCCCTGCATCTCTCTCCCCCTGTATCTCTTTCCCCTCTTTCAGTAGTAGTACAGTTGTCCCTGGACATTAAGCAGGGGACTGATCTAATGTGCTCTTTATAAACCACACCCTCACGATCTCTTTCACTCTATCGGTATCACTTCTCTCTCTGTCTGTATCCTCTCTCTGTCTCTCCCTGTCTTCCTCTCTCTCTCCCTCTCTCTGTCATTCTGTACCTCTCTGTATCCTCTCTCTTCCTCTCCCTCTCCCCCTCTCTCTCTGGCTCCCTCTCTCTGTCTCTCTCTCTCTCTCCCCCTCTACATTTAAATTCCTCCCTCGTTCTGAATCTGAAGGTTCTCTGTAACCCAGCCTCAAATGTTCCACCTCAGGTCAGACCAGTGAAATAGACACACAGATGGCCACACAGCTCTCGCACACAAGACCACATGACCAAGGACATATAACCACCACACCTTTAATCCAGGTATCCGAACCGCTGGCGCAGGGGAAGCCTAACGCAGATACAGAGAACACGGTACACAGTGTGAGGCAGAATCCTGGTCGGCACGGGATCCGGTACGTCAGCCGGGAGATCACGAGAGCCTCCTGTGTGAGGAGAAGTTGATGGCACAGCGTACAGAGCTCACAGCTGATAGAGCTCGATGGTGCCGTGACACGGTAGGTGTTTAGGTTTGGCGAGTGGAGACTTCACAGGAGTGCTCTACAGGGGAACGATACCCATCACTTTAATTAGGAAGGGACGTCACCAGCATGGCTCCGTGCTCTCCAGGCCCGCCTGTAATTCTGTTCACTCCTCCTTTCTCTCTCGCTCTCACAGTCCTAATCATTTCACACAGCCTCCCTCACTTCCTCACTCGCTTCCTCTTCCTCTCTACAGTAGCCTGCACTGAGCACGACTCTGAGTCCACCTGGAGGAGAACTCCTGACGGGTTTAAGATGTCAGCAGAGTGGATCAGAGTGTTCCTCAGACTAGTTTGGTGTGGAGCGGTTGATAGTAGAGGTTTCCTGACAGTGATGGTGAAGGGAACCAGAGGTCAGCAGAGGCAGAGGTAGGGCTGCACGATGCCCGTAGCATCACGCCAGTGTCGCCTAAGACTGCAGTGGTGTCGGGCCAGACTGTCATGGAGCGACTCCGAATGGCAGCGGGTCATCTTCAGTGACGAGTCCCGCTTTAGTCTTGGTGGAGACGACCAAGGAATCCGTGTGTGGAGGCACCGTGGTCAGCACCGAGATGAACGGTTTGATGAAAAGGCCTGGTGTCCCTCCACCTCCACCCCTACCGCACCATCTGCAGGACCTGTGTGAGGATATTCAAGCTGCATGGGATGGGTTATCACAGGACTCCATTAGGAACCTCTACAGCTCCAATGGCGAGACGTCAAATACAAAAACAAGCGTTAGGGTTCTCAGAAAGGGGCGTGGCAATAAGAGCCTCTGCTGGATGATGTATACCTGATCTTAAGTACCGTCCAAATCCACCAGTGAGCCTACACGTGTCTTCTGAGTGGAAGGCTGACGGTCCTTTTCTGTGGGGACTATTTTGGCACACGACGCCCTGCGTGTATCCCTCCACCCTGAATGGATTTAAAGGCCCAGGCATCTCTAAACTCTAAGAACACGGCGTCTCAGACTTCAGGCAGTGTGTTCCTCACCAGTTGATGTAGCTGAAATCTCTGTAAGGGGGATTATACAGGTGGAGACGTCTGGTTCCATTCACTACCACTGTACGTTTCTAGAACAAAGCATTTCACGCCCAACCACACGCAGTGTCTCCGCCTAGCTCTGCACTGTCGAACTGCGCACGACCTTAGAACGTTTGATGCAGCGGCCCCTCAGTTGAGACTTCCGCGTGAATGAAACGTTTTAAGTTGCGTCAGACTGACGTCACCGCGCTTGTTTTGTGTGGAACGTCACTCTGTTTACTCACAGAGACCGTGACGGGGTGGAGAGTGGGGGTTTAAACTCGGCTGTGATTTCATTAGCCACTTTTCCAGCAGCTGAATTGAAGCGGAGTGCTCACGTGAGGCGGTGTGCGACCAGCAGAGGGCGCGCGAGTTCTTCTCCAGCGCCTCTCCGGGACGATACTGCCTTCTCTCCCGCACCTCCTTATCCTCTCCACCAGGTTCTCCACCAGTAGCAGCTCCGCGCATCTAGATTGATTATTGATCAGAGCTTTGATGGATGTGCTGCTCAGTTTCACCAGTTATGACGGTTCAGTGGCGCTTCTATCTATCTATCTATCTATCTATCTATCTATCTATTCTCTCTCTTTTTCCCGTTTACACTGTTCTCCAGGGTGTGCACTGTGATGCAAAAACAAAAAAACAAAAAAAAATGAAAATGAAAATTTGAAAAACAAACAAACAAACAATCATTTAAATAAATAAATAAATAAATAAACACATTATTATTTTTGTTATGTACAAATACAGCTATACATTTAGTTGTATACTACCTGCAAGGATGGTTCTTTAACGGAGTTCCTTAGTAAAGAAAATGGTTCTACTTAGAACCCTGAACACTCAAAAGAACCCTTTGCATAGAACCTTTCTGATTGTTTATAGCACCAAACAGTGCTCTGCCATTCTTATGGCGTCCAACTTGTAAAATCAGATGAACTTGTAAAAATATATAGAACCATTTTCTTTGCAGAACCACTGAAGAACCATGTTTTTGAGCATGTAGAACCCTTTTCAAAAAGGGTTATATACAGAACCATCTGCAGCACGTTTCCATCAACCTGAAAAACACTTTTAATGATGCACAGAAATGTATGGAATAGGTTCTTCGAGAAGGGTTCCAGATAGAACCATGTTCTTTACCGAAGGTCCCTTAAAGAACCATCTTTGTAAGATGTGAGGTTCTTTAAATGTACAGTAACTGAACGAACGGTGAAGCTGATGGTGAAGGAGAGCAAGAGAAGGGCGTGTCTGTGAAACCACTGCGTGGCTCGTGAGCGTCTGTTCCTGTCGTTCCTGCCACCGACGCGTCGCGCGCGCTGCGGGACTTTGAGCGGCTGTGGTGAAACTCCCGCTGGCCAGACCAGGAGGGGAGCGCGTGCCGCGTGACCTTAGCCAGAGCGCCCATTCTACTGCCCTCCCGAGCGCACGCGGCGGTTTGGAGGGAGGGGGTGTGGGGGCTGACGTCATCGCACCTTCCTCCTCCTCCTTCGCCAAAAGCGAGGTGTCGGCGTGAAGCGCGCGCAGTTGATTCGAGTCGAGTCGCGAGACGCTGTACCGAGGCACGAGGGGAGCGCAGAGGCACGCGGGACGAGCCCCTTTCTCTCTTTTTTTTTAATCGGGCGCGCGCGCCACCCGTTCTCTCCCACTGCTCAGTTCCCAGCACGCGCGCACGCTGTCCGGGAGAAGAGGGGAGAAAGTGAAAGAGGAGAGCAGATGATGACCGGCATGCCGTCGCCGTCCTCCGCGGTCACGCGGGCGGCCAGGGAGCGTCTCCGCGTGTTGGTCCACGGGGCCTTTTCGTGCGTCTCCTGCTTTGAAGATCCAGAAGCTGTGAGTGAACCAGCAGCGCGCGAGCTGAAGGGCAGCACCTAAACCGGTAGTGTTGGTGGCGCGCGCTGAATGAGCGCGGCCGCAGGCTGAGCGCGCGGAGATGTCGGTGCCCTTAATGAAGATCGGCGTGGTGCTCAGCACGATGGCCATGATCACCAACTGGATGTCCCAGACGCTGCCCGCGCTCGTGGGGCTCAACAGCACGAGGCTGAGCGCCGCGCAGGGCGGACATCAGGACCGGAGCACCGGAGTAAGAGCCCACCCCGTTCATTCATTCACTTACTGAGGTCCTCTCTCTCTCTCTCTCTCTCCCTCTCATTCTCCCTCTCATTCTCTCTCTCTCTCTCTCTCTCTGTCTCTCTCTCCTTCTCTCTCTCTCATTCTCTCTCTCTCTCTCTCTCATTTTCTCTCTCCTCTCTCTCCTTCTCTCTCTCTCTCTCTCTCTCTCATTCTCTCTCTCATTCTCTCTCCCTCTCTCTCTTTCTCATTTTCTCTCTCCTCTCTCTCTCTCCCTCTCTCTCTCTCTCTCTCTCTCTCTCTCTCTCTCTCCCTCCCCCCCCCCCCACATATATGGTTCTCTCTTCTCCTGCACTTGTTCTGCTGCTTTGGTCCCACTTGGGCTCTCTCTTTCTCTTTTCTCTCTCTCTCTCTCTCTCTCTCTCTCTCTCTCTCTGAGGAGTAAACTGAAATAGCTGTTTTAACAGACTGGTCGTCTGGTCTGGATAAGAAGAGAAAGAGAGAATGATGATGGAGTAAGGAAGTGAAAAGAAGAAAAGCAGATAGGAGAGAGAGAGTGAGACATCGATGAAGGACAAGAGGTACGAAGAAGAGCATATGAAGGGGCAGATGAAAAGAATGGTGGGGCAAGAAGGAAAGTGAGAGGACAAAGCTGGAGTGAGAGTGTAGAGGAGAAAGGGGAGGGGCAACAGAGGGAGAAAGGGGGAAAGCGGGAGTGAGGGAGAGAGAAAGAGAGACACAGAGAGAGACAGATACAGAGATAGACAGACAGAAAGATAGAGAGAGAGAGAGATGGAGAGAGAGTAAAATCGATAGATGCGATAGTGAATCTAACCCCTGTAGAGTCCTCCGCGCTCAGGCTCCAGGTCTGACAGTAAGAACAGATAGGCTGACAGAACTGGAGAACAACCCGGCACTCTGGGCTGCTGAATGGGCAGTGACAGTGTGGGTCCAGAGGGGGCGCTGTTCAGCCCTGCATTCTGTGGTTTGTTTGTTAAGGGAATCATTCCCACACCTGTAGTCCAGCACTCGCTGCCACTACCCCGGCCACGCAGTCCGTGATACGTGTGTGTATGATGGTGCTACTGTGATACTCCAGTTCAGTCTTATCACACTATTACATATTAAAGCCCAGAGCCGTTTTCTGCTACGTCAGTTCCTCCATCCGTCTGGTTTTGTCTGCCCCAGATTATTTTATATTTGTTTATTTTGTTTATTTAATTGACTTTAAAAAACAGGGAGGGGAGAAACCGTGATTGTAGCATCTGAGTAATGGCAACCGTGGTGCTATGAAAACTGGCGCTTGTGCATGATGGAAAACTGAATTTGAACATCGCTGCTGTCCAATGAAAAGCATGTATCTCCAGTTTGGTCGATTTTTATTTTTTGGCAGCATTTGATCACATCAGCTGCTGTTAACATTGGGTGGACGTTTCATGATTAATGGATCATCAGAAATATCCAAAACGTGCTCTGAAAAACGTCTGGTTCCATTGACTTGCATTCAAATTCAGTCAGGTTTTGCCCTCTCCTGTAAAGTTGCCATTTTGGAGATTTTCTTTGGGCAGAGACGATATGCTTGTTATCGCATTATGAATGGAAAATAATAAATGGTCCGAAATGAAAACAGTCACCTATAATAAAATGTAGGTATGTGTTTCTCCTTTCAATCAGTGACCCACTCGTCCCATACACTGCATCAGTACTGGCACTGCTATAGACCCTCAGGAACAAATGGATTTGAATTGAACTCTATTTTTATATAGTGTTTAACACTGTAGGATTTTGGTGAGAACTAAATGCGGTAATTGTTTACAGATGAGTCGAACGCTGAGAGAAAAGGCTTTCGTCTTGCTGTAAACTGTTGTCCCCGGGAGGAGAACACTGTGACTGATGGATGGGTGGGGTCAGAGAGCGGGTTTGGTCTGACGTAGCATGAGCAGATGGAGCTTTGAGTAAATTTATGTCAGACCGTATGTTTGTTGGTTTATGGTACAATGTGACTAGCCCAGCACTTGCAGAGAATTTGCAGACCTCATGTATGTATATAACTTTCCATTGCTTTTACCACCATTTCCATGGCTAATCTCCAACCATTTCCATGGCTAATCTCCAACCATTTCCATGGCTAATCTACAATTTTCATAGCTAATCTACAATTTTCATAGCTAATCTACAATTTTCATAGCTAGTCTACAATTTTCATAGGTAATCTACAATTTTCTTAGCTAGTCTACAATTTTCATAGCTAATCTACAATTTTCTTAGCTAGTCTACAATTTTTCCATAGCTGCAGTCTGCAAGGCTAGTCTCATAGCATTAGCTAGTCTACAATTTTCATAGCTAGTCTGCAATTTTCATAGCTAGTCTACAATTTTCTTAGCTAGTCTACAATTTTCTTAGCTAGTCTACCATTTTCATAGCTAGTCTACAATTTTCTTAGCTAGTCTACAATTTTCATAGCTAGTCTACAATTTTCATAGCTAGTCTGCAATTTTCATAGCTAGTCTGCAATTTTCATAGCTAGTCTACAATTTTCTTAGCTAGTCTACAATTTGCATAGCTAATCTCCAACCATTTCCATGGCTAATCTGCAATTTTCTTAGCTAGTCTACAATTTTCATAGCTAGTCTACAATTTTCATAGCTAGTCTACAATTTTCATAGCTAGTCTACAATTTTTATAGCTAATCTCCAACCATTTTCATAGCTAGTCTACAATTTTCATAGCTAGTCTACAATTTTTATAGCTAATCTCCAACCATTTTCATAGCTAGTCTGCAATTTTCATAGCTAATCTGCAATTTTCATAGCTAGTCTACAATTTTCATAGCATATCCTTGGCTAATCTTTAGACATTTCCATGGCTAATCTATAATTTTCATAGCTAATCTACAACCATATAATCTACAGCAAATTCCATTGTTAATTTACAACAGTGTCCACAGCTAATCCAAAACTACCACCATGTCTAATCTACAACAGTTTCTGTAGTTATTCTACAGCTGTGTTTATAATGCTGATCTACAGCAGTTTGCAGTTGTATAGTTAAGCACTGTAGCTACAGTGCTAATGTAGTTGGCAAGTAGTGGAAGCCACGGCATAATCTGGACGCGTTACTGCGATGGAAGCTAGTGTACACATCAGTACTCACATCTGTATTTTACTCTCTCTCTCACTCTCTCTGTCTCTCCCCCCCCTCTCTCTCTCGCGCTCTCTCTCTCTCTCTCTCTCCCTCTCCCTTCTTTTCTCTCTCCCTCTCTCTCTCAGGTGTTGCCTGCTAATCCGGAGGAGTCATGGCAGGTGTACAGCTCGGCACAGGACAGCGAGGGCAGGTGTGTTTGTACGGTCGTCGCTCCGCAGCAGACCATGTGCTCCAGGGACGCTCGCACCAAACAGCTACGGCAGCTTTTGGAGAAGGTAACCAAGGCGACTGCCTCCGCACCTCACCCGCATTCGACCTTCTACCCAGTAACCCGATTTCGTTCTGTCAGCTGTCACACCTCTCAGGGAGAATGATGAGACACCAGCATTACCGGGTCAGCCTATCTCACCAGAGCTGAGCGTGACCTCGTCTGGAACCGGGCTCACACACACACACACATTTACATAAGCTCATAGAAGTAATGAGATCCCCCAGGATGACATCACACGTACAACCAAACAACATGCAACTGCAGGAAAGAGAGAGAGAGACAGAGGGAGAGGGAGAGGGAGAGAGAGAGAGAGAGAGAGAGAGAGAGAGAGAGAGAGAGAGAGAGGGGGGGAGAGGGAGGGAGGGAGAGAGAGAGGGAGAGAGAGAGAGAGAGAGAGAGAGACAGAGAGAGAGACAGAGAGAGAGACAGAGAGAGCATGAACAACGAGGGAAAAGGACAGAACGAGTGAGAAAGACAACAAAATAGACAATGAGAGAAAAAAAGAAACAGAATAAAAATAAAATGAGAAAAAGATGAAGAGATTAAGGAGACAAAAAGAGAGAGAGAGAAGAAAAATAGTGAATCCAAATTAGACAAAAGAAAAGAGACAGTGGAAGGAAGAGGAAACAAGGACAAAAACAAGAGGGAGCAGAGAGAAAGAAAGAAAACAAACATGAGAAAGTGAAGGAAAGAGAGGGCAGTGGGAAGGAAAGAAAATTAAAGAGAGGGAGTGGGAAAAGAGAGAGAAAGAAAAACAGATAAAGACGGAAATGGAGAGACAGAGAAAAAGAGAGAGGTAGATAAAGAACAAGAGAGAAAGAGAGAGGTAGTCAGAGAGAAAGAAAAAGAGATGGAGACTGAAAGAGCAAGAGAGAGAGAGAGAATCAGAGAGAAACAAAAAGATGGGAGACAGAGAGAAAAAGACAGAGGGAGACCGAAAGAACAAGAGAGAAAGAGAGGTGCAGAAAGAGGGAATCAGAGAGAGGGAGACAGAGAGAAAGGGAGAGGGAGGAAATCAGAGAGAGAATAAAAAAGAGAGGGAGACAGAGAGAGAAATAAAAAGAGAGGGAGACAGAGGGAACATGAGAGAAAGAGGGAATCAAAGAGAGAGAGGGAGACAGAGAAAAAGGGAGAGAGAGGGAATCGGAGAGAGAATAAAAAAGAGAGGGAGACAGAGAGAACAAGAGAGAAAGAGGGAATCAGAGAGAGGGAGACAGAGAGAAAGGGAGAGGGAGGGAATCAGAGAGAGAATAAAAAAGAGAGGGAGACAGAGAGAACAAGAGAGAAAGAGGGAATCAGAGAGAGGGAGACAGAGAGAGGGAGACAGAGTGACTGTAAGGGCTCCTGTGTCTGCTAAAGAGCCCAGTGTGCTTTGATTGGTGAGCTCACCCACCCTGTTCCTGCTGCTAGCTCCACCCCCTCACCGCTATGGCTGTTTTACCTCTCAGTTCTGCCTCTCAGTCTGAGTTACAGTCCAGCAGGGTCAGTGTTTATCATGCTAGCTCCAGTGCATTGTGTGAAGGCGTGCCAGGCTAGCCAGTAGGCGGGTAATGAGGGTTGTGTTACGAGATGACATCACTGTGACATGGAAAAAAAGGGGCGGGAATTCGGACAGGGTGGAGCTTTAAACGAAAGAGAGCGGTTTCTGTTTTGAACTCATGCGTGCTTATAACATTCCAAGGTGATGTGAAAGGACCACCTCCTATTGTTATTCCACTGTTTGTGTGCTTGCCTACAGGTTCAGAACATGACCCAGTCGATCCAGGTTCTGGACCAGCGGACGCAGAGGGATCTGCAGTACGTGGTTAAAATGGAGGACCAGCTCAGAGGTCTGGAGACCAAATTCAGACAAGTGGAGGAAAACCACAAACAAAACCTCGCCAAGCAATACAAGGTACCCCACGGCACCGAGACACGGTGTACGCACCGCACGCGCCAGGGCCGACCGATATGACCGCTCCGTCGGTACAGATCCAACAACCGGTAATATCAGCTGATGGCTAACGTGCTCAAAGGACACAGTGGCTGTAGCCGCTTTTGACATAGACAAGGGCAAAAGCCATTGTGTTTTAATGGCAAATTGTAAATAAACCATAATTATGTATTTATAAATTAAATGATATATAGATATGATGAATCAAGAGGGTCCATATTGAGTTCAGGTGTACTTGAATATCAGCTGATATTATTGGATACGTGATATATCGGTCGAGCCCCATGGCACACAGATGCTCCAATACATGCTACTAAGTACATTACCATGCTGCAGTCTTCACATACACGTACCGTCGCATTCAAACACACACCCACAAACGCATTCCAGAGGGACTGAGGTTAAACTATCACTCGCTCCAGCTGCCGTGCCGTAACATTTCTGCCAGATTTGCTGTAATTAAATATTTACTGAAGGGGGTCAGCTAGACTGGACCGCCTCAGGCAGAAAGTGGGCAACAGAATTGATCTGAGCTGGACTCACGCCCAGTTTCACACAGTTGGTTTTTTTTTGGTCCCTTCTTCCCACAAGGGAGAAACCCAGAAGAAGTAGTGCACAGCTCTATCACGATGGCATGACTCGCCAGAGAGTCACCATCAGCATTCCATATGATGAGTCTGATAAATGAAGAGGAAGTTCTCCCTTCATGTTTTGCCAGTTTGGGATATAAGGGACACTCCGGCCTGCGACAAGCATGGGAAGCTTTTTGGCTTGCTGTGTATTACTCTGCAGTTAGGGGTGGGGGGTTGTGGGGGGCTTGTGGTTCTGGCACGATACTAGAATACATAATGCTTTACTCACCTAATTGGGTGGAATGGACCAATCGGACGGGAGCTTACTAATTGACTAGCATATAGAGGGCTGACCTGTGCTTAGCTGTTAGGTGAGTCACAATGTCACATGACCTTGTTGACCAATGCAATGCAAGGCATGTCTTTAAACAAGGTCTAAAGTCGGATAATATTTTTGGCGAGTGGACATTTTAAATAGTTCATCCCGAAAAGAGGACTGATAGATCTCCGTCTCGGTACTGTGCCGGATGGAGGACTGGGAGTTAAAAACCAGACTGTCCAAACTAAAACCGGACGTGTGGCCACCCTATCTGCAGTGCAGCACTGCATCTCTTAGCCGTATCATTTTTGACAGAATTTAAAGATTGAAAGCTCACATTTGTATGGAAAAACGTTTCTGCTACTTAAAGAAAAGGAAGGCCATACTGTATCTCATAATTATGCCTTAGCATCTCATAATTATGACTTAGCATCTCATAATTATGCCTGAGCATCTCAAAATTATTCCTGAGCATCTCATAATTGTGCCTTAGCATCTCATAACTGACTTACAATCTCATGAATGACTTACTATCTCATAATTCTGACTTACTTTCTCATATTATAATTTACTAACTCATAATTATGACTTAGCATCTCATAATAATCCATTAGAATCTCATAATTATTACTTAGCATCTTATAACTGACTTACCATCTCATAATTATGACTTAGCATCTCATAATTGACTTACTAACTCATAATGATGACTTACGTTCTCATGATTATAATTTATTTACTCATAATTATGACTAAGCATTTCATAACTAAGAATTAGCATCTCATAACTAAGAATTAGCATCTCATAATTATCATTTAGCATCTCATAACTGACTTACTATCTCATAACTGACTTACGTTCTCATGATTATAATTTACTTACTCATAATTATGACTTAGCGTCTCATAATTGACTTACTAACTCATAATGATGATGTAGCATCTTCTGATCATGCCTTAGCATCTCATAATTATGACTTAGCATCTCATAGGTATGACTTAGCATCTCATAATTATCACTTAGCATCTCATAACTGACTTACTATCTCATGAATGACTTACTATCTCATAATTATGACTTACTTTCTCATATTATAATTTACTAACTCATAATTATGACTTAGCATCTTATAACCGACTTACCATCTCATAGTTATAATTTAGCATCTCATAATTATCACTTAGCATCTCATAATTATCACTTAGCATCTTATAATGTGACTTACTATCTCAAAATTATGACTTAGCATCTCGTATTTATGACTTACTATATGGCCTGGTTTTTTCTTTAATTGGTGGAAATGGTCTTCACTACATCCAGCGATGGATGATAAGTAAATGAATATCATTTTGGCCAGAATGTCTCTTTAGCATTAATAACCCTCCTGGTCGTTATTTCGGGGGGCAGCTCAGTCGAACCTAATCACCGCTCTAAGATTAAATCCTTCACTGCTCTTGTTTTTCTGCCTCTGACGCAGGATCCGGTAAATCTGTTTGTCTTTCTTTCACTTTGCTATTCTTTATTCAAACGGTCGAAATAAAGAATAAAGTGACCCCTGTTTGAGATGGTCAAGCAAGTCTTGACCCCCCTGGTCTCCCAGTGTCCTGCCCTCACTGCTAATCACATTGACCCGTCCAATTCAGGCATGGTTAGCCCACACATTTGCACACGGCTAGCACGCGAGCATACCACAGTGCACTTTGCTATATATAAGCACTCTAGGACACATTAGCACAAGCTAACACTATGGTATCTGAAAGAAACAGCTCGAGCAAACATGCTAACGTGGGTATGTGTGTTAAGCAGCAGTTGGCCTAGGGCCAAAGGCATCGTGGTAGATGTTTGAGTTTGTGCTAATTGGTTGCATCCGAGCGCATCTGCCACATACGGATACCAACGTTAGCATTTTTCACCGAGCTGTTCTTTGTTCACTGCATGCCTGCATGCTAACTCAAGCCTGGTGTTTGCCACCAATGTAACTGTGTGACTGTCTGCGCACTAATCCCAGCTTGAAGGTGTGAGTGTTGGTGTACGTGGGAGCGTGCAAGGGTGCGTGTTAGCAGCGCTAGCCGGCTAGCTTCCTGTACTCAGTTTGTTGTTTCTTGCTTGCAGGGCTAACTATAAAGACATTATAGGAGAGCCTGAGGCCAGAAGAGGCAGGTCTAACCCACGATTGGCTGACGTCAGTCACGTCGTTTATGTCACAGTTCTCGTATTCTATTATTCACCATTAAGCTGTAAGATAATACCTCCCCCCTCCCCCCTTTACCGGACCACCAATCAGATCCCTCCCTGCATGCGCCCCTGCAAGTCCTTCATTAGGTTGCATTGACATATTCTTATGACATATTCTTATTTCATTTGTAGTAATATTGCTGTTATCCTAAATACGATGATTCCTAGTTGCTAGCTGCTTACGTTGCTTTTCATTTTGTCTCTCTGCAGTATTTGGTTACTGGAATAATAATTCAAGTTAAAAAACGATAACGATAATGGAATATAGCTGAAAGCCACGTTGTTGTGTGTAACATGTCAAATGAGCATGTTTCGCCTTTGCTGTTTGAATCCATGGAAACCCAATAAAGTGATTTTTCCCAATTGTTCAACGTGTTCCGAGCGCTTGATTTTTTTAGTTAGAGCTTTTGCTGAAGTTTGGCTTCTGGTCTCTTAACGGCTCTCCTATACACAAATACACACTCCCATTTCCTTGCACACGTACATTTACACTGACCCTTTCCAGCTGAAACCTACATGCATTCATTAGGGCTGCACTTTCTATTATATCATCTCATTGTAAAAAAAAATCTCTATCCAGATCAAGTAGTTCTCCAAAGTAGTTTGAACCCTTTACGGCATGCTTGTTGCCATAAGGCAACAGTGGATGTTAACACTATTACGCGCCTTCCAAAAAAAATGTGAACCCAATTTATGGCAACTACTTTTCTAGAAATTAATCCATCTTAGATTTAATGGGGTTTACATTAAAGATCAAATCAGAATGGTTTCCATATGGCAACAGCCGGTTATTAGCTAATAGCATGCTGTCAAAATCTAAACAAGATAGAAACACTTTAAAATGCACACATGTAGCAAAGGACTGTAAAGTTTATATTAATAACACATTAGAGTAATATTTATTGGTAAAATGCTGATATATGTGATATAAGTTTAATGGGTTTTAATATGAAACCATATGAAAATGGACTTGTTGCCATAAGGCAACAGCATGCAACAGTGGAACCACAATTTGCAATGCATACAGTGGAACCAAATGAAAAGGCTATTGGTTCTAAGCTGATATATGCCGTATAGATTTGGAGTGCTTTCACAAGAAGCAAGAAAATAGAGGTGTTGCCATATGGCAACAGGATATGACAATGGAGCTGCAGTCTGCATATGCATGCAGTTGAAGTAAATGAATACGCTGCCACTGAAGCTATCTAAGTAAATATTTTCATATTCATTTCTATATTAAAATCATTGTTGGATATTTGGCTGTTGCATATGTTATGACTAGCATTGTATTGGTTCATACAATATGCATTACGGATTGTAATATCAGTGTTTTTCTTTTTTGTATTTCCTTTTAATTATGCCAATTCAGCAAAACAAATAAAAATTCTGTAATTAATTTCAGTATAATTGTGAAATTTTGTTTAATAAGCTCACCAGACACAAAAATGGTCACCTGTGACTGAAACGTACCTAATAGCCTGTAGCCCCTCCCCCAGCACCAATGACAGCTGTGACTGAATTTGGCCTGGACGGGACAAGTTTCTGGATGTAAGCCCAGTCAGTGTTCAGGCACCCAAAGAATTAGCCAGGTGGTCCAGATTTGGTGGATGCCTTCCCTGGCACAGTTCCGAGGAGAATTCCCTGTAGGCTGGGATTTTATCCACTGCTGGTAGACCCGTATGACCGTACGCTTCCATACACCTGCAGATTCAGCTACTTCCTTCACACTATGGTCTTTGGCCACGCCCACATGCAGTCCCTCCTTTTAGCCAATCATTAACATCTGCTCTGGAGCATTTACCACACATGGAACGAGACATTCCCTGCACTGTAGCACCTCTTCCCAATCTATGAATCCTGTCACTCACACCCCGCAGGTACTTATAGCCCCAGCATCCTCATGCAGCGCCACCTGCAGGCACCCTCAGTTCTTTCCGCCTGAAACACACAACGTGACTCGGTTTGGTCTGGTGAGCTGATAATGCAGCCCTAACAAACATACATGCACGTCAGAGTAGCTGAGAGAGTAGGCTTAGTGCGCATGTCCCCGGTTTGCTGGAGACAGAATTCCTCGCCTACTCCTTTGCTTTATGCATGGGCCATGGTCCCACCTGAAGGAATTCCGGGGGATGTTGTGGGTCTGAGCGCGCTCTGTGGCGTGTTTGCAGGCCATAAAGGCGAAGATGGCGGAGCTGCGGCCGCTGATCCCCGTGCTGGAGGAGTACAAGGCAGATGCGCGGCTGGTGCTGCAGTTCAAGCAGGAGGTGCAGAACTTGACGGCCAGCCTGGCTCTCCTGCAGCAGGAGATGGGAGCCTACGACTACGACGAGCTTCACTCCCGCGTCTCCAGTCTGGAGGAGCGACTCCGGGCGTGCATGCAGAAGCTTGGTAAGGGGAGGAGATGTCTATATAGGGCTTTCTATACAGGAGTCCGGACCTCCTGAGTGTTATTGTGGGTCGCAGCACCTGCTTGTTATGGTTTAAAGTTTTCGTGGAGTGATCTTACGGATAGATCTGCAGGTTGTTTATGTCACGTGATTCAGATTCAGCTTCCTAAATACACCAGAAGTAATGCAACAATGAGTCGGCCGCTTAATGCAGACGTGGCGGAGATTAGCGGTCAGGAAATTAGAGATACGGACCACCTGAACTCACCAGGCTCCTCGCCTGCTGTCTTCTCTGAGGCGGCCATGTTGTTAGCGTCCCGAGCTTCACGGCATTGCAGGTTAGTGTTATACCCCCGTCTGACGTTGCAGGGTTGGCTTTCGGAGGAGGTCCTGCGCGCGTTAGCATGCCAAGGAAGATGCTATACCTGGGCAAATGAGCAAGCCGAGGGCGACAGTGGTAAGGAGAACCTCCCTTAGTTAGGAAGGAAGAACCCTCGAGAGGAACCGAGACTCGAAGGGGGAACCCATCCTCCTCGAGTCATCACCAGATACAAGACCAGCACAGGAAAGGAGCGTATAGTGTTTGTAGGGTAGAATAATAAATGTCTGATTAGTCTGATTAAGTAGCTGGGTGATTAGATGGGTCAGCGGGACGCAGGCCAAGCTTCCACAGTGCAGGACAGCCAGGAGCTCCGTGGTGGTTAAAGGCGAGCAGTGGCTCCCAGTCAGAGCAGATGTAGCACCAGCATCAGGCCGCACAGGATGGGCAGCAGTTCAGCTCAGACAGAGAGATCAGACAGACTGTTAGCTCTGACAGAAGACCTGAACACACTATACGGTGTTAACAGAGAGATCAGCCAGACTGTTAGCTCTGACAGAAGACCTGAACACACTATACGGTGTTAACAGAGAGATCAGACAGACTGTTAGCTCTGACAGAAGACCTGAACACACTATACGGTGTTAACAGAGAGATCAGACAGACTGTTAGCTCTGACAGAAGACCTGAACACACTATACGTTGTTAACAGAGAGATCAGACAGACTGTTAGCTCTGACTGTTCCTCAAAATTGAGGTGTTCGAAGCTCCAGCAGCACTGCTGGGTCTGAGCCACTCGTGCGGTGTGCACCAGTGCAGCACATTGTGACACGCAGCCAGGTGGTCTTGTGCTGCCCAAATATGAGCTCAGAAATAATTTTCTCTATGCACGGGGTCTCCATACGTAGTAAGTATGCTAGGTAGGCGCTGGCCTGACCACACACACCTCACACCGGAAAGGCACTTGGTTTAGCTCCAGCTAAAACACTGGCGTTACAGGTATTCCAGGTGGCTGCAGGGTTGATTACATCTCCAGGTATTTCGGTTTTGGTAACCTCTGAAAACCTGGCCTGCTACAAGGTGGCTCTGTGGACCTGGAACTGTAGCGCCATGGGGTAATATAGTGATGGGAATATGATCGGAATAAAGCTGATTAAAATGCGCCGTCCTCTTTCAGATCGGATTTGGTCATCTCAGTGGCGACGTTCAGCAGAGACTGAGCACCGACTGGGACACTTTCAAAAACCTGCCAAAATGACGTCAGAACACATTGATCTGGAATATAAATGGAGCTTAGGGCTTAATGCTGCAGGCCCACTCCGCATGACAGCGGCTTTAATCCTCCTCCGGATATTACACTGTGACATTCCAATCTGAAGTCAGCCATTTCCAAATCAGAGGCTCATTAACAAACTGCGGCTAATCAAAGGAAAGCAGCGGCATGCATGTGCACGCACACACACACACACTAGCACACACACACACACACACACACACACACACATACACACACACACACACACACACACTGGCACACACACACACGCACACACACATACACACACATACACACACACACACACACACACACACACACATACACATACACATACACGCGCACACACACACACACACACACACACACACACACACACACACACACACACACACACAAACACACACACACACACTGACCGGATAGTGTATCCACGTGAACACCCAGGCACCATAATAGTATACACACACACATCCACCATACATGCATAAAAACAGCACATACATACACACACACACACCACACACACGCACACACACACACACACTATACACACACACACACAACACAAATACACACCAACAACAACACATACCACCAGCGTGTACACAACACAGACACAATCCATATACACTATATTACACGCACACCACACAAGCTGACTGACTTTGATGTACATGAGACACACTCACACTAATCCACTGGATTAACCTGCCTGCAGTGTTAATGACTCTCAGCCAGATAAAAGACCGAGGGATCTGATCCTCACTGTCTATTTCTTGTTCTCTCTCTCTCTCTCTCTCTCTCTCTCTTTCTCTCATTCTCTCTCCTTCTTTCTCTCTTTCTTTCTCTGTTTCTCTCTCTTGCTTTCTCTCTCTCTCTCTCTCTCTCTTTTTCTCTGTCTCTGTCTCTCTCTCTCTCTCTCTCTTCCATGTTTATTTTCCCCATCTCTTCAGCTCCGGGTGCACAGCCAGAATTTCATTAAGGGAGACTAGCTACAGGTTTCGGGGGACGTTCTGTGCCCAGAGCATCGCTATAGAGAGGATGACAACCACCATCTAGCCTACTTCACTTCAGCTTCCATATATATCCAGAAGCCTGAATTTCTAAACAGACATCCACACTTTGAGTCTCTGAGCTGCAACTCTGAGTCTCAGGTCTCCTAAGTGTGAGCTCAAATTGGGTGTCAGAGATGTAAACCTGTGTCGAGTGTCTGAGGTGTGTGACTTTCTGACATCGGAGTCCCAATGGAGTCTCTGAGATGCGAGTCCAAATTGAGACTTTCAGGTGCAATTTTGACTCAAGTCTGATTAAGGTTTCTGAGATGTAAGTCTGAGTCGAGTCTTTGAGGAGTAAGTCTGAGTCAAGTCTCTGCAGCGTGAATCCGAATTGAGAGTCTGAGATAAGTCCTTAAGATGCGAGTGTGAATTGAGTCTTTGAGGTGTGAGTCTGAGTCGAGTCTCTGCCTGTGACTTCAAATTTAATTTCTAAGAGTCAGATACTCAGAGGTGTGAGTCCAAGTCAAGTCTTTGAGGTGTAAGTCTGAGTCGAGTACTCTGAGTTGAGTCCGAACTTAATTTCTGAGTTGTGAGTCCGAGTCAAATACTCTAAGATGTAATTCCGAGTTGAGTCTCTGAGGTGTGAGTCTAAATCAAGTTTCTGAGGTGTGAGTCCAAGTCGAGTACCCTGAGGTGTGAGTCCAAAATGAGTCTCTAAGTTGTGAGTCCGAGTAAAGTCTCTAAGGTGTGACTCCAAGTCAAGTACTCTGAGGTGTGAGTCCGAGTCGAGTACTCTGAGGTGTGAGTCCATGTCAAATCTCTGAGGTGTGAGTCTGAGTCGGGTACTCTGAGGTGTGAGTCTGAGTCGGGTACTCTGAAGTGTGAGTCCGATTTGAGTACTCTGAGGTGTGAGTCCGAGTCGGGTACTCTGAGGTGTGAGTCCGAGCGTGTTCTGAGGGTAGTCGCAAGTAGAGATCAGAGAGACTTCTGAAAGTGAAATTCCTGAGGTTCCCATGAACACATGGTCTTTTCCCGCAGTTGTGAGTCCGAGTCAAAGCCCCCCCCCCCTCCCCCCCCCTTTTTTTGGTCTCTGAGTGTGAGTCCATTTTAAACCAAAGTCGAGTACTCTGAGGTGTGAGTCCGAGTCGAGTACTCTGAGGTGTGAGTCCGATTTGAGTACTCTGAGGTGTGAGTCCGAGTCGAGTACTCTGAGGTGTGAGTCCGAGTCGAGTACTCTGAGGTGTGAGTCCGAGTCGAGTACTCTGAGGTGTGAGTCCGAGTCGAGTACTCTGAGGTGTGAGTCCGAGTCGAGTACTCTGAGGTGTGAGTCCGAGTCGAGTACTCTGAGGTGTGAGTCCGAGTGTCGAATCTCTGGGATATAAATCTAAGGCAAGCCTCGACTCTCTTAGCTTTCTAATAAAGTAGCCACTGAGTGGAAGCACGAGGCATCATTACACGCAGTTCATGCACCTGAAGGATGTTGAGTTTATAGGTAGTCTCACCTGAAGAAGCTTTTTAAGATAGCAGCTCAATTAGAGAACGCCACATCTGTCCCAAAACACCAGCGCACAGCTATTTACAGGAAGCTGGGGTTATAGAACACGGCAACACATTGGGAACACATTCAGCTCCTCCCCGAGATGCTCACTGACTTACTGTACACACAGAGAGGCAGAGAGAGATAGGCAAATTAGAAGAAACCATATTCTCCAGCACACTCGTCTTCTTAATGAACAGGGTGGGCGTGTTATGAGCTTCGCCAGTCTCTCTCTCTCTCTCTCTCTCTCCGCGTCTCTCTCTCTCTCTCACCTATTTTTCTGGAGCACATTTGCCAGTTAAAGTCTATTATTGATGACTTCCATTCTCCAAAACGAGCTAAACAGGCTAATCAGGGCTCATTTAGCGGTGGTGCAGTAATAAAGCCTCCAGAACAGCAATATTTCCCTAATAATCCCACTTTAATGAGCGAATAGTGAATATAATCCCCCGACCACACACACACACACACGGCGAGTATACACACCGGAAACTTATAATGAGGCACGTGTGTCAATTATGAAATTTTTCGGGCTCCGGAGCTTCAGCAGTAATCAACAGCGAATAGTTACTGTGCGCCGATGGAGAGGTGGTGGGGGTGGTGGCTGAGAAAGCCGTTTAGAAAATCCGCGTTCTGCTCCAACTAGTGGCTTTCCTCGCAGAGCGTGGCAGCACTCACAGCGTGGTCTCGCTCCGGCTGGCAGCCCCGCTACCCACTTCCAGTGGCAAGCTAGGGGTAATCGCGCGGTGGGTACACCGTACTTCACAATGTGCTGACGAATTGTGTGCTGGTGCCGCCAGGCCAGGCTGTAGTTCAGTTTTAGGGAGAAGGAATGTTCATGTTGGGCTGTTGTAGGATGGTTCATACAAGGCCTTTAATGTTGAGCCTGAATATGAGTGGGGTGGTGTTCTTTCTGGAGTGGGGCAGAGGGCTGTGTTTAGGGTTGCCACCCGTCCCGTAAAATACACATAACCACGCCCCCCTGTCCTTTATTCTCATTTCTGAAAGGTGGCAACCCTAGATGTGTTATTAGTCGGTGCCGGATAAGCAAACAAATATCCGGATAGAGTTTCACCTCTCACTGAGCATTTAAACCACCCAGGCTGTCTGTGCACCGGTATTTATCAAGTCCAGTCCAGGGCAAGTCCAAATGAGGCCTCTAAGATGTGTGTTCGAGTCGAGTCCCTGAAGTGCTAGTCCGAGTCGAATCTCTTGAGATATGAGCCTGAATTGAGTTTCTGAGGTGCAAGCCTGAGCGAGTCTCTGACGTATGACTCCTAGTTTAGTTTCTGAGGTGCAAGTCAGAGTCAAGTCCCTATGGTGTGAGTCCAATGAGGCCTCTGAGATGTGTGTCTGAGTTGAGTCTTTGAGGTGTAAGTCTTAGTCGAGTCCCTGACGTGCCAGTTTGAGACGAATCTCTTGAGATGTGGGCCTGAATTGAGTTTCTGAGGTGTAAACCAGAGCGAGTCTCTGACGTATGAGTCCACGTTTAGTTTCTGAGGTGTGAGTCTGAGTCAGGTCCCTAAAGTGTGAGTCTGGATCAGGTCTCTGAAATGTGAGCACAAATTGAGTTTCTCAGATGCAGTCGAATCCATGAGGTGAGTCTAAATAGTTTCTGATATGCAAGTCCAAATTGAGACTTTGAGGTGTGATTTTGAGGGGGCTTCCTGAAGTTCAAGTCTGAATTGAGTCTCTAAAGCGTGAGTCTGAGTCGAGTCTCGAGGTGTGAATCTGATTTGAGTCTCTGAAATGCTAATTTAAGATGAGACCCTGAGATGTGACTCTTTGAGATGTGAGTCTGAATGAAGTCCCTGAGATGTGATTGTGAGTTAAGTCTTTGAGGTGTGAGGCTGAGTCAAGTCTTTGACTTGCTGGTTCGAAATGAATCTCTGACGTGTGAGTCTGAGTCAAGTCTCTGAGGTGTGAGTCCGAGTCAAATACTCTGAGGTGTGAGTCTGAGTCAAGTCTCTGAGGTGTGAGTCTGAGTCAAATACTCTGAGGTGTGAGTCTGAGTCAGGTCTCTGAGGTGTGAGTCCGAGTCAAATACTCTGAAGTCTGAGCCTGCGTTGAGTACTCTGAGGTGTGAATCAGAGCGAGTCTCTGGCGTATGACACCATGTTTAGTTTCTAAGGTGCAAGTCCTAGTTTAGTCTCCAAAGTGTGAGTCCGAGTCAGGTCCCTAAAGTGTGAGTCTGAATCAGGTCTCTGAAATGTGAACCCAAACTGAGTTTCTTAGATGCAGTCGAATCCATAAGGTGAGTCTAAATAGTTTCTGATATGCAAGTCTAAATTGAGACTTTGAGGTGTGATTTTGAGTCGACTGAGTCTCTGAAGTGTGAGTCTGAGTCGAGTCTAGTCTCGAGGTGTGAATCCGATTTGAGTCTTTGAAATGCAAGTCTAAGATGAGACCCTGAGATGTGAGTCTTTGAGATGTGAGTCCGAATGAAGTCCGTGGGATGTGAGTCTGAGTTAAGTCTTTGAGGTGTACGGCTGAGTCGAGTCTTTGACTTGCTAGTTCAAAATGAATCTTTGAGGTGTGAGTCTGAGTCAAGTCTCTGAGGTGTGAGTCTGAGTTAAGTCTCTGAGGTGTGAGTCTGAGTTAAGTCTCTGAGGTGTGAGTCTGAGTTAAGTCTCTGAGGTGTGAGTCTGAGTTAAGCACTCTGAGGTGTAAGTCAGAGTCAGGAACTCTGAGGTGTGAGTCTGAGTCAAGTCTCTGAGGTGTGAGTCTGAGTCAAGTCTCTGAGGTGTGAGTCTGAGTTAAGTCTCTGAGGTGTGAGTCTGAGTTAAGCACTCTGAGGTGTGAGTCCGAGTCAGGAACTCTGAGGTGTGGGTCTGAGTTAAGTCTCTGAGGTGTGAGTCTGAGTTGAGCACTCTGAGGTGTGAGTCCGAGTCAGGAACTCTGAGGTGTGAGTCTGAGTCAAGTACTCTGAGGAGTAAGTCTATGAAGTGTGGTTACAGCGTCATAGAGTCTCTAAGGTACAAGTCCATAATGAGTCTGAGGTGTGAGTTTTGAGTCGAGTCCCAGACATGTGAGTCTATGTTGAGTCTCTGAACTGTGAGTCTGAATGAAGTCCTTGAGGTGTAAATCTAGCCTAGTCTGGTTTTAAAGTGCGAGCCAAAGCGAGTCTCTGAAGTGTGACTCTAAGTTGAGTTTCTGAAAGCGAGTCCAAGTTGACTCTCTGAGGTTTCCACATCTCTGATGCCTATCCAACGAACAAATATCTGAATGGAATTTCACCTCACACTGAGCATTCAAACCGGCTCAGTCTGTCCGTGCTAATAAGCCTCAGTCTAATAAGAATCAAATAGGCTGAATGATGGTGACATGTAGCTGCATCCCTGTGGATACGCCTCTCAGAGACGGAGATCCAGCAGCTAACCCGGCAACCATTCCCGCTACCCTGTTTTAATCCTGAGCTGCGTGTGACACTTCAGGCAGCAGATGAATGAGAGATGAGAGATTATAGCAGGAGAGGCTTTATTGAGTGCCAGCTAGCTTGTTGTTGCACACTCGGTCGGTGTGCATGACAGTCAAACGGCCCCTTCCTGTTAAAGATCGGGCTTACAAATAGGGGGCCACTTTCATAACCCCCAAAAGGAGGACACCATAGAGGCGGATACTAGAACAGAATTAAAATCATAACCCAACATATACAACACATCAGTGATGCTTTAGCCACCTAATTGGGTAATATGGATGGCATTCCTGAGTCGGACGGGAGCTTACTAATAGACTAGCATTTAGAGGAACTGCGGTTAGCCAGTAGGCGAGTCACAATGTCACATGACCTTGTTAAACCAATGAAATGTAAGGCATGGCTTTGGATGTGAGCCAATGGCATACATAATATTGTTGGTGAGTGAACATTTTAAATAGCTCCGCCCATTCCGAAAAGAGGGAGGACTGGGAGTTGGTAAACCCGGATTGTCCGGCCTAAAGCCAGACGTGTGGCCACCGACGTGTGTATTCCAGCCTTATACAGCCTGTACGCTGAAACTGGTAGAACACAGGTAGCACATTCCTGGAGTACCTTTGTTCTTCACGTGTAGCAGAAATGCAGATACGTATACAGAGGTCTGCACATTGAGGGGTCTTCTGCGGGACCCATGTGGTCTGTAAACACCTTTCTGGGTGGGATACTTTTTGAGCTCTCTTAGTCACATCAGGAAGGAGCCAACAGAGTGGTAGGACGGAGGCACTACTCTAGTTCTTATGGAGGTTCTAGATACTGGAGGACTGAATATAAGCAGTAGCCACTATAGAAGCTAGAAGCTAACGTCAGCCTTGTCAGGGTGTGAGAAAGGGTTCATCCGAGTCCCCTGTTAGCAGAGATGGCTTGTTGCCTCATGTTATCACCATGTGATATGTGGCCCAAGGGGGCGAGTGCAGACATCAGACATCAATAATCAATAATCAAGCCTGCGCAGACCTCTACTGTACAGTGCTGTGTAGGTGTGCACTGTTCAGCATGTGTTAACATGAAGGGCAGGAGGGGTCCCATTATAATTGTGCACGCGTGTGTGTGTGTGTGTGTTTGCAGCGTGCGGTATGCTGACGGGCATCAGTGACCCCATCACCATTAAAACATCTGGATCTCGCTTTGGATCCTGGATGACTGACCCACTGGCTCCAGATGGAGATACTAGAGTGAGTAGACCACACACACAAACACACACACACTAGCACACACACACTAGCACACACACACACACACACACACACACACACACACACACACACACACTAGCACACTAGCACACGCACACACACACACACACACACACACACACACTAGCACACGCGCACACACACACACTAGCACACGCACACTAGCACACACACACACACACACTAGCACACACACACACACATGCACACACACACACACACACACACACACACACTAGCACACGCACACACACACACACACACACACACTAGCACACACACACTAGCACACACACACACACACACTAGCACACGCACACACACACTAGCACACGCACACACACACACACTAGCACACACACACTAGCACACGCATACACACACACACTAGCACACGCGCACACACACACACTAGCCCACGCACACACACACATACACACACACACACACTAGCACACACACACACACACACACACTAGCACACGCACACACACACACTAGCACACGCACACACACACACACACTAGCACACGCGCACACACACACACTAGCACACGCAGACACACACACACACTAGCACACGCACACACACACACACACACACACTAGGGTTAGGGTTAGGGTGTGTGTGTGCGCACACACACACACACTAGCACACACACACACACACACACACTAGCACACACTAGCACACGCACATACACACTAGCACACGCACACACACACACACACACACACTAGCACACACACACACACTAGGGTTAGGGTTAGGGTGTGTGTGTGTGCGCACACACACACACACACACACACTAGCACACAAACACACACACACACACACACTAGCACACACACACTAGCACACGCACACACACACTAGCACACTAGCACACACACACACACACTAGGGTTGGGGTTAGGGTGTGTGTGTGCGCACACACACACACACACAAACACACACACACTAGCACACACAAACACACACACACACACACTAGCACACACAAACACACACACACATTAGCACACACGCACACACACTAACACACACACACACTAGCACACACACACACGTCACCATTAATATGTAATTATTATAATTACCATTTAATTTAATAATTAGAATGAGCAGTTAGCGTTATCGTTACTGCTCTGTAATTCTAAGAGCTTCTCCCCTCATTGTTCTTAAATGTTCTCTCCTAGTCCCACTGGTTCTAGAATGTTCTCTGGTTCACACCGATCAGTAATGTCCTCTTCTCATGTCCGCTGGTTTAGAACGTCCTCCCCTTATTCTCCTCTCCAACACGCTCCCCTCGTTCACACTCATTGGCTTCATGGGGCTGAGTGTCGTTTCCCCATGCTCGTTAAAATGCAGATGAGGAGAGTAAATCTGCATGCTTGATATACACGGTCAAACGAGCGCGTCGTTACTGCGCGTGTAGCTGCTACTGGACGCACTTTAGGACCCCTCAGTTCACTGTGTGTTTGTAGTGGGCCGTGAGAGAGAGGGGGCTTCTGGGATAACCACGGTCATAAACACACAAAACATAAATCGAGTCCTCGCCATACATCACTGCCATAACACACACACACGGACGTGCCTCAGCCGAGGCAGCCGAGGCAGCCGAGGCGCAAGACATTGTGCTCAGTGAAAGAAATTTCGGGCTAGCAGATTATGGAACACAGTCAGGTGCTACAGGCATGCAGCGACGGAAACAGAAGCACACGTACAAGGATGGCATGGAGATGGTGGAGGGGCTTCTCAGGGCACCCCGTTTCAGGTGGTCTGTCCTCCATCCAAGTAGCAGGTGCTGTGGAACTCCCCACAGTGTCAAGTATAGGGTGACTACCAGCGGCATTCCTCTCAGCTGCCCTCCACCTTCTCCTTCGTTCACTGTGTTGTTGAAGCTGGCAGGGGTGGTCAAGGATTCATCCACCAGCTGGTGGCACGCCGTAACCCTGGAGATCCACCGACTGGCTTTAACTGCTGCGTGTTCAGCTCTTCATGAGCCAGCTGGCCTGACTCCCCGCATCCACAGTGTCTGCCCTAGGGCTGGCTGGACCTGTCCAGGAGGAGGCAGGCTCAGCACTTGGTACTCCCTTCCTTCCTCGTTCATCGTACCGTGGAAGCTGGTAAGGGTGCTCAAAGATTCATCAACCAGCACTGGCACTGCGTGTTCATCTGATCTCCCATGGAGGTCCACCAACCGACTCTAGCGCTGCATATCGTCGCTGTCCAAAGGAAAACAGGTAGCTCCAAAATAGCAACTTTTCAGGAGAGGCCAAAAACCTCCTTTAATTTGAATGGAAGTCAATGGAACCAGACGTCTTTCCAAGCAGTTTTGGGCCGTTTCTCTTGGTCCATTCTTCATGAAATTTTAGTTGGGTTCTAGCTGGGTTCTGGTCTTTAATCTAGTGACCCGTCAGGCTCAACCCAGTGAAATCAGGCAGCCCGGCAGTTTGTAGAGTCAAACATCAGGTCATAAATCTGTATGCAGCACGTGTGGTATAGCTTTCTGTACAGGGCTAGTGGCTGCGCTAGGTGAGATTGCTCTCTCTCTCTCTCTCTCTCTCTCTCTCTCTCTCTCTCTCTCTCTCTCTCTCTCTTTCTCTCTATGAATGATAGATGAGCCTGCTGGCTATACCCGCGTGGAGAAGGCTTGTGTGTGTGCGGTGGGTTTAACAGTGCTTTCCTAAAGTGGTCAACAAGAGAACCAGCCAGGAGGAAGCTTTTCCTTTCTCCTTATGTGTGTCTTCCTTCTTCAGTCTTCTAGCCAACTCCTTCTTCTACCTCCTCTCTCTCTATCCCTCTCTCTCTCTCACATTTCCCCTCCTGCCGATTCCCCTCCCCCTGTCTATTTCCGACACGCATGGGTTCGGGTCCTGCTGGGATTCTCCACAGTGAGCTGGGTTTTATCCGGAATGATCTGGAATTATCCTCACGGGGTCCCGGGTGCTGGCGGCTCTCCGGCCCACTGCCAGGCCCCTCCCACAGTGGGCATGGGGCGGTCCCCGAGGCGGCGAGATTTAATTGAGCTCCACTGCAGCTGGGATTTCATTTCCAGCGAGTAAGTCTGGCAGTGAACGCGTGAAACTCGTCAGCAGGATACCACAGCAACGAGCGAAGAGAGGCCGATTAATCACTGCTAGACTGAGTTTGATTCATTACCCCGGGATTTGTTTATCTGAGGTTTCCCGTGGCCCGCTTGGCAGGTTCTAGAACGGCAAATCGAGATTATCTCACACTCACGGTGCCGGAAATAGGCTGGCAGGGACATATCATTAGAAGCCCAACAAGTGCTTCCCTGGGCTGGAATTGAACCGCGCCATCACACGTCCAGACGGAAATTAGCGCTGTGGCTAAACGTCCAATAACAACACACACACAAGAGCTATTCAACTATTCAAAATTTATTCAACAGATGTCCTCACAAAGCAGCTTTACAAAGAATCTGGGGTCCGAGCCCCCAATGAGCAAGCCGAGGGCCACAGTGGCCAGTGGAACCTTCCTTAGTTAGGAAGGAAGAACCCTTGAGAGGAACCAAGACTCAAAGGGGGAACCCATCCCCCTCGAGTCAACACCAGATACAAGCCCAGCACAGGAAAGGAGCGTATAGTGTTTGTAGGGTAGAATAATAAATGTCTGATTAGTCTGATTAAGCAGCTGGGTGATCGGATGGGTCAGCGGGACGCAGGCCAAGCCTCCACAGTGCAGGACAGCCAGGAGCTCTGTGGTGCTTAAAGCCTAGCAGTGGCTCCCAGTCAGAGCAGATGTAGCAACAGCATCAGACCGCACAGGATGGGCAGCAGTTCAGCTCAGACAGAGAGATCAGACAGACTGTTAGCTCTGACAGAAGACCTGAACACACTGTACGGTGTTAACAGCGGGGCCTTAGGGCTCCTGAGAAATCAGCGCCCCTCTGCTCCACCGTCAACAAACCCGAGTGAACATGAAGAGCAGCGGGACGACAGCACCAACACTACCAGCTTACCCAACACTCTAAATAAATAAATAAATATTGATCATATCAGTCTAAATTTATCATCAGTTATTGATCCTGGTCACCTTTATCTTCCTTCCCAACACCACCGCACTCCCACACCTCCTTCTGGGTGCAGCTGGTCTTTTTACAGTGATATGTTTGAAGGTCATCCTAATATTGACATTGACTTGTGTTTGTAGCCTGATTTCGGGAAATCCTGACCGCACCTCACGGAAGTCATGTTTGTCAGGCTAACGCTTCACCAATAGGGGGCGCCATCAGCAGTTAAATAGTTTTTGATGCTTCAAGTTAAATGCCGCATGAAATTTCTACCAACGTTCCATAACCAGTCATGTGAAAGACCGCCCACTAATTCCTTGTGTTTTTCATGATGTGTTGACTGAAACGGTCATTTGATGTCATCCTGTTCCTCGAAGTTTATCTCTCTAAGTTTTGAGCATGGCAGCTGTTGCTACTGACTATCAAACAACCGCTTGATACTTTACATTGTACTCCTTTAACAGTCCCCCTCTGTCTACCTCTACAGGTGTGGTACATGGATGGTTACCACAACAACCGTTTTGTGCGGGAGTACCGTTCGATGGCAGACTTCATGATGTCGGATAATTTCACATCCCACCGGCTGCCGCACCCGTGGTCTGGAACAGGTCAGGTGGTCTACAATGGCTCCATCTACTTCAACAAGTTCCAGAGCCATGTCATCATCAAGTTCGACTTCAAGACCTCCACCATCAGCAAGACCCAAAGGCTGGATAACGCAGGGTTCAGCAACTCTTACCACTACGCCTGGGGCGGTCACTCTGACATTGACCTAATGGCGGACGAGGGTGGGCTTTGGGCTGTCTACGCCACCAATCAGAATGCAGGCAACATCGTCATCAGCAAGCTCAACCCCGTCACCCTGCAGATCATCAAAACATGGACAACCAACCACCCCAAGCGCAGCGCAGGGGAGTCCTTCATGATATGTGGGACACTCTATGTGACCAACGGCTACTCTGGAGGGACAAAGGTCTACTACGCCTACCACACCAACTCCTCCACCTACGAGTACATCGACATCCCGCTACAGAATAAATACTCGCACATCTCCATGTTGGATTACAATCCTCGGGACCGTGCCCTCTACGCTTGGAACAACGGCCATCAGGTGCTCTACAATGTCACGCTCTTCCACGTCATCCGCTCTGAGGAACTGTGAGCTCGGAGACGCCACGCAATTATGGAGACTGTGGGCGTAGGCAGCGATGAAATAGAACGGTATGGAACGTTTGGCCTTAATTAGCGTGGGGCGCCAATGGATAGAATGAAAATCATCCAGAACTAAGATGATCTCAAAGATCACGGACTTCAGAAGACCAACCGAGACCAATGCCAAGAGCAGTCATGCCTTCCGTTGTTTTTGTAAGACGTCAGTTTTTCATCGTTAGGGTTCTGTACAGGCTTTCTGTGGCACTCGGAGGACCTTAGCGTTGGCCAAATCACGAAAAACGGGCTTGACTATAAACTTGACTGAAAGGTTACTGACTCTGAACCCGTACGTACTGCCCATTCTTGCACTGGTGGACTCTGTGAAGAGAAATACGAGGTGCTACGTCAAGAGACGGACAGCGATTAGCTTAGCCCTACCTAAAGAAATGGTATCCATAGCCTTGTCCTGCCCAAACACAACCCAACTTACGGCCTAAGCCAACACATTCTCAACCCAACACATGGCCTGGCCAAACGTACATAGGCAATACTCTACGATACAGTGCAGCGGTGTGCGGAACACTGAGGGCATTGACTGTTGACAGTTCTGCTGTTGTTCTTAGGTTTCTGCTGAGACTTGACCTGAACCTGCCATTAGCGAAACCCCAACGGTGTCTGTAACAAGCAATGTAGCACCCTACGTCGGACCAAAGAGTGCTATGAGGCATTAAAGCATAAGAAAACAATGAGCTAACTTTCTAAACCGCTAGCTAGCGCGTCAAGTTAGGCTTAGCATTAGCGTCGCTATATGCAGTATGACTGCTGTAGCCGGTGTAACTGAGGCTGTACAACCAGGTGGTTCAGGTAGAACCATACTGTGGTTTATTTTCCGTGTTCGTGGCTAGCCGTGAGATGTGTTTCATTTTGCATGAGCGGATTCTACACATGCAAGTGTGCTTGTAGGAATGTTTATACCTGTATGATCTTGTGAGCAATGTGTGGGCGGGATGGTGGGGGGTGGGGGGTTTAGATTTTAGAAACTTGGGGGAGGGTAAAATTAGTCATTTAGTCATTTCTCTCTTTCTGATTTGTTATCAGTGACTTAGTAGAGACAACTTTACCGCTACGCTTCAGATGTATATGTCCATTAATAATGCATAAGATCAGACGTTCCACTGAGGTAGACGTGGTTCCGTACAATCTTCGGTATATCCCTCACTTCTTCTGGCATGTAAAGAAGTCATCACATTTTGGTGCTGCTGCTGGGACGTGATATTATCGTGTTTGTAAGGGGGCGGTTATTGCCGCTGGCCACCAGCAGGGGGCCTGGGCAGTGCTGTAGAGAAGCTGGTAGGCCTAGGTCAAAAAACTCTAAGCCCCAGAATCCTCAGTGGTAATCAACACTGACCAGGCCCACCTGTGTAGCACATCATAAATACAGAGCTCAACCGGCACACCTTTCCAAAGGGGTGAAAGGGAAGGTGGAGAGAAAATGGAAAAACGGAAAAGCCTGGGAACGAAACTGAGTGCCTCCTTTGTTTGAGAGTCCCGCCATTTTGTTTTGCATCCCCTGTTAGACAGTCTTTTCCAAATTCTACCATGCGGCCTCGGTGACGCAGCGTTAGCTTGCGGGCACTCATGCCGTCGGTTCTTGCCAGCTCTCGAAGGCGCCGTAGCCTCTTTCAGGTTTTGAGTTGAATAAATGAGCATCCTTTAGCTCTGCCTTTGGGCACGTTCCCCACCGAAACCGTATCACGTTAGCTGGAAGACGCTAAAGAGGCGGCTACAGCCGACGCAGCAGCTTGCTGCTAATGTGCAGTGTGCTGTTTTCCAGCCCACAATAGAAAGCCTGGCTTTGGGAGACTGAGGCTGGCGTAACATGACGGGTGATCAGGCAGCAAGGCGGCGGCTTTTGCCACTCTGCGTTTCCACTGATAACACAGAAGCCAGGAACGGACAACTGTATCCACACAAGCAGAAGGGGTTTAGTGTAATCCTGAAAACACGAATCCTCAAATCCTCCACCATCTAATCAACACTTACCAGGTTCGAGGGTTATCTGTGCACAGCCCAAAATAGGCTGGCGTGCCTAGTCATGTCCAGAGCTGTTCTCACCGATCCCAGAAGGTTAGGATAGAGATGTAAACCACTGAAATCACAGAAATCCCCCCTCCTGGATCATCAACTCGCCTTTTGGAACATTCCAGCTCTGCCCCACCACCATCCCCATCACCCTGGTTTTGTTCTGGTCGGTTTTCATGTCATTCCGAGCTGCTTTCAGTGTTTCTCGCAAGCTGTTCTGAAGACAGGCTGATGGGATTGGCTTGCGTTTTGGCTGTCTGCTCATCTTGGCCCCTTAAAATTTCATCCAGTCAAATAACTTTTCAGCAGAACTGATTTTTGTTAAAACTATCAGGCAGTTTTTGTAAATAAGCTGATTATTCTTTTAATCGAAAATATAATTCCATACATTTTTGCTCTCCAACGTGATTTCTAAGAACTGGAAAAACTGAACGTGCTACCGAACGGAGAGTCTTTTAGGAGCCTGGGGAATTCGTTAAGCAATGTATCATGGAATCAGGCAGCATCCGACAGTGTATTCATAACCATGTCATGTAAAAACTTTTTCTGACGGACATTTCAATATCTTTCTCTTACTGATGGAGCATTTCACGCCAAACCCCTAAAGACTGTTGACCCCTTTAACAACGTAACTAGAGAAACTGAGAGGAGAAATGGTTTGAAATCTTCTAATACACTACACTACCAAAAGTATTCGCTCGTCCGCCTTCACACCCATATTAACTCGAGTCACATCCCATTCTTAACCCATAGGGTTTAATATGATGACGGCCCACCCTTACAGCTATAACAGCTCCAGCTCTTCTGGGAAGGCTTTCCACAAGGGTTAGGAATGTGTTTGTGGGAATTTCTGACCATTCTTCCAGAAGCACATCTGTGGGGTCAGACGCTGATGTTGGACGAGAAGGCCTGGCTCTCAGTCTCCACTCTAATTCATCCCAGAGGTGTTCTATCGGGTGGAGGTCAGGACTCTGTGTGGGCCAGTCCAGTTCCTCCACACCAGACTCGCACATCCATGTCTTTATGGAGCTTGCTCTGTACACTGGTGTGCGGTCATGTTGGAACAGGAAAGGGGTCGTCCCCAAACTGTCCCCACAAAGTTGGGAGCATGGAATGGTCCAGAGTCTCTTGGTCTGCTGAGGCATTGAGTTCCTTTAACTGGAACTAAGGGGCGGAGCCTAACTCCTGAACCACGACCCCACACCGTAATACCCCCTCCACCAAACTTTACACTCGGCACAGTGCAGTCAGACAAGTACCGTTCTCCTGGCAACCGCCAAACCCAGACTCGTCTATTGGCTTGCTAGCCAGAGAAGCAGGGCGGTCTGCATGCCCAGGTGGTTGGTTTTACACACCTGTTGCCATGGAAGTGACTGGAACACCTGAGTTGAACGATTTGAATGGGTGAGTGAATACTTTTGGCAGTGTAGTCTAGGTGGTCACTCAGAAACTGGGCCCACTGTCACTGGAAGGTTACTCCATCTCCATCTTCTACCCCCTAAAGCTGACGTTGCGGTTTTCTTTGTGACCTTGTTGAATGTTTTCCGTATTGTCTGCTTGAACTCGCTTTTCTGTGCTTGGCTGGATGTGTGCTGTTCCTGCAATGATTCGTACCAATAAACAGGGGATCTGTTTGCTGATGTCATTTCCTGTGTCATGATTCTTCCTGGTTTGTTGCACACTATCGCGCTTTAGACTATCTGCGCCTGCTGAAGGAATATTGATCGGACTTGGTCTAGGGTCAGGCCTTGAATGAGAGTGGGTTCTCTTCCCATACCTCTGTCAGACCCAACACTGGACGCCAATGACAACCAGAAAACTGCAGGTTTATTTTCATCAGTGCTCGATGGTAAGTTGGGACATTGGCTTCAGGGAGGACAAACAGAACAACTAAAGTCACGAAATCAAAATTGAACCTTAAACAATGAAAGAAACACCAAAAAATAACCCCCCATTTTACAAACAGGAGAAAAGGTTTAACGAAACCAAAATGGCACCCGTCCCCTCCGTCCTGCAGAGCTTTACTAACAGAGCTTTTACCAAGGACCTGGGCTGAATGGTGGTGAAGCGTACCGGGCTGGTCTGGAGAGGAGTTCCGCCAGGAGATGTCTGAAGGGGAGAGAACTCTGAATGTCTTCCTTCCCTCCAGCTCCATCCTTGACCTCCTTGTTTGGGTTTAGTCGTGGGCTGGTGATTTAAGGGGCCAGCCTTGTGAGTGGATGGTCGCTGGTTTGATGCCCCGAGCTTACAGTAACAATCGAAGTAACCTTGAGCAAGGCACTTAACCCCCAATCATTCCTGACCCTGTCTGGTTTCATGTTTTTTGGCTCTGTCTCATCCCTATTGGTATATTTGCTCTGGTGTTGTCACTTGGCTCACTGGTTTCGTTGGTTTCCTTGGTTCACGTTGCAATGACAAACTAGTAAATTATGAGGAGCTCCTTCTGGGTTCAAAAATGATTTATTCTTTACAAAAGTAACCAAAGTTAAGACTAGTTTCACGGAAGTGTCAAGCAACTAAACTGTCCCCAAACCTGTGACCCCCATCATTTCCCTAAATTACGTCTGAAATGGGCCACATCCTAACACAATGGGAGGTTCTGAATGACTACAGGCAGTGAAACAAAAGTCCCAATACAGATAATAATCTGTAGACCATAAACTGCACTTCTGTATGGCACACTGCAGCGTGTAAAAGAACCCGCACTACCATTTAACACAACGGTTCAGGCACAAATAAGACTCCTGGAGTGCACAAAGCTTAATTAATGAAACTTAATGACATGCCTGCGAGGCTGGAGAGTTACAACACAACGCATAAAACAAGTCTGCTGTCAAAAACATGTGGACTGACGTTTTTGGCCTGAAGCAAAACAGACTTTCTGCCAAACAGGCTGTAACAAACACATGGACAACTTGTGTTTCAAAGCGAACCTGCAGCTCATGTTTCATTTCTTCAATTATTACTCTAAGGGTTCTTTAGCAAAGACAATCTTTTTGGAAATGGTTTTATAGCACCATGTAGAGTTCTGCTAACGTCAAGCTTGTAACAATAGGAGAACCTGTTGTGATGCTGTGCACAACCATATACAACATGTTCTCTATTAATCTCAATAACAGTTTCAGCATGCATGTGCTTGTATGAGTGTTCACTGTGTTACACTCCTCATCAAAGGAACAGTCAAAAATTTAGCTGCACCCAGAAGGAATCAACAGACAGGAATGAAACTTAGTGGGTAGGTTTGACATCACGAGACCAAGAAGGCTGCAAGAAGGACCTCCTTAGGAAGGACCACTGAGAGGAACCAGGGCTCAAAAGGCAAAGCTCAGTCAGAGCAAGATCCAAAGGGTCAAGATCTCTAAGAGAAACACTCGGAGGAACCAAGACTTAGAACTCCTAAATAACATGATACAAGAACACTGAGAGGAACCAATATTCAAATGTAGAAACTCTCTAAGAGCATGAAGATCCACCAAAAAGAACCAAGACTCAGAAGGAGAAACTCCCTGAGAGCATAAAGATCCACTAAACAGACTCAGAAGGAGAAACTCACAAGACCATGAGGAAGAACCACTGGGAGGAGTCAAGGGCCTAAAGAAAGAGCATCTCTAAGACATGAGGAAGAACCATTTAGAGGAACCAAGATTTAAGACTTCTAAATAACATGATGAAAGACCACAGAGAGGAACCAAGACTCAAATGTAGAAACTCTAAGAGCATGAAAATCCATTAAAAAGAACCACGACTCCGAAGGAGTGAGTACTAAGACCATGAGGAAGAACCACTGAGAAGAACCAAGACCCAATGGGAGAGCATCTCATGATAATGAGGAAGAAACTCTTAGAGGAACCACGACTTAGAACTCCCAAATAGCCTAAGGAAGAACCACTGAGAGGAGCCAATACTCAAACAGCAGAAATCCCCCAAGACCATGATGAAGTACCACTGAGAGGAACCGAGACTCAGAAGGAGAAGCATCTCTAAGAGTGAAAGTAAGAACTTCTAAGAGGAACCAAGGACCTCAAGGAAGAATACCTCTAAGAGCATAAGGAAGAACCTCTGAGAGGAACCAAGACTCTGAACTCCCAAATAGCCTAAGGAAGAACCACTGAGAGGAGCCAATGCTCAAACAGGAGAAATCCCCCAAGAGCATTAGGAAGAACCACTGATAGGAACCAAGACTCAGAAGTAAGAACAGAGTAAGAACTTCTAAGTGTAACCAAGGACCTAAAGGAAGAGTACCTCTAAGAGCGTAAGGAAGAACCACTGAGAGGAACCAAGACCCAATAGGTGAGCATCACACGATAATGAGGAAGAAACGCTCAGAGGAACCAAGACTTAGAACTCCCAAATAGCCTAAGGAAGAACCACTGAGAGGAACCGAGACTCAGAAGGAGAAGCATCTCTAAGAGTGTAAGTAAGAACTTCTATGAGGAACCAAGGACCTCAAGGAAGAGCATCTCTAAGAGCATAAGGAAGAACCTCTGAGAGGAACCAAGACTCAGAGCATGACTATAGACTACTATGAAGAATCCAGACCCCTCTACAGGGCGATGGCTCCGTGTTTGTCTGAGTAATTTGCCGTTTATTTTGCGTATTGTATTATTTCAGCATTTGGGGTAAAAGTGGGGGCTAGCACTCCGGACTGTTTGACACGATTCCCAATGGAATGCCCCTGTAAACATGAGATGAAATCCTAACGTGGTTTTAATGCTTTAGAGCTGAGTGTGTTCAGTTCTAGAACCTAGTATTTAAGTTTGATGCGTGACCACGGCACACGTCAAGCGTCAACAGAATTTTCATACAGAACGATGGCACCATTTTGTATGGAGGACAGAAGAGCCCCTGCTCTAATTACCTAAGGATCATCCACCACTGCAGTGGTGAAATATATGTAGTTAGTTATGAAAGTAATAAAAGGATGAAAGTGAATTCCCTCCAACAGCCGGCCTTATAACAAGCCTCCCCTGGTGAAATGCTGCCACGGAAATTCATTCATTTGCACCACAAGAACAGAATCCACTGTTCCACCAAGCAGGTGAAGTTGTAGGGGTATCGGCAAAAGTTAGGGCGCCTAAACTGCACCCCTATCCCAGTGTGCACTAGGGGGTGCACAAACTAGGCTACTTCACCGTTTGGCGATGATGCTTGGCGATGACTCATTCAGTAGTTGCTGATTTTAGGGAGTAGCATAGTAATAGCATGAGCTTCTCAGAGAGGTGAGGAGCCTGGGAATTCTGGGGTCCATATCTCTGGAATACTGAGGATTAGCATTGTAATCCAGGGAAATGGCTCTGGAACATCGTTATCATCGTTTTCCTGAAGACTCCAATGAAATGTCCTGTGTTGCTGGAAAGGAAACACAACAGAAGTCGGTTGCTACTGTTTCCGGAGATTAAATTCTCGGCAAGGCCGCTTGGGTAAGTAAGACTCTAGTCCAGATTTCTGGGTCTCTCCAGGGTCATTGGGGAGACTCTACTGACCTATGGAATTTGGCTTTATC